>CM038674.1:62039986-62382949 GCA_021605145.1 Aegilops bicornis | reverse complement strand
CCTTGCTCGCGGAGCGGCATACCGAAAAAAAGACGCTCAGATGTGGATTCGAACCACTGAAGACTCATGCTTCACAAGGGTATGGTGATTCTACGTACTCTCAGCAGAGTGGCGGGCAGCAAGCTTATGATTACTCTGGTTATCGGACCCAAGGGTTGTATTACTCGCAGCAGCCTGGATATGACCAGCACGACTATGGGGCATCTGGCTATGGGGCATCGATCAGCTGCTAACTTAACTCAGGGTGGTGGTACTGCACCGAGCTATGGTGGTCCAGGTCAGCAAGCTTCAATGCCAGCCACTGGATGCCAACCGGGTTATCCTAATCAACCACCTATACTACTCACTACCGGAACAGGGCGCTACCCCGACGGCCAAAACAATGCCGACGGCCCCCGTCAGCTTCTACGGAGATATGCCGACAGCCTGGATCTGGCCGTCGGCGTACAACAGCCGTCAGGTTACGCAGAGTTAAGCCGACGGGCGCCTGCCGGCATAGAATAGCCGTCGGCCTAGCAGAATGTACGCCGACAGCCGCCGGCCGGTTTACAAATGCCGCCGGCATACCTGCAGGCCCGCACCCCTCGCTAACGCCGCCGAGCTATGCCGTCGGGCCGAGACGGGGGCCGGCATAGGTCCGCAGCCACGCCACCGATCCAGCCACACTGCGGCAGAGGATATGCCGACGGCCGCCGGCATATCTCGCCACGCCGCTGATCCGCTGACACGCCGCCTCACGGCTAAACCTCGGTCGGATCTATGCGACGGCTATGCCGCACATGCTTAGATTTTTTTTCGTACATATTTTTTATGCTTTTTTATGTATTATTATATCAACTAACATGTAGCATGTTAAATATAAACATACATATGAATATATATGTAGTTTGTATTTTTTTCATATATTATGACTATATATATATATAGTTTGTATTTTTTCGAGCGCGTTAATAATGTGCGGTCATTTTCTTTTAAATATAGATCCTTATATTTTATTAAAATCAAAAACAGCTATGCCGCAGAAGTTTTGTGGCTGTTGCAAACGCCCGACACCCGTCTCCAGAGTGTGACCCCCCTCACGTCCGCGGTGTGCCCCTCATGGACGGCGCCACGCAAGACCGGAGGGGGAAACGACGCGCCGGGTCTACACGGAGTGGATGTAGTTGTGGTTTTGGCCCGGATGTTGCTCCTGGTCCCTACGGCCGACTCGAGACAACCGGGTGGAGAGGTCCACCGTCAAAGCCCGTCTGTGGGAATTCAACGCTAGATCTCGTGGTCAACCGCCTGTGGTTAGGCGGACGGGGCCCTGGGGTAGCAATGCCACCGAGTGTAGTACCGCCCTCATACATGCGGGTCGTGTTGTGGCATGTCCAAAGAGGCGGCACGCTGCGTCTCGGTCGTGGCCCTCATGGACCAGTGCCGCCACCGCACCGAGGGGGAAACGGACGCGTCGGGTCTACACGGAGTGGATGTAGGCTGGGTTTGGCCCGATGTTGCTCCCGGTGTCCCTATGGGCCGAATCGACACAACCGGTGGAGAGGTCCACCGTCAAAGCCCGTCCGTGGAAGTCAAAGGGCTAGATCTCGTGGTCAACCGCCTGTGGTTAGGGCGGACGGGGCCTGGGGTAGCAATGCCACCGGAAAGGCCGTCATCGGGCCCTAATACATGCGGGTGGTGTTGTGGCATGTCCGAAGAGGCGGCACGCGTCTTGGTCGTGGCCCTCACGGACGGCGCCGCCACGCCGCACCGGAGGGGGGAAACGGACGCTGCCGGGTCTACGATGTGGTGTAGTCAGGTTTGGCCCGGATGTTGCTTCCCGGTGTCCCTACGGGCCGAATCGACACAACCGTGGAGAGGTCCACCGTTAAAGCCCGTCTGGGAAGTCAAAGGGCTAGATCTCGTGGTCAACCGCCTGTGGTTAGGCGGGATGGGGCCTGGGGTTATCAATGCCACCAGAAAGGCGTCAGACCGGCCCCTCATACATGCGGGTGGTGTTGTGGCATGTCCAAGAGGCGGCACGCCGTCTCCTCGGCGTGGCCCCCTCACGGACGGCGCCGCCACGGCACTGGAGGGGGGGAACGGACGGCCGGGTCTACACGGAGTGGATGTAGCTGTGGGTTTGGCCCGGATGTTGCTCCCGGTGTCCCTATGGGCCGAACCGACACAACCGGGTGGAGAGGTCCACCGTCAAAGCCCGCCTGTGGGAAGTCAAAGGGCTAGATCTCGTGGTCAACCGGGCCTGTGGTTAGGGCGACGGGGCCTCGGGGTAGTAATGCCACCGGAGCGCCGCACCGCCCCTCATACATGCAGGGTGGTGTGGTGGCATGTCCGAAGAGGCGGCACGCGTCTCCGGGTTCGCCCTCACGGACGGCGCCGCCGCCGCACCGGAGGGGCGAAACGGACGCGCTTGCCGGGTCTACACGGAGGGGATCTTGCCGTGGGTCCGCCCGGATGTTGCTCCAAAGTGTTCCTATGGGCTGACCTAACACAACCGGGTGGAGAGGTCCACCGTCAAATCCCGTCTGCGCAAAGTCAAAGGGCTAGATCCGGTGGTCAAATGCTACGGTTAGGCGGGACGGGGCCCTGTGGGGTAGCAATGCCACCGGAGGCCGCACCGGCCCTCATACATGCGGGTGGTGTGGTGGCATGTCCAAGTGGCGGCACCGGTCTCCGGTGTGGCCCCCCTCACGGACGCAATGACACGGTAGTAGACGCTCGCGTAACGATGCAGCGTGAATATTATTAAATACTTGGAGCGCGATAAAATCATGAGTTTTTTACACAACGTGGGCAGATGTGCTATAGGACTGATGGTAATTTTCCATAATTTTTTGTGATGGAGAAGTATCTGAACACTTCCCTCTACGCGGATTGCTCTTCGCACGCTCACGATCAGGCCGGCCTCTCCGGGCTAGCATACCGTCAAATCTTGCGTAGGCGGCCTCTCACAAGTCTGGAAGTGTTGTGGCGGTTGCAAACGCCCAGCACGTGTCTCCGGGGTGTGCCCCCCCCCCTCACGGACGGCGCCGCCGCCGGCACCTGGAGGGGGGAAACGGACGCGTCTTGTCTACACGGAGGGGATCTTGCGGTGGGTCTGCCCCGGATGTTGCTCCAACGTGTTCCTATGGGCTGAACTAACACAACCGGGTGGAGAGGTCCACTGGTCAAATCCCGCCCGTGCAAAGTCAAAGGGCTAGATCCGGTGGTCAAACGCTAATGGTTAGGGCGGACGGGCCCTAGGGGGTAGCAATGCCACCGGAGCGTCGCACCGGGCCCTCATACATGCGGGGTGGTGTGGTGGCATGTCCAAAGAGGCGGCATGCGTCTCCGGGGTGTGGCCCCCCTCACGGACGGTAATGACACGGTAGTAGACGTTCTACGGTAACGATGCGGCGTGAATATTATTAAATACTTGGAGCGCGATAAAATCATGAGTTTTTTTACACAACGTGGCTACATGTGCTATAGGACTGATGGTAATTTTTCATAATTTTTCGTGATGGAGAAGTATCTCAACACTTCCCCACGCTGATTGCTCTTCGCTGCTTCACGACTGGCCGGGCGGCTCCGGGCTAGCATACCGTCAAATCTTGCGTAGGCGGCCTCTCACAAGTCTTGAAGTGTTGTGGCGGTTGCAGATGCCCGGCACGCGTCTCCGGGGTGTGCCCCCCTCATGGACGGCGCCGCCGCCGGCACCTAGAGGGGGGAAACGGACGCGTCGGGTCTACACGGAGGGGATCTTGCCGTGGGTCTGGCCCGGATGTTGCTCCAAAGTGTTCCTATGGGCTGACCTAACACAACCGGGTGGAGAGGTCCACTGGTCAAATCCCGTCTGTGCAAAGTCAAAGGGCTAGATCCGTGGTCAAACACTACAAAGTTAGGGCGGACGGGGGCCCTGGGGTAGTAATGCCACCGGAGGCCGCACCGGCCTTCATACATGCGGGGTGGTGTGGTGGCATGTCCGAAGAGGCGGCACGCTGCCTCGGGTGTGGCCCTCACGGACGGCAATGACACGGTAGTAGACGCTCGCGGTAACGATGCGGCGTGAATATTAATAAATACTTGGAGCGCGATAAAATCATGAGTTTTTACACAACGTGGGCACATGTGCTATAGGACTGATGGTAATTTTTCATAATTTTTCGTGATGGAGAAGTATCTCAACACTTCTCTAAGCGGATTGCTCTTCAGACGCTTCACGACCGTACGCGGCCTCCGGGGCCAGTATACCATCAAATCTTGCGTAGGCGGCCTCTCACAAGTCTGGAAGTGTTGTGGCGGTTGCAAATGCCCGGCACGCGTCTCCGGGGTGTGCCCCCCCTCACGGACGGCGCCGCCGCCGGCACCTGGAGGGGGAAACGGACGCATCGGGTCTACATGGAGTGGATGTAGCTGTGGGTTTGGCCCGGATGTTGCTCCCGAGTGTCCCTATGGGTAGACCTGACACAACCGGCTGGAGAGGTCCACTGGTCAAAGCCCGTCCATGGGAAGTCAAAGGGCTAGATCTATTGGTCAACCGCTCCTGGGTTAGGCGGGACGGGGGCCCTAGGGGGTAGCAATGCCACCGGTGCGTCGTACCGGGCCCTCATACATGCGGGGTGGTGTTGTGGCATGTCCTAAGAGGCGGCACGCTGCCTCGGCATGCGTGGCCCCTCACGGACGGCGCCACCAAGCACCTAGAGGGGGGAAACGGACGGCCGGGTCTACACGGTGGATGTAGCTGTGGGTTTGGCCCGGATGTTGCTCCCGGTGTCCCTATGGGCCGACTGACACAACCGGTGGAGAGGTCCACCGTCAAAGCCCGTCTGTGGGAAGTCAAAGGGCTAGATCTCGTGGTCAACCGCTCCAGGTTAGGCGGGACGGGGGCCCTGGGGGGTAGCAATTCCACCGGAGCGTCGTACCGGGCCCTCATACATGCGGGGTGGTGTTGTGGAGTCCGAAGAGGCGGCACGCGTCTCCGGTGCGTGGCTCCCCTCACGGACGGTAGTAGACGAATCAGGCACTCGTATAGTTACGGGATCAGGCACTCGGTAACGGTACCCCTCAGTCAGTTGCTCTCCTATGTATCACCTTTCGCGAGACCATAGAAAATATTTATATCATAAAGAAATGTTGCCCCCTCAATTTATTTCGAAATATTTTAACACAATGTACATTTTTGTTAGTACAATTTAGCAAATATTTATATAATAAAGAAATGTTGTCAACCATAGAAAAATTCGGTTCAGAAAAAATATATAATTATAATTATATACAATGTATTATTTTTAATACAATTATATATCATGCATCATTCAAAGAAAAAAATATACCTACGGCTAAGCCGTCGGCATAGGTGCCACGTGGCGATCTCAGCTATGCCGACGGCTTAGCCGTCGGCATAGGAAACCCTTATCCACTCGGAGCGACCAGCGCGCAGCTAGCCACTCGTTGTTTCTACCCCACCCCGACCAGCGCCGCACCCCCGACCGACCTGCGACGCGCCGCCTCCCCCCCACCCGACTGCCACAGACCTCCCACTCCTCAGACACCCTCCCCGCCACAAGACCTCTAGTCGAGTCAAGACCTCCACCCCATGGTCGCTGCCCTGCCTTCTCCCGACCCCGCCGCTGCCCGGCCTCCCGATCACAGCGTCCGCCTGCCTCCCCCGACCCAGCTGGTTGCAGCAGTCGCGGCCCCGGCCTCCCCCGACCTCAGCTGCTGTTGCCGGCCGGTCATGACTCCGGCCGGCCCCGTCCCTCCTGTCCCCGACCACCGCCTCACCACCCCTCCACCGCCGAGCCCCTTCCACGCCTCTCGGCGAGCAACTTTTTTTTTCTTCATTTTTTTTTCAT
Organism: Aegilops bicornis; assembly: GCA_021605145.1. Classification (NCBI taxonomy): domain Eukaryota; kingdom Viridiplantae; phylum Streptophyta; class Magnoliopsida; order Poales; family Poaceae; genus Aegilops; species Aegilops bicornis. Next base: position 62,377,115 of record CM038674.1, on the reverse strand, counting down.
TTTTTGCTACTGTTGCATGGATGAATGAATGCATGGATGGATGTTGGATGTTAGATGGATGTTAGATGTTAGATGTTGGATGCTGGATGTTGGATGTTGGATGTTAGATGGATGTTAGATGTTGGATGTTGGATGTTAGATTTTTATCATGATGATCTTGCCATTTGAGTTGTGCTCCAAAATTGGTATAAGATGAGTGGTTATTTTTATGATGATGATCTTGTCGAAAAAATTGAACCGGACAAAATTGGACACTTGACAAAAATTGAACCGGACAAAATTGGACACTTGACAAAATTGAACCGGACAAAATTATGATATGATGAGTGGTTATTTAATCATGATGATCTTGCTAAAAAAATTGAAGGACAAAATTTGACACTTGACGAAACATGATTTTTTTCATAGTTAAAAGTATCAATGCTTAATGTGATGTGATGACCTAATTTTTTCACTCGGTGTAATTAACAGGATTTGTGGTGTTCCATCTTCGTGGAGTGATCGCCGACGTTGGAGGTGTTGGTCCAGGATCGTCCCTCTCCTTTGATCGACTACATCGGAGGGTGAGCAACAATTCCATGACCTCGCCCATTTTTTCCATGTCACTAGATTGAATTTTCACATCAAGTCGCGTAACCTAGGTCTCCCGTCTGAAAGGGTTGCATCGATAAATATGCATTCAATTGCATATTTATCACCGCAGCTCTTTCGGATTGTCCAAAGCTTCACGCATTACAGCCGAGGATGTGTAGATTGGGTACGTTGTTCATGTTTCTACCTGCTCGAGACAGGATTTCGGCGGCGCCTTCCCTGTTCTTCTCCGGATGCACATTCTCTCGGCATTTTGCCGAGACGTATTTGGAGAACAGCGGGAGGTGTCATTAAATTTTGTCTCGAATGGGGTAGAGTATGGACCATACTCAATCTACACATTCTCGAGTGGGATTAGGACCCATCTTTACCTATTAGAGATGTAGGTGGATTAAATGTCGCTTTCGTCAACCTTGTAAAAAATAAAATATTGATGTGGGTAATTTAAATGAATCCTTAATTTTGTTGTGTGGCTTCCAATAAAGCAGAGATGGCAGATAATCAGTGGATGTATAGTGGGTTTTTCCGTCGGAATCAAGTAACAACAGAGTGGGTCGAGAAAACTGATGTGTTTTTGAAAGAGGAACATGATGACGTGGTCCGAAACAAGGAGGATGATGACTTGGGTTATGTTGACCTAGACCCAAACGACGACGGCACACAGATTGATGGTGAGGCAGTTGTGAATCAAAGAGACATAATTATGCTTGAAAAGTTAAATGAAGATTTGACGCCGACGATGAGGAAGAGCCTCCACCTCCGTCGACAATGAAGAAGATATCTTGGGATAGTGATGATGAGACCGGTCGACAAATAGATTACAATAGTGATGATTCATATGGGTTCTAGAAAATGTATGTTCTTCTAATAATGTGCTCTTCCGTTATTAATGTCTTTCCTGTATGCTTGTTTTTTTTTATATCCTTACTAATTGTTTATTCTCTTCTCAATGCAGGTTTGCTAATCATGGGCAAGTCCAGCGGTGCAGCTTCCTCAAGAACTCAAAGGAGGACTTACTCGGAGTGGACGAGCCCACAAGGTTCCCTCCCGACCACGCGAGGATGGCACCTCACAGGAGGTGGAGGGGTCGGGGAGGAGACCCCTGGAGGAGGAGGGGTGGGGAGAGAGCCCCTAGAGGACGAGGAGGTGGGGAGAGGCAACCGGGCCAAAAACTCCGGGTCAGAACCAAATAGGAGGTTCTTCTTCGATGCCCTCCTATGCTGATGTAGCTTCTGAGTCTGAGGAGGAGGAGTATGTTCCTGATGTCGAGGAGGAGGAGGCCGAGGAGGAGGGTGAGGAGGAGAGCGAGGAGGGTGGAGGGGAGGTTGACCCCGAGTTGTGGGGTGACTTGTCACCGGGTGCTCCGCAGGGGTGGCTGCGTGGTAATGCCGGAGTACCTACACCACCTTCTATCGAGGCGCACAAGTGGCTCATTGAACTCAAGGGGACAAAGTAAGTGCATCTCAATCATATTTTCAACACATGACAACATTTTTTATTGTACACATGGCAACCCTTTGATTCTTTTGCAGAATCGGATCCTTCATGAAAGGGGTCAGAACCGAACGGCCTTCTCACCGTCTGTTGAAGCAGTTTTGGCTGGCCTATTCTCGCCCAGCTGCCGATTGTGGACCCACAACTGCGTGTTTTGGCCACAAGCTAGGCCCACTACGAGGTTGCAGCAACGCGGAGTACGGGACGGCCGCTAAGGCCGTGATCACCAAATTTTGGGTAAGATCCCTTTTGAATCACTTGTCTTTAGTTTCGTTCATAGTTTTTCATTGAATCACTCAACTCATGCCTTGTTTGCTTCTGGTTTATGCATGATTGCAGCAACTCTATAGAGTTCTTGACAAGCACAAGGCCAGAGCCGACGTGGTCTTACTTGCGTCTGCAAAGAAGAAAGCTCGTCGATTGCACAAAAAGTGCGTTGGGTTGCCGCCTCATAGTACTACCACATCTACCGCAACAAAAGATGACCAAAACTCAAGCACAGAGGCAAAAAATTACCATGAGCAGGAGCAGTTCATGATGGTAACTATTACTGACTTTTCATTGTTTCAAGGAGTCAACTATATGTTTCATGCTCACATGTCATGCTTCCAAAATTTGCATAGGTTGTTCCTCGTTGGTGCTATGGAAGGCATGACGGATGAGCGTGTTTGGTGGATAGGTGGGTCGGTGACGATCCGTAGTTTGTTGCCAAGAGCATCATGGCCCAGGCTAACCGTGGAAAAGACGGGACACACGGCCAAGGAAACAGGAACCACTGGGGCTTCAAGGCCATGAAGGTATATCTATATGAAAGATGCATTTTGGTTCTTCTTTACCGTCATGTTCTTATGTATGGCTAACTTTTGTTTGACGTTGCAGGAGGACAAGTTGCAGAGGCCGCTCTCAGACATGGAGTCGTGGAAGCTGGCCCGTGAGTGGAGTGATCGCAAGGAGGGCGAGAGCCAGTACTACGGCAACACCGAGAAACACCTGGAGTCTTACACTCAGAACTATCAGAAGTTGCATCCAGATGTTCCCGTTCCTGAGGTCGCCTGGGCCTCGGATCGACGACACGGCGGTGGTGGCCATCCAGGGTAAGTCCCATGGCCGGTATCCGTGTTTCGATGGCTTGATCACTCCGTCGATCTCGTACACACGGCTTCGAGCTACCAACCCAAGCCCGTTAGAGAGTACGGGGCGTTCGCAGCCTCCCTTATTCCGCCAACGTGCTGTAAGTACTTCCCCTTATCTTCTTTGTCTCTATCTTTCTTAGTTTATTTTCATCACTGCCCACTTAGAAACAACCTCAATTTTGTAGGCATATCAGGACTTTCTCGAGCATAGGCATATTGAGGTGAGGGAGTACTTGCAACGAGTGAAGGCAAACGATGATTACAGCCGTCAAGTGATGGCGGTTAGTTTTGCCCTCTTAAACCAAGCTCAAATTTGCACTTTCTTTCCTACTGACTTTGTTGATCACGGCTTGTTTCTAAGTGGACTTGTTTAACTAACATCCAGGCTATGTTGGCGTCTTGGACTAACCGCACGGAGCCACCACAAGTTGGACCCCCACCACCACCTGCTGGAGACGCCCACACATTCCCACGTTCGAGGAATGGTCGGCACTAGGCGGTGATACTCCGTTAGTAAATTTGCCTAACTAATGACAAACTATTTTTCGCTCATTCAACATTATCATGTCATATTTACCGTTAGAATCTTCTTTCAAACATGTAGGGGACCGGTGGCTCGACTCTGCTCCGTCGACCCCACCACTCTGATCTGGCAGAGTGATGGTGGTCATGATGGCGGTTTTGGCGGAGGTGGACTTGGCGGTGGCGGTTTTGGTGGAGGAGGACTTGGTGGTGGTGGTGGTTTTGGCGGAGGTGGACTTGGCGGAGGTGGTGGTTTTGGCGGAGGTGGACTCGGTGGTGGTGGTGGTTTTGGCGGAGGTGGACTCGGTGGTGCTTGATGTCGATGATGATTCCGTATATGCGTCAAGCAGCCATGTCTTTCATGTTTCAACTTTTATGATGTTTCATGTCTTGCACTACGCTTATGTTCGTGGACTTTCGCCGGTGATGATCTTTAGATGATGAACTTGACTATGTTTAAATTATGTTGATGAACTGTCATATTTCATATTATTCTGTTTTGAAATGTTGTCAAATGAATTGGAAAAGAGAAAACAGGGGGAGGGAAACTATGCCTACGGCAAAGCCGTCGGCATAGATACGCTCAGGAGCCACCAGAGGCGACACGTGGTAGCTATGTTTACAGCAAAGCCGTCGGCATAGATTTACATCTATGCCGACGGCTTTGCCGTAGGCATAGCCTCGCCGCCAAAGTCAAATTGGCGACACGTGGCGATATGTTTACGGCAAAGCCGCCCGCATAGATTGAACCTATGTCGACGGCTTTGCCGTAGGCATATCTTTGCCACGTGTCCTCCCCGAGCCGCCAAAGCAGTTTTGACGGCGCCGTCCGCTGCCGCCGACGGAAAACTACGCCGACGGCTAAACTATGCCGACGGCTGCCCCAGGACCGTCGGCATACCCCCCTCTGCCGACGGCATTATTATGCCGGCGGTCTGACAGGAGTACGCTGACGTGATCTACACTGACGGAGTTATGCCGACGGCTGCCGTCGGCATAGATCTATGCCGACGGCTTAGGGGCCTATGCCGACGGCCCGTGGTCGTAGGCATAGGCCGCGAGTCCGGTAGTGACTGCTGCTGCATCAAGCTACATGACGCAAGGTTCTGCCCCTCAAACTGGATACGTTGCTCCACAGACACAGCCTGGCTATGACATGCGGCCACCACCACAGGCCACGTATGGCCAGGATGCTTATGGGTAGCCTTCGCATGCTCAGAAGCCGCCTTCATCTGTTCCGTATGGATAGGCACCACCTACTCAGGCTAGTTATGGGCAGTATGGACACAGTCAGCCAGGCTATGGTGCACCGCCGCCTTCCCCTGGTGCACCCACTGCTAGCCAGCCAGGCTATGACCAGTAGCAGTCATACTGTGATCGTTATGCTACTGGTAGCTATGGGCTGCCTGCAGCGTATTGTATTGAAGTTACAACACCTGTTGCGTCGCAGGATCAATCCACTGCCGGGCCTTCTCCTGCTAATAGTGCCCCCTCCCCACCAAAAAAAAACCTCTCTGAATTAATCTACCTGCTCCTGCTTCAGCTGCAATCTGGTGTCCTTGGCTCTGCCACTTGAAGCAATATCCTCTAGTTTATCCATATTATCTTATTTTTTATTGCTTGATTGTGAACTTTATATATTGCTTGATTGTCCTGGTTGTGCTGCTCATGTGTGGCTTGTGTGGTTGTCCCAATGCAGGTTTAAATCGGCGTGTAAGTGAAGGCGTATTTCTCCTTCACGCCTTCCCTGGTGCAATGCTATTTAATCAGGTAGACCCGTTTTGGCCCACAATACCGTTTCTCTTTTCTAAAATCCAGGGTACTTCCAAAATTTATCTAAAATTTCTCTCTTTCCAATTTTGGAGCCCTTTGCATATATTATTTATTGATCGTGTGTTAATTTTATTTTTCCAATGAGTAGAAATCATTATCTTTAAGATTCAAGGACGTTCGAGGAGTGTCCAGAACCATTGAAGACTTTGCTGAGCGAGGCAAGCAACCTACTTTGATCATGTTGAACCCATATTTGCATTACACTTAGAATTGTTTTTCATGCATAAAGTATTGTTTACTAGTATTGCTATGTTAAGTAAATTTGCTAGGGTTTAGCTATGCCCCCTATGTGCTTGATATTGACACCCCTTTGACATTCTTATGCTAAGTAAATTAGCTAGGGGTTAGTTATGCTCTGTGTGCTTGATATTGGCACCCTCCTTTGACATTCTTAATACCCCTCCTTTATAACCATGTAGTGGTCACAAATAAATGTGCATCATATTTGCAAGTTTAATAGTAATGCTTAGCCATACTAGTCGCATGAATCATAGGACTTGGGAAAAATCTTTGTTACTCATAAATGTTTTACAAAAACCCAAGGGTGTCACTAATGCCCATGGGATGATTCTGAAAATAAGGTTTTACAAAATGGAGATGAAGTGGAGATCTAGTTAGGTGATTGTGATCTTGATGAGATAGTCAAAGACATTCGATGGATGAAATTTATGTATAGCAAATGAGAATGGTGGTTATTATATTGACGGATAAATGGATCTTCAATAAACTTGAAGCAATTTGGATTTAGTTAGGCGATTATGATCCTGAACCAATTTTTTTTGATGCATTTATTTAGTTCATTGTGATCTTGAGGAGATAGTCAAACATGTTCGTATCTTGGCCAATTTGGATTTAGTTAGGTGATTGTGATATTGAACGGTATTTCATGATGGATTACGAGATTTTAGGTGGATTTAGTTACGTGATTTAACCTTAAGAAGATAGTCTAAAATGTTCTGTTGATTATGAGAGTTTAGGTATGGTAGATGAACATGGTGATTTATTGGTGGGTAAATAGATCTTTATTTTTATTGGAACATTTCGGGTTTGGTTAGGTGATTGTGATCTTAAACCAAATTTCACGATAGATTATGAGGTTTTGGTTGGATTTAGTTAGGTGATTGTGATCTTGACGAGCTAGTAAAAGATGTTCGGTGGATTATGTGAATTTAGGCCTAGTAGGTGAGCAAGGTGGTAATTATATCGGTTAAGTAAATTTTTAATAAAATTGAGAAAATTTGGATTTATTTAGGCGATTGTGATCTTGAAGCAAATTTCATGGTGGATTACGAGATTTTAGATGGATTTAGTCAGTTGATTGTGATCTCGAGGAGATACTCAAAGATATTAGATCAATTAATTAACCTTGAACAATTCAAATTTAGTTTAGCTATTGTAATATTGAACCGAATTTTATGATGATTTATGTGATTTTAGGTGGGTTTAGTTAAGTCATTATGATCTTGAGAAGATAGTCAAAGATGTTCGGTCGATTTTAAGATTTTAGGTCTAGTACGGGAGCATGGTATGGTGACTATTATACTAGTGGATAAACAAACCTTTAATTTAGGTTGAAATAATTTGAATTTAGTTAGATGATTGTGATCTTTTAAGCAAATTCACAGTGGATTTTGATGTTTGAGTTAGATTTAGTTAGGTGATTGTGTCCTGACGAGATAGTCAAAGATGTTCGATGGATTATGTGAAAAATTATGCCTAGTAAGTAAGTACGGTGGTTATTATATTAGTGGATAAATGGATTTTAAGTAAACTTAGAGTAATTTGAATTTAGTTAGGCAATTGTGATCTGGAACCAAATTTCTTGGTGAATTACAAGATTGTAAATGGATTTAACTAGTTGCTTGAGATCTTGAGGAGATGGTCCAAGATGTATGCCTAGTAAGTAAGTACGGTGGTTATTATAGTGGATAAATGGATTTTAAGTAAACTTAGAGTAATTTGGATTTAGTTAGGCGATTGTGATCTTAAACTAAATTTCATGGTGAACTACAAGATTGTAAATGGATTTAACTAGTTGCTTGAGATCTTGAGGAGATGGTCCAAGATGTTCGGTGGATTAACTATTTTTTAACACAGTACAGACGCAAACGCTCATATAAATGCGCATGCATGCGCACCCTATCCCTGTGAGCACCTTGAGAGACTGACCCGACATATCATCTTGATATTTTACGAAGTTACCGTAGACGCCTGCTAGTCGACGGGAACAATTTCGATTAGTTCGGTGATTGTGATATTGAACCAAATTTCTCGGTGATTTATTTGATTTTAGGTGGATTCAGTTAGGTGATTTTGCCTTGAGAAGATAATCAAAATATTCGGTGGATTATGAGATTTTAGGTATGGTAAATGAACATGGTGATTATTATATTAGTAGATAAACGTATATTTAATTTAGTTTGGATCAATTTGGATTTAGGTAGGTAATTGTGATCTTTTAATCAAATTTTACGGTGGATTATGAGGTTTTGATTGGATTTAGTTAGGTGATTGGGATCTTGACGAGCTAGTAAAAGATGTTTGGTAGATTATGTGAACTTAGGTCTGATAGGTAAGCATGTTGGTTATTATATTGGTGGATAAATGAATTTTTAGTAAATTTGAAAAAAATGGATTTAGTTAGGCGATTATGACCCTGAACCAAATTTTATGGTGGATTATCAGATTTTTTTTATGGATTAGTTAGTTGATTATGATCTTGAGGAGATAGTCAAAGATATTCGATGCATTAATTAATCTTGACCAATTTGGATTTAGTTAGGTGATTGTGATATTGAACTAAATTTCACTGTAATTTATGAGATTCTAGTTGGATTTAGTTAGGTGATTGGGTCTTGAGAAGATAATCAAAGATGTTTGGTGGACTATGATATTTTAGTCTAATAAATGAGCATGGTGATTATTATATTGGTGAATAAACATATATTTAATTTAGTTTGGAACAATTTGGATTTAGTTCGGTGATTGTGATCTTTTAACCTAATTTTACAGTGGATTATAAGGTTTGGGTTGGATTTAGTTAGGTGATTGTGATTTTGATGAGTTAGTAAAAGATGTTTGATGGACTAAGTGAATTTAGGTCTAGTAGTTGAGCATGCTAAATATTATTTTGGTGGATAGAGATGAGGGCCGCACAAGTGACTCAAGGTGATGATGCCACTATTGAAAATAACTAGTAAACAAGGCAACAGAGACGACTTGGGTAGTGGAAGCAGATGGACTTTGATCCTGCATCCCACGTGCCTGTTCACTCTTCGTTCCGCGCTGATCCAGCTTGGTGTCCTTGTCGTGTTTGCGGATTTTGTGTCACGCACTTGATTATGCATCCCACATTCTTCTAATGTGCGTCCTTGGCCTTGACGATAGGTAGCGTCATGTTCTCGGGCACGTCCCGTGTGTAAAATTCAGGTATGCATCGATTGTCTAGCTCTTGCTCGCCATTGGTGATGCTTGAGTGTGCGGTTATGGTGTCGCCCAATAAGGGAACACGGGATGTGGGATCAAGACAGCACACATGGCAACCCGCCACCAGGCAACGGACGCCCGTCCGAACTTACATGGATCGAAGGTGGACACAAAGGTGGATGTTGAGCTTCATAGTAGTCTCAACAGTGTGCTCATCAGTAAGAGCAGCAAGAGCAAGAAGATCCTAAATACTCCTCTTAGGAAATAAAGAAGCCATTAGAGATAGAAGAAACCTCAGGGGACGGCTAACACGCGCGCGCGCGCGTCGTAGCGCTCGGTTTCGTACAAGGGTCGCTTCCTCGATTAGGCCTTGTTCGGTTGAGGTGGTTTGTGAGGGGGATTGGCAGGGATTGAGGGGGATTAGATCCCCTACAAGCCAAATTCCTCTCCAATCCACTCCAATCCTCTTGGGAGGAGGATTAAATGAACAAGGCCTTAAGGATGTTGCAACGAGTTGGGTTTTCTTTTTTAACTAATCACACACAGAAAGAGAGAGAGGGGGACTCGCCGGCCCCCAACCCCCCATTGAAATCAGGGGGAGGGGCGAGAGATTAGGGGAGGGGTGGGCCCATGTACTTGCATGTGTGACTAAATTCACGGGAGAGAGAGAACTTGGTGGACCAGGATGCTTGCATGCAATTGAAATAGGAAACTTGGTGGGTCCAGTTGCTTCACGGGATGCCTACCCACCCTCGCATGCCTCGTCACACTGGCTATTTGGTGGGACCCACTAATGATTACCCTATCGCCCAAAAAAGGAAGCCAAGGCAGATAACACGTTGTGTGTTCGTGCATCGCAACGCGCGCATACGAAGGAGTAAATCCGGAAACCTCAATCTCAAGGAAGTTGTGACTTCTTTAGTAAGGATGTAGCAATTTGGATTTAGTTAGGCGATTGTGATCTTGAACAAATTTCATGATGAATTACGAGATTTTTCAATGGATTTAGTTGATTGTGATCCCGAGGAGATAGTCAAAGACGTTTGGTGTATTAATTAATCTTGAACAATATGTATTTAGTTGGGTGATTGTGATATTGAACCAAATTTCTCTGTGATTTATGAGATTTTAGTTGGATTTAGTTAGGTGATTGTGTCTTGAGATGATAATCAAAGATGTTCCGTGGATCATTTTAGGTCTAGTAGATAAGCATGGTGATTATTATATTGGTGGATAAATAGATATTTAATTTAGTTTGGACAATTTGAATTTAATTAGGTGATTGTGATCTTTTAACCTAATTTTACGGTGGATTATAATGTTCTGGTTGGATTTAGTTAGGTGATTGTGATTTGGATGAGCTAGTAAAAGATGTTTGGTGAATTATGTGAATTTAGGTATAGTAGGTGAGCATGTTGATTATTATATTGGTGCATAAATGAGTCGTTAATAAATTTTGAACACTTTGCATTTAGTTAGGCTATTGTGATATTGAACCGAATTGCACGATGATTTATGTGAATTTAGGTGGATTCAGTTAAGTTATTATGATCTTGAGAAGATGCTCAAATATGTTCGGTTGATTTTAAGATTTTAGGTCTAGTACATGAGCATGCTGACTATTATATTGGTGGATAAACAGACCTTTAATTTAGTCTGAAACAATTTGAATTTAGTTAGATGATTGTGATCTTTTAAGCAAATTCGCAGTGGATTTTGAGGTTTGGGGTTAGATTTAGTTAGGTGATTGTGTCCTGACGAGATATTCAAAGATGTTCGATGGATTATGTGAGTATTTATGCCTAGCAAGGATGGTAGTGGTTATATTAGTGGATAAATGGATTTTTAGTAAACTTGGAGTAATTAGAATTAGTTAGGGGATTGTGATCTTGAACCAAAATTTATGATGAATTACGAGATTTTAATGGATTTAATTGGTTGCTTGAGATCTTAGAGATAGTCCAAGATGTTCGATGGATTAACTAATCTTTTTTTGAACACAATACAGACGCAAGCACTCATATAAATGCGCTACACTCACCCATATAAACGCACACACTCACACTCTATCCATATGAGCATCTTCGAGAGACTGAGCCGACATATCATCTTGATATTTTACGAAGTTATCGTAGTCGCCTCGTAGTCGACGGGAACAATTTGGATTTAGTTCTATTGATCCAAATTTCTCGGTGATTTATTTGATTTTAGGTGGATTCAGTTAGATGATTGTGTCTTAAGAGGATAGTCAAAATATTCGGTGGATTATGAGATTTTAGGTACGGTAAATGAACGTGGTGATTAATATATTGGTAGATAAACATATATTTAATTTAGTTTGGATTTAGGTAGGTGATTGTGATCTAATCAAATTTTGCGATGGATTATGATGTTTTGCTTGGATTTAATTAGGTGATTGGGATCTTGACGAGCTAGTAAAAGATGTGAACTTATGTCTGGTAGGTGAGCATGTTGGTTATTATATTGGTGGATAAATGGATTTAAAGTAAACTTGAGAAAATTGGATTTACTTAGGCGATTGTGATCTTCAGTCCAATTTTATGGTGGATTACCAGGTTTTTGATGGATTAATTAGTTGATTGTGATTTTGAGGAGATAGTCAAAGATATTCGATGTATTAATTAATATTGACCAATTTGGATATGGTTAGGTGATTGTGATATTGAACTAAATTTCTCTGTGATTTACATAGTTCAAAAAAGTGCTAGGCGTAAATTATGCGTTGTGATTTACATAGTTCAGAAAAGTGCTTGTGAAAAATTATGCGTTTTGCCACCCTTGCGCTTTATTGACCAAAGCATATGCTTATGCGTATTAAGCGTAGTTATGCGCAATGTGTTTTGCCAACGCCTAGAGCCTAGGCGCGTTTAAGCGCTCGCTTAGGCGCGCCTTTTTTAACTATGGTGATTTATGAGATTTTAGTTGGATTTAGTTAGGTTATTGTGTCTTGAGAAGATAATCAAAGATGTTTGATGGACTATGAGATTTTAGATCTAATAAATGAGCATGTTGATTATTATATTGGTGGATAAACATATATTTAATTTAGTTTGGAACAATTTGGATTTAGTTCGGTGATTGTGATCTTTTAACCTAATTTTACAGTGGATTATAAGGTTTGGGTTGGATTTAGTTAGGTTATTGTGATTTTGACGGGCTAGTACAAGATGTTCGATGGACTAAATGAATTTACGTCTAGTAGGTGAGCATGTTGATTATTATATTGGTGGATAGAGATGAGGGCCACACAAGTGACTCAAGGTGATGATGCCACTACTGAGAATAACTAATAAACAAGGCAACAGAGGAGAGACTGGGGTAGTGGCAACAGATGAACTTTGATCCAGCATCCCACATGCCTGTTCATTCTTTGTTCCCCGCTGATCCGGCTTGGTGTCCTTGTCACGCACTTGATTAATCATCCCACGATCTCCTAATGTGCGCCCTTGGCCTTGACGATAGATAGCTCCGTGTTCTCGGGCACGTCCCGTGGGTAAAATTCAGGTATGCGTCGATTGTCTAAGCTCTTGCTCGCCATTAGTGGTGCTTGAGCATGCGGTTATGGTGTCGCCCAGCAAGGAAACACGGGATGTGGGATCAAGACAGCACACATAGCAACCCGCCACCAGGTAATGGACGACCGACGACCGTTCGGACTTACACGGAGCGAAGGTGGACACAAAGGTGGATGTTGGGCTCCATAGCAGTCTCAACAGTGTACTCATTAGTAAGAGCAACACGAGGAAGATCATGGATATACTCCTCTTAGGAAATAAAGAAGCCATTAGAGGTAGAAGAAACCTCAATCTCAAGGAAGTTGTGACTTCTTTAGTAATCATGTAGCAATTTGGATTTAGTTAGGCGATTGTGATCTTGAACAAATTTCATGGTGAATTACGAGATTTTTCAATGGATTTAGTTGATTGTGATCCCGAGGAGATAGTTAAAGATGTTCGGTGTATGAATTAATCTTGAACAATATGGATTTAGTTGGGTGATTGTGTCATTGAACCAAAGTTCTTTGTGATTTATGAGATTTTAGTTGGAGTTAGGTGATCGTGTCTTGAGATGATAATCAAAGATGTTTCGTGGATTATGAGATTTTAGGTCTAGTAGATGAGCATGGTGACTATTATATTGTTGGATAAACATATATTTAATTTAGTTTGGAACAATATGAATTTACTCAGGTGATTGTGATATTTTAACCTAATTTTACGGTGGATTATAAGGTTTTGGTTGGATTTAGTCAGGTGGTTGTGATTTTGACGAGCTAGTAAAAGATGTTAGGTGAATTATGTGAATTTAGGTATAGTAGGTGAGCATGTTGATTATTATATTGGTGCATAAACGAATCGTATAAATTTAGAGCAATTTGGATTTAGTTAGGTGATTGTGACCTTGATCCAAATTTTATGGTGGATTATGAGATTTTTGATGGATTAGTTAGTTGATTGTGATCTTGAGAAGATAGTAAAAGATGTTTGGTGGGTTAATTAATCTTGAACAATTTGCATTTAGTTAGGTGGTTGTGATACTCAACCGAATTTCACGCTCGATTATGAGATTTTAGGTGGATTTAGTTAGATGATTCTGTCTTAAGAATGTAGTCAAAGATGTTTACAGAACTATGAGACTTTAGGTTTAGTAGAAGAGAATAGTGATTATTATATTGGTGGATAAACAGATCCTTAATTTAGTTTGGGACAATTTTTATTTAGTTAGGTGATTGCTATTTTGCAACCAATTTTATGGTATTTTTTAAGGTTTTGTTGATTTAGTTAGGTGACTATGATCTCGACGAGTTAGTCAAAGATGTTTGGTGAATTATGTTAATTTAGGTCTAGTAATTAAGTTAGCATGATTGTTATTACATCGGTGGATAAATGAGCCTTTAGTAAACATGGAGCAATTTGGATGTAGTTAGGTGTTATGGCGCTGCTAGAAGGAGGGCGCGAGAGGGCCGGCCGGGGGCCTTTTTGCCCATTGCCGGGCAAGAGGGAAGGGATTTCTTTCTTAATTCTTGCTTGATTAGATTGATACATCTCCTCTCTTTATATAGAGAGGTTTACTTGACTCCCAAGCAAGGCTTACTTGACCGATTGACCCCTAAGCAAGCGACCCTTATCTCTAATTAACCCTAAGACTAATGGGCCCATTAGGCCCATTACGTACTCTAACACTACACCCCACCTGGACATGCAGCTTGTCCTCGAGCTGTAAGCTAACCAACTTATAACCATGACTCGACGCAACACAAACCTAACACCTAAAAACAAGCCTTTTACATCTTGGCTTGTTTTATTATTCTCAACCTAAAATGGATTGGGGCGCTTTATTTTGGATCCCTTAACAAAAAGTGGACATCATCCGCACGTCGGACATGCACGTGTACAGCCACCTGGATCCCATGGATACCACCTGGACAAAAGGAGTGCATGTGTATGACCACCTGGAAGTGGTCGCAAGAGTGACAAGCAGAGGCGCCCTCGCGGCGGCCGGCGGCGGAATGCAGTGGTGCTACGCGGTGCGTTACTGTCGGTGACACCATTGAAAGGACATGCGGTGCCCCCATGTGTGGTTTTGGTAATTGGTGACATTCTCTATGGACTAATGGTTGCATTGAGTTACATTTGAAGGATTTTTCCATAGGCATTTCTTGAAGTCCATGTGTTGGTTTCAAGGACTTTATGTGTTGACCAAGGTGCTATTAAGGAATTATCCAAAGATTGGTCATACATCATCCATATGAAGAGAGTTGGAAAGAATCAAGGTTGATCAAGACTAAGTCAAGAGTGAATCAAGTTGATCAACACACAAAGCGTACAAGATGTACAGAGGGATCACGTGATCCCATGGTATGGTAAGCATTGTCCATTACGCTTTGTGTACTAACCCATGGTCAAGAAAGGTGGTCCAACTTGAGGGAGTCAAGATCGTCATCGTCTAGCTCAAGTGGACCATGTGCAAGGCAAAGGTTTGCCCTTGATAGGTTTTCTATTTTACCGGTCTCATGATGGTAGTTGGGAGACCGGGTTATAGGATCGATTGTCGTACTATCAAGGGGGGCTCTCGATGAGTAGCTTGATCGTATCATTCGTAGAGAGCTCAAACCATTGCATCCTTGCATCATCTTTTTGGTTCTTGTTTGGTTCTTCTCCTTGTGAGATTTGGAGCGTATGGTCATTTTTATGACAAGCTCGAGCTCATCGAAAACGGAGTTCACATGCATCTTCTATGATGTTTTCGATGTTGGAGGATATGTCGTTTCTTCTCTGTTGAAGGTTTCACTCCTCTGTTTGTTAGGCATACCTCCTCTGCCTCTTCTTACTCGTTGTTTCGATGCTACTCGTTGTCTTGTTTCCAACAAGCTTGAGTTTGCTCAATTCGGAGCTCATTTGTAGAAGTTATGGCAGTTCTGGTTTTATTGTTTCCCTCTGTTGTCTTCTCTGCAAAATGAAGGACTTCTAGTGTTGTTGAACTGGGGCATGCGGTAGTACTGCTCTTCGGAGCAGTAGTACCGCAGGCCCTTGGCGGTAGTACCGGCCTCACGCGCGGTAGTATCGCAGGTGCTCACGGTAGTACCGTTCTGTGGGAGCAGTAGTACCGTGGCCTCAGGCCAGGCGCAGCTACTCGAGCGGTAGTAGGGGCGGATGTAATTTTTTACATCCGTGCCCTACGCGGTAGTACCGTGCCGCGGGCGCGGTAGTACCGTGGGCTCTGGCCAGGCTTAGCAGCATGAGCGGAAGTAGGGGCGGATGTAATTGTTACATCCGCGCCCTACGCGGTAGTACCGCTCTTCGTGTGCGGTAGTACCGTGCCGGATTTTTGCGTAGGTCCTCCCTCGGCGAAGTAGGTACGGAAGTAATTTTTACTCCGTGCTTTCTCTGCGACTAGTGTTGCCTGCCTTACGGTAGTACCAGAAGGCGCGTAGTACCGCTCCGGCGGTTCTACTCGTTCGTTGCCACAATACAGCGCCTTCATCTGCCAGGCTGCACTTTGCGGGAGTACCGCAACCTGCAGCGGTAGTACCGCGGCCGACCGCGGTAGTACCGCAGCTCCGTGCGGTAGTACCGCGTCGTGCGGGCTGAGTGAGGGGATAACGGTTGGTTTTTCTCCCCACCTATAAAAGGGGGTCTTCTTCCCCCTTGAGATCTTATCTTTGGAGCTCGTGTTCTTCCCCATTGTTGACCTTCTTCGAGCTTGCTAACTCTCAATCCCTCCATGGATTCTTGCTAGTTTTTGAGGGAAAAGAGAGAGGAGATCTAGATCCAAATTTCCACCAATCACTTTCTCCTCTTAGTGAGGGGAACCCCTTGGATCTAGATCTTGGAGTTCTTCGTGTTCTTCTTTCGTTCTTCCTCTCATTTTCCTCCCTAGCATTAGTTGCTTTGGTGGGATTTGGGAGAGAAGGACTTGGGCACTCCGTGTGCCCTTGCCATTGCATTTGGTGCATCGGTTTGAGTTCTCCACGGTGATACGTGGAAGTTACAAGTTGAGAAGCTTATTACTCTTGGGTGCTTGGTGCCCTTGAGCTTGTTCCTCTTGGGTGCTTGGGCGCCCTAGACAGTTGGTGGTGTTCGGAGCTCAATCATTGTGGTGCAAAGCTCCGGGCAAGCGTAGGGGTCTCCAATTAGGTTGTGGAGATCGCCTGAGCAATTTGACGGGTACCGTGACCGCCCCAAGGGTTGCCAAAGTGTACGGGTTCGGTGACCGCCCCAAGGGTTGCCATTTGTATGGTTCGGTGACCGCCTCAAGGGTTGCCATTTGTATGCGGGTTCGGTGACCGCCTCAAGGGTCCCTTAGTGGAATCACGGCATCTTGCATTGTGCGAGGGCGTGAGGAGATTACGGTGGCCCTAGTGGCTTCTTGGGGAGCATTGTGCCTCCACACCGCCTCCAAACGGAGACTAGCATCCGCAAGGGTGTGAACTTCGATACATCGTCGTCTCCACGTGCCTCAGTTATCTCTTACCCGAGCCCTTTACTTATGCACTTTACTTTGTGATAGCCATATTGTTCTTGTCATATATCTTGCTATCACATAGTTGCTTATCTTGCTTAGCATAAGTTGTTGGTGCACATAGGTGAGCCTAGTTGTTGTAGGTTTTGTGCTTGACAAATTAACCGCTAGGTTTATTCCGCATTTGTTCAAGCCTCAACCGTAATTATTTTAAAGTGCCTATTCACCCCCCCCCCCCTCTAGGCGACATCCACGATCTTTCAACCATGCCTTCTCCCTGTCGGACGGCTGTTGGTTTGCACCGCACAGGGAAGAGTGGAGAGCTTGCGATGGAGAATGACGAAGAGGGGTGCCCCCCAACCGCCAATGTTGCAGACTTTGAGGTCGCTGTCCGCGGGGAAAACAGTATGCCCGCCGCCCATGGGGGAAACCGCATGCCCAAGATCCCCGACGTAGCGGATGAGATCGAGGTCCTTTTCGCGGCGAAGGGCAACTTGGAGGACCGGCAGCTGCAGACCATGCATCTCCCGCACACGCCGATGCGCTAGGAGGCCGCGCGCAGCAGCCTGCAGCCTCACCGCCGCCGACACGTGGCGGGTAGCGATCAAAGACGGAAACGGTGACGGTGACGACGGGGACTGGACTTGGTGAAGCGGGACTCCCGCCGGTGCAGTTGATGCGGGACCGGAGCTGACCGGCGGTGGCTGCTGCGGTGGCGCACCGGGCAGCGGCAGCAGCTGCTGCGGCGGAGCGCCGGTACGGCGGAGGCTGCCGAGGGCGGCGGCTGCCACCGCAGCCGAGGTTAGGGCGGTGGTGGCGATGGATGGCAGCCGCAAGGGCTGCTGCGTTTCGCCAGCGCGGTGAAGGCCGCTGGTGCGGCGGTTGCCACGGCAGCTACAACGGGCGCTGGGGCGGCGATGGGCGTTGAGGCGGCGGCGGAGCGGCGCCGCCATCGCGGGCACCGTGGGGCAGCGGCGGGTGGCGGCGCAAGCTGCAGCTGGGCTGCAGCGTCAAATAACGCCGCAGGCCCCTGGATGCGGCGAGTACCACGGCAGGGCCGGCGGCCTGGTGGCGGCGGTCGGCGGCAGGGGCTGGCCAGGTACAGCCAGATCCCCTGGATGGCTGTGACGAGGTCGTTGAGGACCCCGGTGATCTCCTCCGAGGTGTAGGCGGCGGCCGGTGGTGCGGTGGAGGGCGCCGACATCTGGGCCGTCGCGGTGCTGGAGGATGCGACCAGCGGCGCGGATGGGAAGGGCAGCGGCGCGGTGTAGATGGCCAGTGGCGCGGTGGTGACGGTCGGCAGCGGAAGCGACGGGGTGGGCGGCGGCGAAGACATGATCGGAACTGAGCTACCAGATACCAAATTGTGTTATGGCGCTGCTAGAAGGAGGGCGCGAGAGGGCCGGCCTGGGGCCTTTTTGCCCACGGCCGGGCAAGAGGGAAGGGATTTCCTTCTTAATTCTTGCTTGATTAGATTGATACATCTCCTCTCTTTATATAGAGAGGTTTACTTAACTCCCAAGCAAGGCTTACTTGACCGGTTGACTCCTAAGCAAGCGACCCTTATCTCCAATTAACCCTAAGACTACTGGGCCCATTAGGCCCATTACGTACTCTAACATTAGGCGATTGTGATCTTGAACAAATTTCACGGTGGATTACGAGATTTTTGATAGATTTAGTTAGTAGATTGTGATCTTTGGAAGAAGATGTTCGGTGGATTAATTAATCTTGAATAATTTGAATTTAGTTAGATGATTGCGATATTGAACCAATTTTCTCTGTGATTTATGAGATTTTAGTTGGATTTAGTTAGGTGATTGTGTTTTGAGATGATAATCAAAGATGTTTTGTGGATTATGAGATTTTAGGTTTAGTAGATGAGCATGGTGATTACTATATTGATGGATGAACAGATATTTAATTTAGTTTGAAACAATTTGGATTTAGTTAGGTGATTGTGATCTTTTGACCAAATTTTACGGTGGATTATGAGGTTTTGGTTGGATTTTAGTTAGGTGATTGCGATCTTGACGAGCTAGTAAAAGATGTTCGGTAGATATGCGAATTTAGGTCTAGTAAGTGAGCTTGTTGGTTATTATATTGGTGGATAAATAATTATTTTAATAAACTTGATTTTTTTTGGATTTAGTTAGGCGATTGTGATCTTGAACCAAATTTTATGTTGGATTATGAGATTTTTAATGGATTAGTTAGTTGATTGTGATCTTGAGGAGATAGTCAAAGATGTATGGTGTATTAAATAATCTTGAACAATTTGGATCTAGTTAGGTGATTGTGATATTGAACCAAATTTCTCTGTGATTTGAGATTTTAGTTGGATTTAGTTAGGTGATTATGTCTTGAGAAGATAGTCAAAGATGTTTGGTAGACTATGAGATTTTAGGTCTAATAGATGAGCATGGTATTATTATATTGGTGCATAAATGGATCTTTGATATATTGGTGAATAAATGGATCTTTAATCGACCAAGGTTCCTTATTTTGCTGTTTTTCAAAGTCAAACAACTGATAATGAAGTTTATCAATATGTAGTAAAGGGCATAAATGTTTTCTCATACTCATGTAGTCCGTTCATTCCTAAACTATATGTTCTTTTGTTAAAACCTTGAAATATTAAGATGTTAGGGTAAATAAATTCCTTTAGAATTAATAATAGAAAAGGTCTGCTATGCAATAAGATACAGTTGTATGCAAAAAATAATCTTGTCTTATATAGTTATATATCAAAACTATGGATTTTCTATGCACTTCCTGCAATCATTAATGTTCATTGTCTTTGTTGGGATTTTGTTTGGCACCTGCGGCAATGCGCTGTCGGGCACGACGGACGCTGCCAGGTCCGCGTCGACACCGTGCTGGCCTCTGCATGATGAACTACACGGTAACGTTCAGCTGAAGTTCCTCTGTTTTCTTCTACTACAAGAGTTCTGACGATTTCTACTACTTGGCTGCAAACTTATGCCGTTTGCATCACCATACGTATAGTGGTAACAATGCAGCAGCAAATCCAATAGTAGGTAATCATGACAGTATTTCAATGCAGCAGCAAATCCAATAGTAGGTAGTCATGACAGTATTTCACCATCGCTAATCTTGCTGTCTTTTACGGTTGCAGGTTTGTTCTTCTGGCATTATTCATGGTTCTCATCATAGCCATACTGAATGATGGCAAGTGGCATCTCTGAATTTATCATATGAATTATGACTTTATGAGCTTGCCTGGCTACTGACCTGCTGTGTGGGAAGGGCGTCCTTTTACCAGAACTATGGATTTTAATATGCTCCATTTCCTTCAGGTCTTTTATTGCTACATCCTTGATTTATCTGAGTCCATTGGGGTTGCTCATGAATTACAGAATTTAGGTTTACAGTAGGATGAACTTCCTTGAGAATCAATAATAGAAAAGTTTGGTTAAGAGCAATTTCCAACGCCAGAGAGAAAATTTACTTCACTGGTTAATAGGAATCCATCTCACGTTTTCTTGTGTTGTGCCTTTCTCAAAGTAAACAAAAAGCATTAGTCGGAGAGAGAAATTACTGTACTAGTTAAGACAACTAATTTGCATACAATGGCAGCAATGCACAAGCAGTGTCAGTGTTAGCTTGTACTTATTTCAGAGATGATTGGAGTAACCGTTGACCGGTTCAGCAGCCACCATCTAATCGAATCACACTTAATAGACTAGTAGGCAAAGATATAGGAGGGCTACTTTCAGATCAATTCATGACTATACGTATGGTATGAGCTATTCCTATCGCCACGAACTTGTTGAACACGGCAATACTGGTGAACAAAAAGCACAAGTGTGTGTGCAGTGCGGGCTAAGAAAGCCGGTTAATCATTCAACATTATGCATGGTATTCAGTTATGATCGTCAAGTGTCAAGTTCAGTTTTAAAAGCTGAACCCTCAAGTGTTAAGTTTAGGTAACAGGAGCTGTGGAGTAACTGTAGCTCGATCAAATCCTGAATGTCAAGTTCAGAATATGATACTCAATTATCATGACAGAATTTACTACTTTGGAATGTGTGGGTGCACTGGTTTTCGACTAGTTGATCTAATCATCTTGAATTGACAGGTTTTCTGAATATACTCGCAAGTCGCAACCATGGCCTTGCAGTGCTGCACGCCTCTGCTGAAGCCCCAACTGGCCCAAGTCTCGGTTAACCCTTCCATTAACACGATACAGATTCCAGGTTTGCTTTGCCTTGCACGTATATGCTCGTTCCATGACATTTAGCTGGAATATACACTGGATAACATGTGTTGATGTGTGCATGCACTGGCTAGCGATTAGTTATTCTAATACTCTTTGATAATTATCTTCTCTGAATATACACGAAATAATGGTCTTACAGAGTCAGTGCTCCGCCCCTCTGCTGAAGCCCTAACTGGCTCAAGTCTCGGCCAGCCCTTCTCTAAATCGATGCAGATTGCAGGTTTGCCTCGCACCAATATGCTCCTTGCATAAGCTAGTTATCTCTGGCCATATTTCATTTTTATCCTACTTGCATCCTGCCTGATGACTTTTTTTTTGTGCTTTTAGTGTATGTTCGAGGAGTAGCAGATTTTACGGATCTTTTTTTTGTGTCGTTGCTTCATCAAATGGAAATTTAAGTAACGGGAGATTCATCAAATGGAAATTTAAACCAGTTTATGATGTGGTAAGGAATCTATATATATTAGTGTGTGTTGTTATGTTGAGCTCTAAATAACGGGGAGCACACAAAATTACGTTCTATCCAAATAGGGCTGGTGTTTGCATCTGTATTCTGTAGTTCTGTATGTTGTATTCAAATAAACTGTTTCTGTTTGGGTGTTCATTTTCGTGTTAATAATGGTGATTGTTATTCATTTGGAACCATCATGTAAACCTAGCTGGACTTGGTTAAACTATAATTTTCCATGTTTCAAAATACTATACGGTTTAGTACTTTGTTCCGAGAGTCTTTCTTCTCAAAATGGATTTTTTTCCAGTATTCTTCTAAATCTTTTTGGTGTCTTGATGTGATCTGATCATCAGAATGCATGAACTGTATTGAATTCTTGTATGGAAGCATTTGAATGTTGCTTGTCTTGATCTAATTATCTGCAATCCACAGGTTATGCAACTGCACTTGCAATGGTAGCAGGAACGACCTTTGCTTGGGCGACCTTCTCTGTTATGATATTGTTGTCTAAGTTAAAAAACCTGAATCTGCTCCATGGTTTTGTTATGTTGGATGTGCCCCAAGAAGCTTCTTTCTTTTGATTTTTGTTGTCAATATATTCTGTGGATGCTCCTCATACTCATTATGAAGTTTGGCAAATATCAATTCTCTGGATGTTCGTCATAACTATGGCGAACCACATGAAGTTCAAATGTTAGAATAGCTAATAAGTTGTGTGTTCGGCAATGACACAATGCACAGGTCAAGTGTTAGTTTTCTGAAACTATTGTACTGTGAACTGATGCTAACTTCCTCACTTTTATTTGTAGTTTGGCCAACGTACCTGGTGTCGATGTGGAGGAAAACACCTTAGCAGGACTATTGACCGTCGCCTTGCAACTCAATTTCTTCAGAAGTGTCTCGGCCTCAGACATGACACTTGAGAATTCAGATTTTTTGTAGCGCAGAACCCATTAGCTCCTATCTTTGTGCTAGCTAAACTTGAACTTAAGTTGTAGTGTTGTAGTCAAATTATTTGTTTACTGAATTTTTATTTTTTTATGTGCCTGCGGGGTCTTGCTTGAATCTTTGTTATGTCCTGAACATGGTAAGCAGTTGCATTGGCGTGTCAATCTCTGTTCCTGTTTTCCTGCAAAATAATAATAATCTGTTCTTGTTTCTCTGGAGCATTGACGATCGATCATATAGACAGTTTCGGACACCGCACATCACCTTGACCTCATGATCTTTTTTCCATCCAGGCTCACATCCCTTTCCATTAATTTTGCAATCAACGGGAATACATCAATCTGTTATCAAGTCTTTGTCATCCAGCCACTTACTAACAAGGAACTAGACTGAAATGAGATAAGCAAAAGAAGACTGAAAGGCGAGGAGCGAGTTGGCGCATCATCAGGAAACCCACCGCCCGATGATCCTAGATCGGACCATCCACTGTGGGGCGAAAACCTGATAACACTTACAAGCCACTGCCCAACTAAGAGAGTTCAATGACGAAACTACTGATAAAGACGCCGAAGCAAAATGCTACCAAGATGAACAAGTCCAGCGGGCATCAAACCCCAGTAGGAAACAGGACCAAAAGACATCAGTAATGCCCCCAGCTAGCCGATCTGGATCCCGTCATTGTCTCCTAAGAGGAGTCTGCAACGAGGGAAGGATCTGTCCGCTAGGGTAGCAGCCGCGTGAGCCAATTCTCTTCACACCAGCTTAGAGCTTCACCTTGTCTTCTCCTTTAAGCAAACCTGCCCAATATAACATAAACGAACATGCAGTGAAAACAACCTCTAGCGGAGTGCGAGCAACATGTTTATTAAAAGTAACTTTATTGTGGAGGTTCCAAATCCCCCAGCATATGGCAGCAATAATCATCATATAGAACCGCTTTCCTCCTGGAAAGAACTTATATAGCCAAGCCCAACTTTGCCAAAGCGATCGAGGACAGCAAGAGGATCCAACTGTCATCCCCATCACGCCCCAAACCGTGCGGACAAGCAGGCAAGTAAAAAACAAGTGGTTTGCTGTTTCCACACTTCTACAAAAAGAGCATGTAGGGTTCCCAGGCCACTTACTAATGCGCAGATTTTCTCTTGTAAGCACAGCATTCTGAAAAAGCTGCCACAAGAAAATTTTGATTTTCAGCGGGATGGGGGCTTTCCACACCCACTTATAGTTAGGGCCAGATAAGTTTCTTTCTAACCACTCGTAAACCGACCTCGTAGTAAATTTTCCTTTACTATTAAGTGTCCATGAGATTGTATCCGAAGAGTTATTCAAAGGCAGCTGTTTGGCCTTCATGACCATCCAAGCCCACTGATCATTCAACTCACCAAACAATCTACGTCTGAAACCCAGATCATAGTTGTTCGTAACCCAGGATGCAATAGTGCTATCTTGATCTTGGCAAATTCTAAACAGGTCAGGGAAACGATCACACAAAGCTGTATTATCTACCCAAGGATCATGCCAGACCCTAGCCAGGTTTCCACTATTGATATTAACTTTCCTCCCGGCCATATATGTGTCTTTGACTTTCATGATGGCTTTCCAACACGGAGAGTCCGAGAAACGACTCTGTATGTTAGATATTGTCTTTTTTTTTAAATATCTAGCCCTCATAATATGTTGCCACAGTCCATCACTTGTTTCGAGCTTCCACCACCATTTAATGAGCAAACTAATATTCTACTTATGAAGGTCCTTAATCCCCAACCCCCCAATCTTCTTAGATCGACATACTCTATCCCAATGGCGGACCTAGAAATAAAATGGAGGGTGTGCACACTTTAAAAAAAATGAAGTCTATTTCAATTAGCTTACATGGGCCTTAAAAATAAGCTAATTTTTACATGGTGAAAAAAATATTTTCCAAAAATCAGGGTGTGCCATGGCACATGTGGCACACCCCCTGGGTACGCCACTGCTCTATCCCACTTTACCATATGGTATCCATGTTTCTTGTTTAATTTCTCCAAAAGAATCGTCTACGATGTTTATTCATCTTCTCAATAAAAGTTTTATTGAAAAGAAACATCGCCATAAGGTAAGATGGAATCCCATCCAAGTCGGATCACAACAAAGTGAGTCTGGCCCCGAAGGATGCTGCATAAGCAATCTAGGCATCCAACTTTTTGATCATCTTACCATCCAGGAAATCTAACTCAACATTCTTAAGAGTGGAGTACGTGACAGGAACTCCCAAATATCTCATAGGCAGGGTGCCCACTTGGCAGTTAAACATGATAGCATATACTAAATCAGTTTCATTATCCCCTCCGAAAACTAAAACCTCGCTCTTCTCAAAATTGATTTTCAATCCTGACATGAGTTCAAAAAGATAGAGCAATAGCTTGACATTGATAGCTTTATCTATATCATGTTCAAAACATAATACTGTATCATCCGCGTATTGAAGGATGTCAACCCTTCCCTCAATAAGATCAACAGCTAACCCTTTAATAAGACCATTTTTTGGGGCTGAAAGCACCATCTTAGTCAGGCATTCAGCTGCAATATTAAACAAAAAAGGGGAGTGAGGATCACCCTGCCACACTCCCTTAGCACTTTGTATGTAAGGGCCGACCTCATCATTAATCTTGACACTTACCGTGCCATTTTTAAGGATTTGAGATACCCAGCCACACCACTTAGAGTTAAAACCATGTTTCTCATGGAAATCGAGTAAAAATTCCCAATTAACTTTGTCATAGGCTTTCTCAAAATCAAGTTTATGGATCACCCCCACTTGTTTTTTGATATGTGTATAGTGCAACACTTCTTGCAAAGAGAGAATGCCATCAACTATATGTCTCCCCTTAATGAAAGCATTTTGCTGGACGCTAAACAGCTTATGGGCATATTTGCTAACCCTAATATCCATGGCTTTGGTGATAAGCTTATAGGGGCAACGAAGCAAACAAATGGGTCTATATTGCTTGATTTTTTTAGCATCTATAGATTTGGGCAATGGAGTTATAATGCCATAGTTTAGGCGTTGCACGTCCAACTTGACTTCATAGAACCACTCAAACAAGCAAAGAAGGTCCTGGGATGTCATCCCAGCAATGTTGATAGAATTCAACAGGGATGTCGTCCGGGCCAGGAGCACGGTTGGATTTCATATCAAAAAGAACCTTTTTAATCTCCTCAAGAGAAAAAGGTCGAGTCAAGTCATCGTTATCTGTAGGAGTAATTCTCTCCTCCTGAGACCATAAATCTGCATCAATCTGGCAAAGGTTTCCTAGAGCTGGCCCAAAAAGGGTTTTATAATAGTCAGTGGCATGAGATAATAAGTTTTTGGTTCCTTCTATAGTCATAGATCCGTATTCAAGGGACTTCATGGAATTTTTCCTACGATGCCCATTAGCTACTTTATGAAAGAAATCAGTATTATTATCCCCTTTCAACAACCACCTCTCATTAGAAAACTGGTGCCAATGAAGCTCTTCCTCAACATACATATCATTAAGCTCTACTAGGATATCAAGCTTTATAAGCCTCCCCGCAAAGTCCAATGGACTCCTCAAGCATTTCCAACTCCAGCAACTCAAGTTTGATAAGTCTCTTTCTGATCTTATTGTGTCCAAACAAATTGGACCCCCCATCCTTTAAAGAATTTCTTACACCTCTTCAATTTAATGTTTAATGTGTTAATGGGGTTAATAGTATACATTGGCCTAGACCAAATCTCAGTCACTAAGGGGAGAAACTCCGGATTGTTAAGCCAAGCATTATCGAAGTTAAAGCACCTATTCCCTGGTGCTCTAGAGGAAGCCACCCCTCCATCCAACAGCAAGTGGTTGTGGTCAGATAATTCTTTAACCAACTTGTTCACAGAAACAAGAGGAAATAAATCTTCCCACTCAGGAGACATCAGCACCCTCCAGCTTTTCAAGGGTTGGGTTTTCCTTCTTATTGGAGCAAGTATAGCAACCTCCAGTCATACAAATCTCTCTCAATCCAAGCAGGTGAATGACAGAGTTAAACACATCTGAAAAATGAGACTTATATGTTTTTTTGTTTTTCTCCCCATTGTGGCGAATGATATTGAAATCTCCCCACCAAATATGGCCTATTCGTACTATGACACAGGGAGGACAATTCTGCAATAAATTCAGGTTTATGCGCATCGTGAGCAGCACCATAAACGATCAGAAGGGACCAACTACAGTTCTTGTTCTTATCAAACAAGTCCAGCTGCATGATATATTTGCCATGTTTAGACCCATGAACATCAAACTTATCTTTACTAAGGCCGCAAAGTATACCTCCCGATTTCCCCCTAGAACAAACCCATTCCCAATGAAATTTTTGGTATGGATCCAGCTTCCTAAAAAAGAAAGGCTTATATGTTTCCTTCATAGTTTCTTGTAAACCAATAAAATCTACCTCATTGGCACTAATCATATCAGTGAGGTAGGTAGACATGC
Organism: Aegilops bicornis; assembly: GCA_021605145.1. Taxonomy (NCBI): domain Eukaryota; kingdom Viridiplantae; phylum Streptophyta; class Magnoliopsida; order Poales; family Poaceae; genus Aegilops; species Aegilops bicornis. The sequence goes on along the minus strand of CM038674.1, from coordinate 62,350,010 downwards.
CCTTCTTACCTGCCCCCCTACAATTCCAAAAGATGCCTTTCATTTATATCGTTCGGGCTTATCCTTCACCCTGGTAGGTCTGTCAGGATCCATAGCAGCCGTACCCTCTCCCTTTTTCTTTTGACTTCTCGTCATAGGTCTATCAGATTTATTCGGAGATATAACCACAACCGATCTTCCGCGTTTTTTTTTCTTTTTTTTCGACTGAACAAGGATAAATGGTTCTTCATCATCTTTATTATCATCATCCCAAGTTAAAGATAGAGGAATATCATTGCCCAACCCATCATTGATGGTGATACTAGGAGGATTTGTATCATTGTTTTTATCATGCAACAGGTTTCTAGAAAGCTCTAGTTCACGTAAAACATCTGTAGTAGAAAAATCATCTAGATATCAGGAATTTTTACCCCCATAAGAGAAGCACGTAATATAATGGTAGTATCAGACAAAGCAGAAAACTGGTTTTTTGAGTTGGGTACTTTCATACCTTTAGAGTCACGCTTCTTTATCCTATTGGTGGCCACTTCCTCAACTCGTTCCAATTTCTGCATTTGCCTGCGTGGAGCTTTTTCCTCATGGACCATGGTGCCATGGATAGGAGACCCAGATGGAGATTCAAAAGTATAGTCGCTGCAGTTTTCTCCCCCTTCTGTGGACCCCTCTTCAAGGGGTACAATATGAGGTAGGGAAGGCCAGACCACATAATCTGACAAAGGAGGAAACATGTCCCCGTGAGTTTTTTCATCATGACAGAGATATAACGGTGAGGGAGGAATAGGTGTTATAATTCCCCATGCACCTTCTGTATGTTGACATCAGAAGTGGGAGATCCAACCATTCTCTCAACCTCCAGCACGTCAGAATTTTTTCCATAGGAAGTGTTACCGGCCTGAGAATCATAGTGTGGCACCTTTCCATCTTCATGTTCTCTGGCCATGGTCTCAATCAGCAGGTCAGTATGATTTCCCTCATCACTCTCCTCCTCTTCTTCACTCTCAACAACAGCAGCTAGCCGTTGCATCCCTTTGTCATAGTTCTAGGATGAATAGTTACCAACCATAGAGGCACTGGTCTCTCCTTGCCCAAAAGAAGAAGCAGGATATGGGTCCATCCTTGCTTTCTTGGGAAAAGAAGGGGATGCACTACTGTCTACAACAATGGAAGATTGGCTCTTATCAGCCCCCACTGTCACAATCTTTTCAACTTCATAGAAGAAGCCATAGTATTGTTCACCCAGCATCCCTTCAGCTGAGGGGTGGATTTTCTTCACCTCTCTGCACTCAAGCAAAATTCTAGCATATTCAGGTTTATGAACTATGGCCTCATCAACTTCCAGTGTTATCCCCACCAACCCCCCAGCATAAGCAATATGTTCGGCACATCTTTTTTCAATGGGAATATTACGAACCCTCACCCAGGCTTTTTCCACAACCCCTCTGGCCCCTACGAAGCAGACCAAGGGGTTATGCATACCACAACAGTCCCCTCCTTCAGAGGCATACATTTCCCATAGCAGCAATGTCTCTCCACTTCACTCGCATTGGGAAAGCGCATAACAAACTATGTAGGGCTAATGGAGCGAGCCGTACAACGCCATTTTTTCTTTCCAGGTTTCTGAGAAAAAATAGCATTAAATTCCTGTTCAATCTCTTTCACAGAAGCAAAGCCTTCCACAATAGTAATCACCACATTGTTTGTTTTTTCAACATTCTGCTTCGTGGCACACAGGTCAGGGATATAGAAAAAACCCTGACCAGGAGATTGAAACCCGCACATGAATGGAACACACTCCCAAGGCCTCAAGGTTTGACATAATTGGGCCATATGACCTAACTTGTTGCATTTCTCACACCGAATAGTAGGGTAGCGAGGAGCGAAATGACCTGGGAGAGAACAGTTGAGTTAGAGCTCGTTGGTGGTCGTCACTTGCCCAGTCGATGGAGGTAGCGGCGCCTCTTTGGGGGCCGTCGCCGTCTCTTTGGCCGCCCCGTTCATCGCGCGTGCGGCACCTTCCCTTCTATCTATGGCTTTACCTCCACCTGATCTCGAGCCCCCAGTCGCTGCCGGTGGTGGATCTGTCGGCTGCCAAACCATGTGACGAGTCTGATTTGGCAGCGGTGCCTTGCGCCCTCTGCCGAATCCATCCTGCGTCGTGTTGTCGCGCCACCCACCGGATCTCCCCCCCCCCCCCCCCACCTTGATCTTCCATCGCCGTGCGCGGTGCACCACCAGCTTGCTCCGCCGCAGCGACCTGAGCAAAGGAGCGGTCATCGCCGTTGACCTTGCCGCGTCACCAGCCGAAGGAATCGCGTGGGGAATGATTAGGAAGGCAAACCCTAGCTCTCTCCCACAGGTGCCCGAGGAGGGGGGGCGAGATGCGCGTCTCGTGCGCTTGTAGTGGTGGTAGGTGGGGGAAATGGTGCGGTCCCCCCGCCTCGCACGCTCTAGAAGGCTCCGCGCCCGGGACGGGGCTGGGTCCCTCATGGCGGTCAAGCGACAATGGATTTGTGCCCACGTGTCACCCATCCGCCATTGGCGGGCAGTGGGTGGGGCTCGGGTCCGCCCCAACTCGGTTCGGCACACTCGCCTGGTGACCCGCACGTCTCCCATGTACCACGCCTCGCACCGGGCCATGCGCCGCGCCCGCTAGAGACGACCATGTCTCCAGTAGTCGCTCCAGAATCCTTGCAAAGTGGCACGACAGCGAGATGACGTCGCCGATGTCGATGTGCTCCCCCACGCGGAGAAACCGCACGTCGACCATGACCCCGCGCCCATTGATCAGGACGAGGTGAAAAGCGTCTCGCCGGAGAATCAGTACGCCGTCGTTGAACGAGAGCGTACGCGTCTGCAGATCGGCGGCGAAGGAAACGCGCCATCGCTCGTAGGGTGTATCGCCATGAGGATCGCGAGAGCACGCCATCTAGCGCGTCATTGACCTCATGATCTGATGGATGTCCTGCCGAACTCTCTGCGCGCGCTCGAGCTCGATCGTCGGCTGTCCTGTTGTGAGTTGTGATGGCGTCCCCCCCCCCCAACGGTAACCCGACCGGTATTCAACCGAGAGGAAGGGAGGGCGTTCAACTCTGAAACTTCGGGCTATGCGGGGCGGCGACCATGGACGGGGCTCCAGGTCGAGGAGGCAGAAACATGGCGCTCGATAAATCAAATCACGTCAGAAAAGCGCGCCACCCGGCTTTGCCCTCACCGTCGGCCATCCTGGCCTGCTGCCACTACAGCGCCACGGCACGTCTATTTTTTTCTTCTTTTCTTTCAACAGTGATCACGTTTAAATGAGTGTAGATATTGTGCCGCGTCGCACCAGACAAGAGGTGTACACTGCGGACGCGTCCGCAAGTTTTGACTGCTTGCTATGGCTGGCGGGCACATGCGGACGTCCGCATCTTCATGTTTAATTAGCTGTTTTTTGTGATAAAACTTTCAATCTATTTATCTTTAATCATGGCAGTACAACGGACATCAAAAATAATAAAAATTACATCCAGATCCATAAATCACCTAGCGACTACAAGCACTGAAACGAGCCGAAGGCGCGCCGCCGTCATCGCCCTTCCCTCACAGGAGTCGGGCACAACTTGTTGTAGTGGACAGTCGGGAATCGTCGTGCTAAGGCCCCATAGGACTGTTGGGGAACACAGTAATTTCAAAAAAAATCCTACGATCATACTAGATCTATCTCTAGGTGATGCATAGCAACGAGAGGGGAGAGTGTTGTCTACGTACCCTCGTAGACTGCAAGCGGAAGCGTTTTAATAACGCGGTTGATGTAGTCGAACGTCTTCGCGATCCAACGGATCCAAGTACCGAACATACGGCACCTCCGGGTTCAGCACATGTTCAGCTCGATGACATCCCTCGTACTCTTGATCTAGTTGAGGCCGAGGGTGAGTTCCGTCAGCACGACGATATGTCGAGGATGACGATGATGCTACCGGCGCAGGGTTTCGCCTAAGCTCCTCAACGGTATGATCGAGGTGTGTAACTGTGGAGGGGGGCACCGCACACGGCTAAAAGATCAACTTGCGTGTCCTAGGGTGCCCCCCTGCCCCCGTATATAAAGGAGGGAGGGGAGGCCGGCCAGCCCTCCTTGGTGCGCCCCAAAGGGGAATCCTACTAGGACTCCAAGTCCTAGTAGGTTTCCACCAAGGAGAGTGGGGAGAGGAAGGAGAGGGAGAGAGGGAGAAGGAAAGGGGGGGGGCGCCTCTTCCCTTGTCCTATTCGGACTCAAGGGGGGGGGGGGGGCGGCCAGCCCTCCTCTCTCTCCACTAAGGCCCATTAGTTCTCCGGGGGGGTTCCGGTAACCCTCCGGCACTCCCGTTTTATCCGAAACTTCTCCGGAACACTTTAGGTGTCCGAATATAGTCGTCCAATATATCAATCTTTATGTATCAACCATTTCGAGACTCCTCGTCACATCCGTGATCTCATTCGGGACTCCGAACAAACTTCGGTCATCAAAAACACATAACTCATAATACATATCGAACGTTAAGCGCGCGGACCCTACGGGTTCGAGAACTATCTAGACATGACCGAGACACATCTCCGGTCAATAACCAACAGCGGAACCTGGCTGCTCATATTGGCTCCTACATATTCTACAAAGATCTTTATCGGTCAAACCGCATAACAACATACGTTGTTCCCTTTGTCATTGGTATGTTACTTGCCCGAGATTCGATCGTCGGTATCTCAATACCTAGTCCAATCTCGTTACCGGCAAGTCTCTTTACTCGTTCCGTAATACTTTATCCTGCAACTAACTCATTAGTCACAATTCTTGCAAGGCTTATAATGATGAGTATTACCGAGAGGGCCCAGAGATACCTCTCAGAAACACGGAGTGACAAATCCTAATCTCGATCTATGCCAACCCAACAAACACCTTGAGAGACACCTGTAGAGCACCTTTATAATAACCTTTTTATGTTGTGACGTTTGGTAGCACACAAAGTGTTCCTCCGGTATTCGGGAGTTGCGTAATCTCATAGTCTGAGAAACTTGTATAAGTTATGAAGAAAGCAGTAGCAATGAAACTGACACAATCATAATGCTAAGCTAACGAATGGGTCATGTCGATCACATCATTCTCCTAATGATGTGATCCCGTTCATCAAATGACAACACATGTCTATGGTTAGGAAACACAACCATCTTTGATTAACGAGCTAGTCAAGTAGAGGCATACTAGGGACTATATGTTTTGTCTATGTATTCACACATGTATTAAGTTTCTGGTTAATACAATTCTAGCATGAAAGCATTTATCATGAATTAAGAAAATAAATAATGACTTTATTATTGCCTCTAGGGCATGAGTCAATAATCTAGTTCACATCGCCATGTGATTTAACACCAATAGTTCACATCTGTATGTGATTAACACCCATAGTTCACACCGCCATGTGACCAACACCCAAAGGGTTTACTAGAGTCAATAATCTAATTCACATCGCTATGTGATTAGCACCCAAAGAGTACTAAGGTGTGATCATGTTTTGCTCGCGAGAGAAGTTTAGTCAACGGGTCTGTCACAATCAGAGCCGTATGTATTTTGCAAATATTCTATATCTACAATGCTCTGCGTGGAGCTACTCTAGCTAATTGCTCCCACTTTCAACATCTATCCAGATTGAGACTTAGAGTCATCTGGATTGGTGTAAAAGCTTGCATCGACGTAACTCTTTATGACGAGCTATTTTACCACCTCCATAATCGAGAAATATTTCCTTAGTCCTCACTAAGGATAATCTTGACCGCTGTCTAGTGATCTACTCCTAGATCAAAATTATACTCCCTTGCCAAACTCAGGGCAGGGTACACAATAGGTCTGGTAGACAACACAACATACTTTCTAGAACCTATGACTGTGGCATAGGGAATGACTTTCATTCTCTTTCTATTTTCTGCCGTGGTCGGGCTTTGAGTGTTACTCAACTTTACACCTTGTAATACTGGCAAGAACCCTTTCTTTGACTGATCCATTTGAACTTATTCAAAACTTTACCAAGGTATGTGCTTTGTGAAAGTCCAATTAAGCGTCTTGATCTATCTCTATAGATCTTGATGCCCAATATGTAAGCAGCTTCACCGAGGTCTTTCATTGAAAAAACTCTAATTCAAATATCCCTTTATGCTATCCGGAAATTCTATATCATTCCAATCAACAATATGTCATCCATATATAATATTAGAAATGCTACTGAGATCCCACTCACTTTCTTGTAAATACAGGCTTCTCCAAAAGTCTGTATAAAACCATATGCTTTGATCATATTATCAACGCGTTTATTCCAACTCCGAGACGCTTGCACCAGTCCATAAATGGATTGTTGGAGCTTGCACACTTTGTTAGCATCCTTTGGATCGACAAAACCTTCTGGTTGCATCATATACAACTCTTCTTCTAGAAATCTATTCAGGAATGCAGTTTTGACATCCATCTGCCAAATTTCATAATCATAAAATGCAGCAATTGTTAACATGATTCGGATAGACTTAAGCATTGCTACGGGTGAGAAAGTCTCATCGTAGTCAACTCCTTGAACTTTATCGAAAACCTTTTTCCGACAAGTCGAGCTTTGTAGATAGTAACACTACTATCAACGTCCGTCTTCCTCTTAAAGATCCATTTATTTTCTATGGCTTGCCGATCATCGGGCAAGTCCACCAAAGTCCACACTTTGTTCTCATACATGGATCCTATCTCAGATTTCATGGCCTCTAGCCATTTCGCGAATCTGGGCTCATCATCTCTTCCTCATAGTTCGTAGGTTCATCATGGTCTAGTAACATGACTTCTAGAACAGGATTACCGTGCCACTCTGGTGCGGATCATATTCTGGAAGACCTACGAGGCTTGGTAGTAACTTAATCTGAAGTTTCATGATCATCATCATTAGCTTCCTCACTTATTGGTGTAGGAATCACTGGAACTGATTTCTGTGATGAACTACTTTCTAATAAGGGAGAAGGTACAATTACCTCATCAAGTTCTACTTTCCTCACACTCACTTCTTTCGAGAGAAACTCCTTCTCTAGAAAGGATTTATTCTAGCAACGAATATCTTGCCTTTGGATCTTGTGATAGAAGGTGTACCCAATAGTTTCCTTTGGGTATTCTATGAAGACGCACTTCTCCGATTTGGGTTCGAGCTTATCAGGTTGAAGCTTTTTCACATAAGCATCTGAAAGATCGTGGATGTCGCCTAGCGGGGGGGGGGGGGGTAATAGGCGTTTTAAAATAATTATGATAGAGGCTTGAACAAATGCGGAATAAACCTAGCGGTTAATTTGTCAAGCACAAAACCTACAACAACTAGGCTCACCTATGTGCACCAACAACTTATGCTAAGCAAGATAAGCAACTATGAGATAGCAAGATATATGACAAGGAACAATATGGCTATCACAAAGTAAAGTGCATAAGTAAAGGGCTCGGGTAAGAGATAACCGAGGCACGCGGAGACAACGATGTATCCTGAAGTTCACACCCTTGCGGATGCTAATCTCCGTTTGGAGCGGTGTGGAGGCATAATGATTCCCAAGAAGCCACTAGAACCACCGTAATCTCCTCACGCCCTCGCACAATGCAAGATGTCGTGATTCCACTAAGGGACCCTTGAGGGCGGTCACCGAACCCGTACAAATGGAAACCCTTGGGGACGGTCACCGAACCTGTCGTGGTTTTGTCACGGCAGATGTCCTTAGTGTGAGGACTTAGTCGCGAGGCCAACGCATCTGTGTGGTAGCTTGAGAGGGGTTGAGCGGAATTGAGAGACGCAACACAAGACAAGGATTTAGACAGCTTCGGGCCCCGGGAAACATCATCCGGTAAAAACCCTACATGTTGTTTGAGGCTAGGTCTCATTATCATCACGAGGGAGTCGCCGTAAACCGACTCTCCTCTTTGTGTCTAGCCCTAAGATTGTTTCTTCTTGCTTGTATCTTGACCTTCTTTGGGGAGCCATGCCCCTCCTTATATATGTTGAAGGGGCGGGTTACATGTGGAGTCCTGTTAGGCTTAGGACTAGTCTATCTCTAATGCAAACCGGATACAAGTCCTGGTCTTAACTCCTTGTAAGGTAAATATTCCTCATGCCGTTCCTCTTAAACCGGCCCAAAATAGTTGAACCAGCCTTCATGAACTGCCAGACGGGCCACTGGGTCTTGTTGCTCCTTTGTCCCGTCCGCCGGGTCACCAGTGAGTTACAACATCCTGGCGGGTTGCTGGTAAATTGTCAGGTCTGGGCGGGTCACCAGATGAATATCGACAAGTGCCGCTGACCTCAAATAAACCGCCAAGTCCGGCCGGGTTAACTTTTTACACCGCGGGGTATATCCCCGACATTAGCCCCCAAGTTTAGCTTGGATTTATCCATGGTAAACTTATGCTGCAAAATAAACACCAGAACAAATTTGGCAGGTTGTGCTCCGGGTTAAGAATTCTTGTAGACCGGCACCTGTCTTAAGTCCTTTGTCATTTCCTCCTTCTAGAAAATCCGGGTCAATAACCAGCTTCATACTCAAATTGCTGACGTTGGCTTCTTATAGAAAAAATATTGTGAAGAATAATCCACTTGAGTCGGCTTCCAAAGCGCCGGTTTAAGAAATATTGGTCTTGAAATACTCATCTGATACTCAACCGGTTTGAAGATGCAGAACTTGCTGGTTTTATCATTGCCAAAGATTGTCGGGTTGCAGCCACAGGGTCATAATGATTGGTGACGCCGGTTCAACCTAGTTTGCTCAATCAGAGAATTTGAAAATGTTTCTTCGATAATAATATAATACCTGTAGCCCCCAAGGGCCGGGTCATTATGCAATAATGAGCAGGGACTTTGTAGGTATAATCATGTAGAGATGAGCAATGATGTGTAGCCCCCAAGGGCCGGCTCAGTAAGATAATATTGAGCTGGGACTTAATATATACTTCAATGAAAATAACATCATATGATGTAACCCCCATCATGGGACTTGAATCCACGTCCACAAGGTTAAGAGACTTGTGCTTTTACCAACTGAGCAGTGGACCCTTCAATATAATGAATAAAAAGCTTTGTACCTTCAACTATTGACTGGAGCAATTGGTAGCCCCCAAGGGCCGACTCATTATAATGTGATGAGTCGGGTCTTCAATAATATGAGCAGAAAAATACTTTGCATTAGCCCCCAAGTGTCATGGTGCATGCTTGCAGCGACATGAGACTTGCATATTTGATGTAATCTCAACTTAAATAATGTAGCCTCCAAGTGCCGGGTCGTAAGCCTGCAGCGACTCAGGACTATTCCCTCCATTGTAGAATAAATCATACCCATTGATGAAATAATAGCCATTGCGCTAAAGCGACTTTGAAAACCTCAATCATAATATTGGTTATTAATAACCATAATAAAAATCCAGCCATGTTGGCTATTCAAGATAATATAATCTGGTATGAAAAACCTTATTCATTCAATATCATAATGAAAATTCAGTCAAGTTTGGCTATTTGAATAACATAACCCAATGATTTATAGGCGCATGATTCCAATGGCGCAATCCAAATATGTACTGGCGACTTATAGTCCAAAGCCAGGCCGGGTTAACAAACACCGGATAATTTCTCATCATATACTGGCAACTTATCATCTTAAAGCCAGGCCGGTTTAATAAACACCGGATAATTTATCATCATGCTTTATTCAACCTGTCTCTGCATACAACAAGTTTAAAGTGTCCTGGCGGTTTACCGCCGGACGGGTCATAATGCCCAACATATAACCCAGGTTTATAACCAAGGTTGCTCTTAAGAATAATCAATGAAATATATCATACCTGTGACATTGAATCACATCATTGGTTTACCAACTTTTTGTAGTAAGGGTGATAACCCCAATCTTGAGTAATGATAACTCCTTTCACTGTGTCGGTTTATGATAAAACCGTACCGGGTTGTGATAAATACCGGTTTAACCATATATAATACTGGCGACTCGTAGTCAAACCAGACCGGGCGGATAGTCTCTAGATTATGATTTGATCATGTACTGACAATTTGTAATTGAAAGTCAAGCCGGGTTAATGAACACTGGTTTACTCCATAATAAGATGGCAACATAAAATCAAACCGGGCAGACAGTCTCCGGATTAGGATTTGACCGTGTTCCGCCAATTTGTAATTGACAGTTTGAAACGGATTAACAATGTCGGTTTAAAAGCGCAACAAAAATTAAATAACAGTTATGAAAATATATGGAAGCAAAGGTAATGATAAGACCGTTTGCAAAAAGAGGCTTTACTGAGCCGATCAGATGGTGTTACCATGGTCGGACACGACCAAGCTCCCAATAAGGTGTAGCTATGGTTCAAGTCAGCCAGGTCCCCAACTGAAACTGTGACATTATGCCGATCAAGTGGCGTGGCAATGGTTCGGCTTCGACCAAGCCCCCAAGTGACTCTATGGCCTTAGGCCGATCAAGAGGCGTGACTGGTTCAGACTTGACCATGTCCCCAAGTGATCTGGTGGCTTTCGCCTATCAAAAGGTGTTGCATTGGTTCGGACACGACCAAGCCCCCAAGTGATATTGTGGCACTAGGCCGGTCAAGAGGCGTGGCTATGGTTCGGATACGACCAAGCCCCCAAGTGACCAATAATATGATAAGCCAATAAGGCATGATACCCATGTTTGGACCGCGCTTCATGGCAGCAGGTCCTCTTTGGCACCCTTTAACTTTTTGCAAGAGATAAATCCTTCTTGAACCGGGATTTTGAACCGGATATTGAGAGCTTCAAAGCTTTGTGGGAGACATCTTTCCCTTGAACCGGATTGTAAACCGGAATCTTCATTTTCAGCCGGAAATTTTCTGATGGCCTTTCAACTCGAACTTGCGAGAAGTTAATTCCTTTTTGAACAGGACATTTTTAAACCGGATTTGAGCGCTTGAGAGCTTTGTGGGAGAATATATTTCCCTTGAACCGGATTGTAAACCGGATATTTGAGAGCTTCAGTGAAACTGACTTCCCTTGAGCCGGATTTTAAACATGAATCCTTTCTGATGATCCGGAACTTCTTCATTGAGCCGGGATTTTGTAACTGTTATATATTTACTAAGCCGGAAATTTTCTGACGGCCTTCAAATAACAGTAGCCTCCGGGACCGGGTTATCTTTCCCTCCATCGTCCTGGGGTTCTTAAATTTGCTGGCAAGATTTGCTTAGTCATGTCATCGTAGCCCCCGAGTCTCAAGGTGACTCGAGGAGTTGGCTTGAAACTCTCCATATTTGACCGTCATATAAACCGGTATAACTTTCATATCATTGGTGTTGATAGCACAATGTGAATCCACAGAAGGTTGAGGTGACTGCGGCGGGTTATAAATGGTCCCATGTCAGCCGTGTCAGCAACTCGGCCAATGGTTCCTTCCAACTGGCGATTTGAAGTTAACCAGAACTGTAATGACGGCGACTTGTGTGTCTGCTTATTGAGCCATCCAGTGCAGACGGCGGTTGACGATAATTTGCCTCCAATTTGAAAGAAAACCGGGCTACCCAAGCTGTGACTTGCTCATATCCAATAAACAGCTCATGCAGACGGTGCGGCCCGGTATGTTGATGTAGACCAGGCCGCGAGAGACGGACAGCAAAGATGACCGCAGTATCAGAGGCTGTACCGACAGATGAGTCGGCCGCGGCGTTGTAAGCCAGTACGGACGGGTGAGTCAATCGCGGTGTTGTAAACCGGTGCGGACGAGAAAGCCGGCCACGGCGTTGTAAGCCGGCGCGGACAGGCGAATCGGCCGTATGTTGACATAGACCGGACTGCCGAGGCCGTGGCTTGCACATGGATTCATAGATCATTACGACGGGTCCGATGCATGATATCCTTTATATGACCATCGCTCTTGCAATGTACATTTGCCCTGCACCCAAAAAAAAATACCGCAAGCCAGAATAATTGCTCTTTTAAAGAAAGCAATATTTAATATAAAAATATACTGGATGGATTTCACCTGATATGTTAGGCCAGTTAATATCCACTGCGGGGTTGATGATCACCATGGTGAAGCTGAAATCGATCATGGCCGAGTCAGCCGCGGCAGCAAGGCAGATGAACCGGCCGCGGCAATGTAAACCGGTGCGGACGAGTAAGTTGTCTCCGTGTTATAAACCGGCTCTAACGGGAGTTATTCGCGTGTGTTAATATCCACAAATTTTGTCTGTATAAAAATATTACAGGGCAAAGTAATTGTTCTTTGACAAAAAATAATAAGCGTTAATAAGATAAATTTGGATGAATATCACCTGATGTTTGTGAACGACAAATGATCTGTACGTGGACACTGATTAGCCTCTATCTGATCTGATATGGCCTTTGCCTCACGTATCCTTCTCTTAACTTTCCTTTTCCTTTCTTTTGATTTCCATATGGGCGGAGAGTAACAGTACTTGGTTTCAATGACAACAACTCCGTGGTCACGTCTATCCGTTTCTGAGTCGCGGCCTTCTCTTAACCTTTTTTTTTCAAACTTGGGCGGCCCATGACCCACTCTGCCTTTGTAGAAACTCCGCTAGTAAGGAGGATCGCTCTGTCCGTGTCGGAGACGGGCGGGTCAAGCTGGCCCTCAAACGCCACCCGTGGTGGACTCTGATGCACACATAAGCGTGACTCTAATTTTCTTTGACTTGTCCGCTGTGTCCAGGGTTGTCATGCCGGGTTATCTAACACGATTGTTCCATGCCGGCTCTTCTTCCATCAGACCAACGCGAACTTCTTGATCCTTGGAGGAAATCCCTTCAAGAACTCATCACCACCGTGCGCAGGCCCCACGGTGGGCGCCAACTGTCGTGGTTTTGCCACGGCAGATGTCCTTAGTGTGAGGACTTAGTCGCGAGGCCAACGCATCTGTGTGGTAGCTTGAGAGGGGTTGAGCGAAATTGAGAGACGCAACACAAGACAGGGATTTAGACAGCTTCGGGCCCCGGGAAACATCATCCGGTAAAAACCCTACATGCTGTTTGAGGCGAGGTCTCATTATCATCACGAGGGAGTCGCCGTAAACCGGCTCTCCTCTTTGTGTCTAGCCCTAAGATTGTTTCTTCTTGCTTGTAGCTTGCCCCTCTTTGGGAGCCCTGCCCCTCCTTATATATGTTGAAGGGGCGGGTTACATGTGGAGTCCTATTAGGATTAGGACTAGTCTATCTCTAATGCAAACCGGATACAAGTCCTGGTCTTAACTCCTTGTAAGGTAAATATTCCTCATGTCTTTCCTCTTAAACCGGCCCAAAATAGTTGAACCAGCCTTCATGAACCGCCAGACGGGCCACCGGGTCTTGTCGCTCCTTTGTCCCGTCCGCCGGGTCACCAGTGAGTTACAACATCCTGGCGGGTTGCTGGTAAATTGCCAGGTCTGGGCGGGTCACCAGATGAATATCGCCAAGTGCCAGCGGGACCTCAAATAAACCGCCAAGTCCGGCCGGGTTAACTTTTTACACCGCGGGGTATATCCCCGACAGAACCCGTACACTTTGGCAACCCTTGGGGCCGGTCATCGGTACCCGTCAAATTGCTCGGGGCGATCTCCACAACCTAATTGGAGACCCCGACACTTGCCCGGAGCTTTACACCATAATGATTGAGCTCCGAACAACACCAACTGTCGTGGAATTGTCACGGCAGATGTCCTCATGAAAGGACTTAGTCGTGAGGCCATCGTACGGGTTAACTTAAAGGGGTTAAAGTGGACGCAAAGACACGCGAGTTTATACTAGTTCGGCCCCTTCGATGAAGGTAAAAGCCTACGTCTAGTTTGTGATGGGATTGATGTGATTTCGGCGACTAGGGAGCAATAGCTTCGCCTAAGCCTCGAATTGTCGTTGTCTGTCCCTAAACCGCCGCCGGATCGTCCCCTTATATACACGGGTTGACGTCCGGCCGGTCTCTGAGTCCCGAGGCCGGCTCATACAAGTGTCCGCTCGGTCTCTTCTTTCTCTTATCTTACAACACAAGTTACATGGTTATGGCGGTTTTACCATTATGGGCCCTAACTCGCCTGAGCTACGGGCCTCTAAACTCTCTGAATCGCCTCCTTCGAGTCTTTGTGGGCCCCAATTATAGCCGAGGGTAAACCGCCCCTTCGGGCGGTTTATATTCAGTAGTTACATCCCCAACATTAGGCCCCAGTTGACTTGAACCTGTTCATGTTAATCTTCAACATCTTAGAAAGCTCAATCTCTTCCTTCATATTTCAGAACCGCCATCTGCTTAAACCGCCGTGACGTCATCCTTCGACCACAGCAACAGAGCATCTTGACGTCATCTCTATTAACGAAGCCCAACAGTAAGATTCCCTTCATTTAATACTATCCTGGAAATCGAGGCGACCGTTGCGCCGTCTGCCGCTTTCAACGCCTCTATTCTCGCGCCCGTTAATTACTCCGTCTTATTATAAATAGACCGGAAGGCCCTTTCTCTTCTTCCTCCTTCCGCGCTTCTTCTTCCTCGCGACGCTCCAGCTCTGAAGCTCCGCCGTCGCCTCCGACCTCCGAACGCCGCGTCAGTGCAAGGCTGCTGCATCAACCTGGTTGTACCAGAGACTCTCGGCGCTCCTCCGCTGTTCTGTGCATCGGGTAAGGCTCCTCCTCATGCCCTAGATCTGCATCTTGAGGCTCCTGTTCATGTAAATGCGTTCATAGGTGTTCATCCTTAATCTCTTCATACCTGCTCTGCCATGGCTTTTTAATCCAACCGTAGCGTATATCCCGTGTAGTAACTGTTCCGCCTTTCGCTTAGCACGTTGCACATCTGTCTTTTGTTCAGACCCTCTTGTTAGAACGCATACGAACTTCCCTGCCCTTTATAAGGTTTGCATGGGTCGCAGAAATTTTTCCTTATCAATCTTGGTAGATCCAAATTAACTCTATTCATATGTGAAACCTGTTTACATCCACACTTAGCAGATTTTCCAGCCTGTCTCTTTCTCCTAAGGGCGGTTTAACTTTTTGATAGCTAATCCGCCATACTCCATTAGTCCTCAGTTAAACCGGAGGTTGGAACTGACTGCCAAACTGCCGGTTTAGCATTGTATAATGTGTCTGAACCGTTAATCGGTGAACCTTTTTTTACTTTTCCTTTCGCAGTCTCTTCTTCCGGAATGGCCAAACAATTCTCAGCTTGCAATTGGGTCTGGTCCAAGATCACTGAGACGCAACTCAATGGATATGTCACCACCGGCGCTTTAGCCTCCAAAAACGTCCTCCATTGGCGTGTTCCGGATACCGAATGCCCTCCTGAACCTCAAGAAGGCGAAGTAATTGTATTTATGCAGCACTTAGACCGGGGATTCAGCCCGCCCGGATCGAAATTCTTCCGGGATGTCCTCGCAAGTTCCCAACTCCATCCACAAGATATTGGTCCGAACTCTGTGTCCAATATATGAAATTTCCAAGTTTTCTGTGAAGTCTATCTTCAAGAAGAACCATCTGTGGAGCTGTTCCGGATTTCTTTCATTTGAACCGCCGTCTGAGTTTTCTCGATGGTCCTAACACGGAACTGGGTGGCGTTTCAATCCAGAAAAGGAAGGAAGTAGACTTTTCTCACGCAAAACACCATAGCCATCCGAAGGATTGGAACCAAACCTGGTTTTATTGCCGGAATACCGCTCCTGACAGCGAGAACCCCTTGCTGGGCTACCGCCCTCACCGGCTTAGCAACCATCAGCCATTGCCTTTACGCTTGACCGCCGCAGAACGGAAGAATTTTGCGCCTCAAATTATCAAACTCCGGGCTCTAATGGCCAATGGCTTAACTGGTATTGACCTTGTTCGATGTTGGGTTTCTTGGGGCATCTTGCCATTAAGCCACCGCCCCGGATTGATGCACGAATATACCGGGTAGCGTCAAAGACCCTCAAAGACGTCATGAGCTAGCAATAACTGAGCTTGAAGTCACTGAGACAGTGAAGAAGATGCTCGATGAGCCGATCTCCGTCTGCAGCCAAACCGGGTTGGCCCCATTCTGTGTTTCCAACAAACCGCCTGCGGTAAGGCTCCGCTCATCGCTCTTCTGATGTTAATGCCTTATTGATATGTATTAATCCGTGTTACTTCTCAGGCTAACAGCTCCTTCTGGAAACGAACCAAACCGGCTCGGGTTCCTCGTGTAAAGTCCAAGACCACCAAGAAGGCTGGTAAGAGGAGAACCGCCGAGTCTTCCGATCCGCCGAAGAAGAAGAATCGAAGCTGAGGTAAAGCTTGATTTACTTTGTCTCTTTTACCCTTCATCCTATTGACAGCTTTCAATTCCCGGGATGATCTTTGAAGCCGATCATGCCGATCCTGTTGAGGTAATCCTTCTTTCTTCCGAATCTGATCTTGTGCCGGTTAAAAGAATTCGCCGCACAATCCGGAAAGTGAAAAAATCTCACTCTCGTGCTCATTTGAATCCGAACCTTTCTTTGAAGACACAGCAGGCTGAAGAGCGCCCGTCTGACCCGGCTGATGGTCAACAAATTACATCGTCCGGTTTACCTGACACCCCAACCCGGAAGCGTCGTCCAGAGGTGATTTGTTCTCCTGAAAAGATTTATACTTTGAAAGGTTTCTTCCGATGTCCTCTCAATCCGTCTGATCCGAATTATCAGGCCTCTTCCAACTCATCTGGCGGTTCATCAACCACTCAACTGCCTCCTCTTAAAGTTGCTGCGGGGTAAGCATAATGCTCTTTTTTGTTTTCTTCGCATTTGTCGGTTCATCACACTCTAACTCTGAATATTGCAGCACCAAGGCTCGCTTAAGTAAGAAGGCGAAAACCCTTGACCCTACTGTGGATGCTGAACCCGAGAAGACTCCAGAGCACCATGGCGAAAAGCCTGAAGTTGCTAAAAACAGTTCTGCCGGGTTGAACCAAGACGACGATGCTAATCCGCCAGAGGCTGAACCGGATGCCCAAGTGGAAACCTCACATCCTGCTCCACCGAGTCCTGCAGCGGAACAGGTAGCAGTTGCTGAAACGCCGAGCCTGGGTATGAAAACACCAAGCCCAAGGAAGAATGCCAATCCGGCCGGCCCGGCCAAAGATGATGATGTCGTAGTGACGGGCACCGCCTATACCGCCCCTGGCAATCCGGTCGCCTTATCAAAACACATCGCCAAGGAAGAGTCTGCTGCCATGAGTAAAGAGAAGGGAAAAACTGATCTGTTAGCTTATGATAACTTCTCTGCCCAAGAACTTCACTCTGGCTTCCTGAACCGACTCTACACAAGTCGTGACTTGAAGCCGATCAGTGAATCGTATGAAGGAACGCTATGAGGTAAGGAGTTATGCCTCTCTTGTACTTTTGTTGTGTAGTAGCCCCCAAGGGCCGGTTCAACCGAGCATAGTTAAACCGGGACTTAATATAAAACTCATACATCTCAAACTTGATCTTTGTAGCCCCCAAGGGCCGGTTCAACTTAGCATAGTTAAACCGACTTAACATGTATCACCGTAGCAAGATGAGATCAATTAGCCATTAGCCCCCAAGTGCCAAGTTGAATACCTGTATTGAGCTTGGGACTTCATAATGAAACAACTAACGTGATCCATTTGTTATCAGAGCGAGATAGACCAGCAAACCGTACAACTCAAGGACCTTCGTGCCAATCAAGACTCAACAAGCGAAACCACCAAAGCCAAGGACGAATTGAAAACTGCCTTGACCACTATGGAGCAGCTCAAGGAGTGGTATAAATCCGAGCAAGCCAACCGGGAGACGGAGAAGGCCGGGCTGTTGAAACAGTCGAAGATGTCAAGCGGCTCTTAAACCGGTGATGTAAGAGCTCACCGACTAAAGCGCCAAATTAATGCCATGACCTCTGCGATCTTTGGTAAGAGATTTTTCACTGATTACTATTCCGTTTTGATATTTCCACCAGTTTAACCTGAGCTGTCTTAAACCGGTACAGGGAAGCGTATTGCTCATCTGGGCTCTGATATGCGGAAGAAACTCAAGGCTGCATACACGTTGATTGAGCAGCTGTATCGGCACCAATGAGTCATATGCGCCACGTCATATGATAACACAGCTCCGTCCTTGATCAAAGATACGCCGACCGCTATCCATGATTCCGCACAACTTGAAGAGTTGAAACGATCCATGACCCGGCTGGCACTTTATTGGCTCTAACTCGCGCTAAAGGCGTGGATAGCGGACCTTGATCCGGCTGACATAGCCAAGGGATTCCCCATCGCTCAAGAAAACGGCGAAGCCTTTGATAATGACGCCCTCAAACGAATAACAAAGGAGGTGCGTCCTCTGGTGAGTCAACTGGCAGCAGAAGCTAACCTGGCGGTTTACCGCTCTTTCTATGATGCAAACAACAGGCGGGTGGAGTTTGTCATTCCGTAAGTGCAGAACCTTGTTCCTCCAACCCGTAAGCACACTTATGCCCCTGACGTTGATCCGGCTGAGCTTATAAGTGAAGAGGCTGTCTTTCAGGCTTTAAACCGGATTGACTGGTCTACCAATGACTTCCGGCCCTTGGGTGATGAAGAGGAAGAAGCTGAACCGACGCCAGACGACCCATCTTCTTCACGTCAACCCGGCGAGGAAGCTTAATCCGTCAAGCCGGTTGATGCATCATAAGTTGCTAGTCATAACGCCATTCGAAATGTTGGGCCTCGGAAGGCCTTGTAATAGAATAGCCAGCACTTTTGTTTTTGAATAGGCCTTTATGCCTTCACCGCAACCTTCACAGAGGTGCTGATACTTTTGATTGAATAATCGAAACCTTCAATCTATTTTGCCTGCAATCACAAATTCTTAAACCGCCACGGCGGCTTGTGTCGCCAGCCGGCTTGTGATGCTCATATGTATATGTAAGGAAATATTGAGGTATATGATCAAAATTTTGTGATACAAAAATACCCGGCGTCGGGCATGAAGTTGGCTTAGCCAACCTGGAAGCGGAGGTTGTATAAACCATTACCGTCAAAGGAGAAAACAGCTCCTGTGTTTATAATGCCGGTTTACCATGTAAACCATGCCGGGTCATGTTAGGCCCCCTGTTACTCCATAATGGGATGTTAACAGGAAAAGTCAAACCGGAAAAGTTATTTCCGAATTAAAATAAACCGAAAGTCGCCAATTGACTGGTTGAACCGGTTTGAAAAAATGTTGACGGTTTAAAAACGCAACAAAAAATCAAATAACAATTTGCAGAAAGAGGCTTTACTGAGCCGATCAGATGGCATTACCATGGTCGGACACGACCAAGCTCCCAATAAGGTGTAGCTATGGTTCAAGTCAGCCAGGTCCCCAACTGAAACCGTGGCATTATGCCGATCAAGTAGCGTGGCAATGGTTCGGGTTCGACCAAGCCCCAAGTGACTCTATGGCCTTAGGCCGATCAAGAGGCGTGATCTGGTTCAGATTTGACCATGTCCCCAAGTGATCCGGTGGCTTTCGCCTATCAAAAGGTGTTGCATTGGTTCGGACACGACCAAGCCCCAGATGACATCTTAAAAGCTTCGAAGAGCAAGCTCAAGGGATAAACCGAGGACGTTTTAAAACAACAACTCCATGTACCCAAGCCGGATTTTGACAGAACGGATACCCGCTTTAACCGAGGCTCCGGTTTATTGCTTTTATTCATGATATATACATTGTCATAATATGTACATAAGGAGAGCCGATGGCTCGTATAATAAGGTCAAGATGAGCTATGTTCCACAGCCTGTTGGTCTCCTCTTCTGACGTGCGTGAGTCTTTATGCTCTCGAATATCAATCAGATAGTATGACCCGTTGTGCAGATTCTTGCTGACCACAAAAGGCCCTTCCCAAGGTGGGGATAGCTTGTGCATATTTGTCTGGTCTTGAATGAGCCGAAGCACCAAGTCTCCTTCTTGAAAGGTTCTGGTTCTGACCCATCGACTGTGATATCGACGAAGATCTTGCTGGTAAATCGCCGAGCGAGCAGCCGCCATATCTCGTTCTTCATCCAGTCGATCCAAAGCATCTTGCCGTGCTGCCTCATTATCTGCCTCAACATAGGCCGCCACACGAGGCGAGTCATGACGGATATCGCTGGGAGAACCGCCTCGCTCCATAGACCATAAAGAACGGTGTGTATCCGATTGGATCTGTTAGGGGTAGTATTGATACTCCATAACACGGATGGTAGCTCTTCTACCCAACAGCCCGGCGTCCTCTGTAAAGGGACCATAAGCGGGGTTTGGTACCTCTCGTGATCTCCTGATTAGCTCGTTCGCTTGACCATTGGACTGTGGGTGAGCTATCAAGAAAGCGTCTGCCGGATGTGCTCACGTTCACAAAACTCCTTCATGGCACCTTTGGACAAATTGGTACCATTATCTGGGATGATACTGTGTGGAAACCCAAACCGGAAGATCACCCTTTTAATGAACTGAACCGCCGTGGCCGCATCACACTTGATAACAGGCTCTGCCTCGACCCACTTTGTAAATTTGTCGACTGCTACCAGCAAGTGTGTCTTCTTGTCCTTGGACCTTTTAAAAGGTCCTACCATCTCCAGCCCCCAGATAACTTGTGTTGTAAGATAAGAGAAAGAAGAGACCGAGCCGGACACTTGTATGAGCCGGCCTCAGGACTCTGTAGACCGGCCGGACGTCAACCCGTGTATATAAGGGGACGATCCGGCGGCGGTTTAGGGACAGACAACGACAATTCGAGGCTTAGGCGAAGCTATTGCTCCCTAGTCGCCGAAATCACATCAATCCCATCACAAACTAGACGTAGGCTTTTACCTTCATCGAAGGGGCCGAACTAGTGTAAACCCACGTGTCTTTGCGTCCACTTTAACCCCTTTAAGTTAACCCGTACGATGGCCTCACGACTAAGTCCTTTCATGAGGACATCTGCCGTGACAATTCCACGACAGTTGGCGCCCACCGTGGGGCTATCGCACGATGGTTTGATGATCTTAGAGGGCAAGTTCGAAGGACTCGAAGGCTATGCTGTGGGTCGGATGACCGAGAGTCGTCATGCAAGCTCTACATCGACGATGCAGTTGGGGCCCCGAGGCCGGCTAGATTGAGTACGGGTATCGGGTCCCCTTTGGTGGCATACACGTGTTCATCGGCAAGATCGGTGAGCCGGGGCCTGGGCCGGACATCTGCACCGACCTCGTCGAGACGGCTCAGCGGGCGAAGAAGAATCCTGCCCTGGCTAAACCGGTTGTCAGGCGTGCTTTCATGGGAGTCATCCACGGAGGAGACTATGAGGGCGGATCAGCATCTGGTGGCGAAACCGTTGTCTACTCTGATGACGAGTCGTCGACCGGGGAAACTGAGTCTCTGTACCAGCTGCAAGATGGCCAGATCGGAGGCTGTTCCGACGATGAGAGTATTCCGGACCCCTTTGATCTGCCTAACCGGGTTGGAATATTCATGGCCGGTACACAAGCGACGCTTCACTCTTCGACCGCCGCGCCAATGGTCGCCGGTTCAACAACGGCGATGGCAGCCGGGGCAGGAGGCCCTGTGCGCCCGGCGGCTCAAGTTTTATCAGAACTATTTGATGCATTGGCTGTGCTCATGGCAGAGGCTAACCCGCAGATCAAGACCTGCATAATGCGGAGATTGCAAAGGTGAAGGAGCAGATCACTCGGGCTAAAGCGGATCTGGCAGCCGCAGACGCCAGATGATGGCGAGCGGCCGCTTTGGATGCGCAGCTTATAGACTCATGCTGGATCAGAACGCGTCGCATGAAGTCATGAAAAGAAAGTACAGATCCCGTTTGCCCTCGGTTTTCGAGGGAAGAGACCTCTTCAACACCCCAGGAGCAGGGACCAGTAATCCGCCGCCAGTGGTGAGCCGGGCGGAAGCACCTGGGACGGGCGCGCCGATTCAGCCCCGTGTGATAGATCTGCCTCGCCATCATGCTGGCGCGCCTCAAGCTGTGCTAACACCTCCAGGTCACTACTCCAACCCGATGGATAACCTTGTTGCGGCTGCGGCGCGGTCGGAGGCGATTCCAATCGGCGATTCACCACAGCGGTGGAAACACGCAGGTCAAAGAGCTCCTGAGGTCGGCCCTGGCCCAACAGGAAGCGTACTCATACAGCCGTGATCGGGTCCACTCCACCCCCCGCCCAAGCCGGAGTTATAGCCGTCACACAGATGAATCGGCCGTGTCAAGTAATGCGCAGCGCGGGGCACCTCGCGGCAACAACCCGACGGGTGGCTTTGAAAACGCTCAAGAGGTGGTGGACCGGGCCAGGGCACGAAGGGAGGCCGAGTTAGCAAGACATGAGGATCATCAGCTCGCACCGGTTCGACCGACCATCTTCGAGCCCGGGTTACATCTGGCTCTTTGGGCGTGCCTTGCCTCGTCCCCGCTTTACGCAATGTACGCTTGCCCAAAGACTTCAAGGGGCCACGCAAGGTGCCCAATTATACCGCCGATCTGGCTCCAGAGGCGTGGATAGAAAGCTATGAGATGGCCATGGAGATGCTGGATGTGGATGAAGCTGCATGTGCAAAGTATTTTACCATGATGCTTGAAGGCACGGCCCGTACTTGGCTGAAAAACTTGCCACCCAATTCCATCAGTTCATGGACCCGATTGCGGACCCGGTTCATTCAGAATTTCAAAGACACTGTAAGCAGCCCATGTCTGGTGGACTTGGTGGCTTGTGTCCAGGCTGAGGGGAATCCACAACCCATTGGGTGCGCCGTGTTTGAAGTTCTACATTCTTCGCACGGATCAACACTGATTCTGCAATCTTAACCCTAGAGAGCAACTGCCGGTTCGAACCTTTAAAATTGAAGCTGGGTCGCATGAAGCGTTTTTGCAATGACATGGGCACTCTCATGGGCATTTTAGTGAAGTACGCTGATTCTGATAGTACCAAGGATCCCGAGTCCGAGGAGGAGGATGGAACAGGGAAGGGAAAACAGAACAGCAACTCCAGAAGCCAGCAACATCACTCGGCAGGTAACAGAGGAAACAAGCGTAAGGCGAATGGTAACATGGGCTTCGTAGCCAACACCAATGTGCAGGACAAGGGTCAACGGCGCAAGGGTAAACATCCGAACCGAGGTGGTGCGCCTAATCACAATCCGGACCGGTTGAGTTATCTGCTGAACCAACCCTGTCCGAAGCATGGGACGAAGGAGGCGCCAGCAAACCACCTCTGGAAGGATTGTTACATTATGCAGGAGTTTAAAAGTTCCAACGCTTTCTGGTATGATCAAGGCCCCGGCGGCGGTTCGTGGTCCGCCCGGTTACGGTGGAGGAAATTCGGTCCAGAGTTTAATGGTAATCCGGGCGGCGTAACAATCGTAACAATCGTAACAACCAAGGTGGTTACAATCAGCAGCAGCAGCAGTCGGGTTATCAAAGCAATCCGAAGCAGTTGAATGGTGGACAGTATCACGTCTTCACCACTAGTTTGGACAAGCGAGACCGGAAGCTTCAGAAGCGGGCAGTCAACGTTGTTGAACCGGCCGTGCCTCATTACCTACGCTGGTCAGAGCAGCCCATTGTGTGGAGTAGAGAGGATCATCCTCCCCGGGTTGACAATCCGGGTCAGCTAGCCCTGGTGGTGGCACCTCAGGTGGGAGGTTATAAGTTCACCAAGGTGCTTATGGACGGAGGGAGCAGCATCAACATCCTGTACTACGAGACCTTCCGTCGTATGGGGTTAACAGATAAACATCTCAAACCGTCCCATACAGTGTTCCATGGTGTGGTGCCTGGCAAGTCAGCATATCCGGTTGGTAAAATAGCTCTGGAGGTGGCCTTTGGGGATGAACATGACTCCAGATCGGAAACATTGACATTTGAAGTGGTGAAAATTCAAAGCCCTTACCACGCCTGTTTGGGCGGCCGCTTATGCCAAGTTTATGGCACGACCTTGTTATGTTTATTTGCAGCTAAAAATGCCGGGTCACAAAGGGACGATAACGGTTCATGGGAGCCGCAAGATCGCTTTAGAGTGTGAGGAAGGTGATGCGGCTTACGCAGAGTCGGTTTGTGCCAACGAATAGCTCAAGTACTAAAAAGACAAGGTTGATCCGGCGGATAAGACCCTGTTGAAGAAGCCAACTACAGAGCCCGATCAGGATCTGAATTTTAAGTCGGCAATGAGACTAAACTTGTTGACTTTGTGCCCGGTGATTCGTCCAAGCATTTTGTCATCATTGCTAACTTGGATCCTAAATAGTAAATAGAGATCATCCAGTTCATCCATGAGAATAGGGACATTTTTGCATGGAATCCTTCGACATGCCAGTGTACCGAGGAACTCGCTGAGCACAC
The DNA here is from genome assembly GCA_021605145.1 of Aegilops bicornis. NCBI lineage: Eukaryota > Viridiplantae > Streptophyta > Magnoliopsida > Poales > Poaceae > Aegilops > Aegilops bicornis. The sequence continues at coordinate 62,325,724 of CM038674.1, read as the reverse complement.
TCTTAATGTTGATCCCAAGTACAAACCGTAAAACAGTTCCTTCACGGTTTAACTAGGAAAGGCGTAAGGCCATTGGAGAAGAGGTTGCCAGGCTCTTAGCAGCAGGGTTTATCGTTGAAGTTTTCCATCCAGAGTGGCTTGCTAATCCGGTGCTGGTCCTTAAGAAAAACGGCACTTGGCGCATGTGTGTGGATTACACAGATCTTAACAAGGCTTGTCCAGCAGATCCTTTCGCTCTCCCCCGCATTGACCAGATTATTGATGCTACGGCGGGTTGTGAGCGTTTGAGTTTTTTGGATGCGTATTCTGGATATCATCAGATCAAAATGGCGGTTAAGGACCAGGAGAAGACATCGTTTATCACTCCCTTTGGAGCCTTCGCTATGTGTCTATGCCTTTTGGGCTCAAGAGCGCCCAAGCAACTTATCGGCGTTGTGCAGAATTTCTTGCATGAACAGATCGGCCGCAATGTACATGCTTATGTGGATGATATTGTGGTTAAGTCAAGGAAGAAGGAAACACTGATTGAGGATTTGAAAGAAACCTTTGACAACTTGCGGGTGTACAAGATGATGCTTAACCCGGCCAAATGTGTTTTCGGTGTTCCGGCAGGCAAATTATTGGGTTTCCTTGTGTCCAACAGGGGGATTGAAGCTAATCCGGAGAAGATTATAGCTATCACCTCCCTGGCTAAACCAAAGTGTATCAATGATGTCCAGCGATTGGCAGGCCGGATTGCCGCTACCGAGCCGGGTTTATCGGCCGCCTCGGAGAGAAGGCCATTCCTTTGTACCAGAATCTTTGAAGAAGACGGATCGCTTTGTCCGGAGTTCACCACGATGAAGCATTGGAGGATTTAAAGCGGCAATTGGCCAACCGCTGTTCTCGCCGCTCCCATTGACAAGGAGCCGCTTACGCTATATGTTGCTGCTAATGCCAGGCGATTAAGCGTAGCCATTGTGGTAGAAACGGAAGGAGGCAGGGAAGGAGTATCTGGTTCAACGTCCGGTTTATTACATCAGCGAGGTGCTCATTGAGTCCAAGCGAAGATATCCGCATTGGCGAAGCTGGTGTATGGAGTTTTTATGGCAAGCCGGAAGCTGAAGCAGTATTTTCAAGGGCATCCCATCACGGTGGTCAGCTCAGCTCCCTTGGGTGATATCATACAGAACCCGGAAGCGACTGGCCGGATTGCTAAGTGGGCCATAGAGCTTGGGTCGCACGATTTAAGGTATGTGCCTCGGACGGCAGTAAAATCCCAGGCACTTGTGGATTTCATTAATGATTGGACGGAGTTACAAGCGCCTGAAGAAAAGCCGGATCATACCTATTGGACCATCCACTTTGACGGGTCCAGGTAGTTGGAGGGCTCCGGGGCTGGAGTTGTGTTAACTTCCCCACGAGGTGAAAAGTTTTGTTACGTCCTCCGCTTAATGTTCCCTTGTACTAACAATGCAGCTGAGTATGAAGCCTTGCTCCATGGTCTTCGGATGGCTAAGGAGATGAATCTAAGCCGGGTTAAGTGCTTCGGTGACTCAGACTTGGTGGCCCAACAGGTGTCAGGCACTTGGGATTCCAAAGACCCACTCATGGCTGCATATCGTCGGGAGGTGGATGTTGTTGCAGGTCATTTTAAAGGCTATCAGGTGGACCATGTGGATCGTCGGAAGAACGAAGCGGCGGGACGCTTTTAAGCGGTTGGGCTCTCAATGCAAACCGTCCCGCCTAATGTCTTCCTTGATGTACTGCACAATCCATCAGTCAAGCTTCCTGATGAAGTAGATTTGGCTATTCCTGATCCGGAGGCTCAGTTGGTGGCAGCCCTGCATGTCATTCCGGATTGGACGCTCCCTTAGTTGGCGTACATGAGCCGGGGCGATTTACCAGAAGATGAGACGTTGGCCCGACAGATAGTTCGGCGGTCTAAGTCTATGACCATTGTTAATGGCGAGTTGCATCATTGCGAGGTGTCGTATGCGTTTCAGCGTTGTGTGTCCCCTGAGGAAGGCTGTGAAATATTGCGTGAGATCCACGAAGGGGACTGTGGTCACCACGCCGGTTCAAAATCCTTGGTGGCTAATGCGTTCCGCCATGGTTTTTATTGGTTGACTGCCCGTGCTGATGCGGAAGATCTGGTCAGACGATGTGATGGTTGCCAGAAGTTTTCTAGACGTGCTCATATACCGGCCCAAGAATTGAGGATGATTCCAATTACTTGGCCGTTTGCGACTAGGGAGCAATAGCTTCGCCTAAGCCTCGAATTGTCGTTGTCTGTCCCTAAACCGCCGCCGGATCGTCCCCTTATATACACGGGTTGACGTCCGGCCGGTCTACAGAGTCCCGAGGCCGGCTCATACAAGTGTCCGGCTCGGTCTCTTCTTTCTCTTATCTTACAACACAAGTTACATGGTTATGGCAGTTTTACCATTATGGGCCCTAACTCGCCCCTGGGCTCCGGGCCTCTAAACTCTACAGTAATCACCTCCTTCTGAGTCTTCGTGGGCCCCAATTATAGCCGAGGGTAAACCGGCCCCTTCTGGGCAGTTTATATTCAGTAGTTACATCCCCAACACCAACCGTCTAGGCCGCCAAGGCACCCAAGAGGAACAAGCTCTAGGGTGTCCAAACACGCAAGAGTAACAAGCTCAAGGGTACCAAGCACCCAAGAGTAATAAGCTTCTCAACTTGTAACTTCCATGTATCATGTGGAGAACTCAAAACGATGCACCAAATGCAATGGCAAGGGCACACGGAGGGCCCAAGTCCTTCTCTCTCAAATCCCCCCAAAGCAACTAATGCTAGGGAGGAAGATGAGAGGAAGAACAAGAAGGAGAACACCAAAAACTCCAAGAACTAGATCCAAGGGGTTCCCCTCACATAAAGGAGAAAGTGATTGGTGGAAATGTGGGTCTAGATCTCCTCTCTCTTTTCCCTCAAAAACTAGCAAGAATCCATGGAGGGATTGAGAGTTAGCAAGCTCGAAGAAGGTCAACAATGGGGGAAGAACACGAGCTCAAAGGATAAGGTTCAATGGGGAAGAAGACCCCCTTTTATAGGTCGGAAAAAATCCAACCGTTATGCTCACATCCCGCACAGAGCGGTACTACCGCTCCAAGGAGCGGTACTACCGCTAGGGAGGTAGTACCCCTTTGAAAAACAACAGCGTGGAGGCAAAAGGCCAGTAGAACCGCCGGAGCGTCACTACTTCTCGTCCTCACGGTACTACCGCTAGGGATTGCGGTACTACCGCAAATGGTAGCGGTTCTACTACTTGCGAGCGGTACTTAAAAAATACTTCCGTGCCTACCTCTGCTGAGCAAAACACGAGATTTTGGTTCGGAGCGGTACTACCGCTCAGGAGCCGCGGTAGTACAGCTCTGGAGCGGTACTACTGCTTAGGATCCGCGGTAGTAAAAAATTACATCCGCTCTAGCCGCGGTAGTACCGCTGCAACCTTTACCAAAACAGCCACAACTTCTGCAAACAGACTCTGAATTCAACGAAACCAAGTTTGTTGGAAGCTAACGACATGGGCTAACACAATCTTGATAGAAATAACAATAAGAAGCAAATGAGAAAAGGCACATAATAAAACGGAGAGAACCCTTCCTCGGATAAGATCGGTAAAACCTCCAACACCGAAAACATCATAGAAGACGCATGCGAACTCCGTTTTTGATGAACTCAAGCTTGCCATCAAGATGACCATAAGCTCTAAGACTCACAAAGAGAACGAAACTAGAACCAAGAAACATGATGCAAGGATGCAATGGTTTGAGCTCTCTACTAACGATACGATCAAGCTACCAACTTGAGAGCCCCCTTGATAGTATGGCAAACGATCCTATAATCCGGTCTCCCAACTACCACTATGAAACCGATAAAATAGAAAACCTATCAAGGGCAAACCTTTTCCTTGCACATGGTCCACTTGAGCTAGCTGATGACGATCTTGACTCCCTCAAGTTGGACCACCTTTCTTGATTGCGTTGGCTCCATGAAGACTAGATGATTGATCCCCCATAGTCCACTATGGGTGAGCCACTCTTAGGCTCATCTTCACAAGTCCATTGTCATCACAATGGGCGGCAAGATTGAAGCACTTGATCTCTTCGTGATGCATCACTTGAACTTGCACACCGCATCCTAACCCCACAAAGAACTCTCATGAAGACCATGGGTTAGTACATAAAGCGTAATTAACAATGCTTACCATACCATGGGATCACTGGATCCCTCTCGGTACATCTTCTACGCTTTGTGTGTTGATCAACTTGATTCACTCTTTGACTTAGCCTTGATCAACCTCTCACAAGACCAATATTTTAGGTAATTCCTTGAATAGCACCTTGGTCGACACAAACTCTCCTTGAAACCAACACATGTACTCCAAGAAAACCCTATGGACAAAACCTTCAAATATAACTCAAGGCAACCATTAGTCCATAGATATTGTCATCAATTACCAAAACCAAACATGAGGGCACCGCATGTTCTTTCAATCTCCCCCATTTTGGTAATTGATGACAATCACTTTCAAGAGAGTTTATACAAGGAATTATGCATCACCATGCAATACAACAACCAATGATGCATGAGAATGGGATGCAAATTCTTGGAACAAAACTCTCTGAAACTCCTCCGCCATTGGCATTGATTGCAAAAATGGGTGAAAAGCTTAGAAGGCCAATATAAAAAGTGTTCCTCCATGAATTGTGTATTTCTCAACAAGAGAGTGGAATGCAATACACATGTCCAACGGTAAATACTTGAAGGAAGACAAACTATATTGAGGCCCAAAGATTGCAAAAGAATGATATGCCACAAAGACATAACAAAGAGAGAAACAAGCAATCAAATGATACCAACTGAAGCAAGCAATCAAAAGATATCAATTGAACCAACTAGACCAAAGATCCTACGAGCCACATAAATGAAGGATATTATGATATGAGCAAAGGAGTGTTCTAAAGAAGCTAGAGAAGCTCCCCATGATTTGTGCACACATAATCTGTATTTGGATACAAAGTGCACAAAATAGGATCATAGCTCCCCCGGAATCAATAGAAACTAACAAAAAGTGCAAGTGAGCAAATAGGAAACAAAGCCTAGCACTTGCAACAAACACATGGTTGAGCAACATGTAAAAGAGGCAACTTAAGAAAGGGCTCAACCAAATGATGTGTGTGATTCAAGGGAATGCACTTGATAAGACTAATGTACGGATGATCATTAAGCATCAATAAAGTCTTGAAAGAATGAGCACACGGTGCAAGGCCTATCATTCTCACACACAACTAGCAAAAGGGTTCACAAGCTTACTAATAAGCAAATAAATAACCTATGCTTGTGACAACCCGTGGTGAGGATATAAAAGGAAGCTCCGTTAAGAGGAGGGATACCAATTAAATTGGCAAAAGCCTCATCATAATAAGCAAGAGGGAAATAATCTTTGCCATACACGCCCGCACTCAAGATAAATCCTTTCACGAAACCACCAAGAAAAAAGGTGGACGTGAAAGAATAAGTATATCAACTAGAGATGTAACTTCTCTCAAGTGTATAAGATTCTCGGTAGATCAAAATCATGATGATATCAATCCACAAAGAAGAGTGTACACATGAAATAGTTAAAACAAGGAAAGAACAAGATATCCACAAGGAAGTCATACATATACCAATAAGATATTTGCTTGGAAGCATAGCACATGGCTAGATATGGTCTTATTGTATATAAATGAATTCCTACCACACAACCATCAAAGACATCACAACTAGCAACAAGAGATCATTGTTGGGATGCTTTGAGAAAGGAAACAAGTATCACAAGAAAGAAAGGATGACATGCCATGATGCAACCTACACACGGTTGATGCAATAAATGTGTGCATGTAGTAGATGATGATACTTGTTACCGAGATGCATTGGAAGGATGTAGTAGATACCAATTGAAGGTAGAAAGTAGTTCAGCGATCATCCTAGCTTGACTCCAATAAGCACATGGTGACAACACCTTCCTTTTGAATGAGCCGAGTATCCAATGCATCTCCAATTGTTCCTAGAACAACATCACAAACAAAATGGTACCCAAACTTATTGGGACCAAAGGGTTAGAAACATCAATACATAGGACAATCTCATAAATATGTGCATATAGATATGAAAATGAATTTCATACACATCTCAACCGATTTGAGACTTGGTGGAGATTCCCCTATATATTTGGTCAAAGAAAGAAAAGCATGCCAAAGGAACTACATGAAGTTAACATGAATGCTCAAGACTTTCAAGAACCGATACCAAAATACAAGGAAATACCAAGTGAAAAGGATACCAAATGAAGAAATCATCACTTGGAAGATATCAAAGATACGTCAAGGAATGAGATATCCATTGGAACACACAAAATGATATCAAACTCCCAAAAGAGAGGATGGTTCCAAACAAACCAAGCTCTACAAAGTTTCATGATGGCACAAGTACCAAAAGAGACGGCTTGCCGTCCACCAACACACACTTAAAATGGATCACAAGATTAGTGTTTTATAGAAAATAGGATAGCTCCCCCACGAGTTGTGCATTATAGAGAATTTGCAATTGAATACAAAATGCACAAGGTAGGATCACCACTTTCACTATATCAAGAAAACACTAGACAAGGTCAAGAAAACAACAAGATCATCAAGTGGCACGGAAGGAAATGGGAGTAGACACAAACTTGGCAAGATATAAGGCAAAGAAAAAGCAAACGCCAACGTGAAGATGCTCAATAATTTCTACCACACATAAGTGAGTACCAATTGTCAAAAGACAAGAAGTATTTGGAAGTAATTCCCGGTGGTAGATAGCAATGATATCCGACATCATCTTCACACCAAACACAAGCAAATTGCAACTTGTAGAGCTAACATGCCACCTAGGAACAAGATAATTTACGATATCAATTCTAGGTGACAATATCTCAAATGTAGACATTTTCTAGGCTTGTAGTATGCACATAGCATATTACTCCCCCATAATGTGATACCAATAAAAACTTAACAAGAGTCAGTAAGAGGATCCAACAATAGATGATTAATGGGCTATTTAGAATTTGAATTTCTCATGAGAAGACATACCACATAGTGACTAGATAATCTTGTAATATCAATAATAGGTGGTATTCCTCATGTACACACATTTATAGGACTGTGAGGTGCAAAAAGCACATCACTCCCCCATAATGGGATATTCTATTAATCTCTCACAAGAGCCAACTAAGAAAAAAACAAGATGCACAAAGGCTCAACGCATGACACACACGTACATGATGTGCAAACCAACATACACATACTTGATTACTCAAGTTAAGCAAATTGGAAACACATCATATACAAACACATGCAAGGTACAAAACCACAACATGCTAAGGGGAAAGTAACTATCAATGTGAACAATTTAAGTACGAGTTACCGCAAGGAGGAACATTGGATATAACATAGAAACTTGAGAATCCTAATGACTTGGCTTGAGATAATATGAATGATGAAGACCCCTCAAATATTCATAATGTAGCCAAGTCTCCAATTCCCTCCAACAACACCTATTGATCAAGTTTGAGCTTGTTGGTCCCCAACCAAGTTGGGTCCTAATAGGTTAGTCACAATAGGCTTGGCAACCCAAATGGTTCTTTTCTTGACACCACTTTGAGTACCAACAAACTTGGCAAACACATTGCCAATCTTATCCTTCCCAAGAGAATAGATATTATCAATAATAATTGGGTTGGATAAGTTACCACTAGTGCATGAAGAAGCGACGTGACCTTTCTCACGACATAAGTAGCAACGTGTACTCTTCATCTTCTTCTCACTTGATTTCTCCACAAGAGAAGATATAACTTGAGTCTTCTTGGGAAGTGGCCTTTCTTCAACTTGAGGTTGAGCATGAGATTGAACTTGTGTCCTCTTCCCTTGTTGCTTATCACCAATGGCCTTCTTCTTCAATGGGCAAGATCTAACATGATGCCCTTCAATTTTGCACTTGAAGCAAATAATCTTGGCCGAATTTTTGTGTTGTTCTTGTCCCTTCTTCTTGTTTTTCTTGGACTTATTCTTCTTATTGGAGTTGAATCCAAGCCCACCTTTGTCATTGGGGGATTTTTGCACACTCAAGATATTGTTGAGTGTGGCCTTCCCTTCATGACACTTTTCCAAGTCTTTATTCAAATAAAAGACTTGGGCCTTGAGCTCTTTGATTTCCTCTACATGGTTAGTCTCAACACAAGCACTAGAGGAAGTATAAGCTTCATCGTTAGAGCAACAAGTCAAGGAAAGCAATTCATCACAAGATGTACCAATGTTATGCATGGATGAATCATGAGGACTAGCACAAGGCAATATAGCATTTTGACTGAAAGTAGTGCTAGTATCCACATGAGGCTCACTAGATGTTACCTTAGCAATCATGGCCTCATGAGCTATCTTTAGCACATTATGGGATACTAGAAGATCATCATGAGAGCTTGAGAGCTTTTCATGGCTTTCTTTCAATTTCCCATAATTGCTAGATAGCAACTCAAGTTGAGCCCTTAGCTCAACATTCTCCTTCAATATGGATGCTTCACAAGAGATAGAGTTAGTAGCACAAGCATCATCATTAACAACAAGAGGAGAAGACAACTTGGCAAGCTCTTTTGAATATGAAGCTTTAAGTTGAGCATGAGAGACTCGGTGAGTTTGATGAGCTCACTCTTAATGACCCTTGAGCCATTTTCGAGGTGCTCAAAGTCCTCAAGGAGTTTAGCATGCGCAACTTCAAGATCCTCATTTTTAGTTTCAAAATCATTTGCCACCTCAAGAGCTCTATCACGAGATTCCCTCACTCTAGATAATTCTAGGGCAAAAGTCTCCTCAAGAGATTCCTTGGTAGTTTGTTCAAGTTCAAGAGCTTGGGAGAGGTCCGTAATCTCATTAGCGTAATCACCCTCATGACCTTCCATTTTGTCAATGGTGGCCTCATGCTCCCCGAGATGATATTCCAACTCCTCAATATATTTCTTGCCCTCAATGGCAATGGACATGATTTCCATGAAGTTGGAACGAGCAATTTTATTTTTATGAAGAGCTTTAAAAACCATTTCCCCCTTAATTTTTAAGGAGGCAACATTATCATTCTCTTCATCATTATCCTCATCATCATTAGCATTAACATCATCATCAAGAGACATATTGGGGTTGAAAGTAGGAGATACCTTTGAAGCCTTAGCCATAAGGCATAAAGCAATAGATGATGATGTAGGATCTCTTGAAGCACCATTTGAGACCACATCTTGTTCCATGGAGTGTTGGGTTTTGTCTACATTGTTAGCACAACAACTAGAGGAAATACATGCATTTTTATCATGGAAACATGACATAGCAAGCATATCATCATGGGATTTAGTCAAGAAATTTCTACATGATATGCATGGACTATCAACACAAGCATGTGAAACATGTAAGATGCATGAAGTGTTGAAGTCCAAAGATGGAGCATTGCAACAAGATAGTGATGAAGAGTCATCAACGATAAGCACACTATCATCATTGCAATTACCAACACTACCACCATAACATTACCTTGTGGCAATCCACATGTAGGTGAAGTAGAAGAAGTTGAGAAGGCAACATGGCCGGAGGTGGAGGGAGAACAATCATCCCCACAAATCTTGGACATACCATATTTATCTTGAAGCTTTGTCCACAACTCATGAGCATCCCGGAACGACATGAGTTGAAATATAACTACATTTCTCAAAGCATCGAAAAGCACATTAGAAGTTTGAGCATTGAGATAAGAGTTTTTCTCATCCTCTAAAGATAATCTTTGGGGATCCTTTGGAGGAGAAAAACCCATATCTACAATTCGCTCTAAATTTGGGTCCATGACCCTAAAGATATTAAGCATGCGAATTACTAAGACATCACAATTTGTGCCATCAAAACTAAGAGTGTTAGAGAATCCTAATCCCCTAGTTGACATCTTTACTCTCTAGGCGGTTAAGCCTAACAAAGAGAGACGAGGCTCTGATACCAATTGAAAGATCATGGATGTCGCCTAAAGGGGGGTGAATAGGCGTTTTAAAATAATTATGGTAGAGGCTTGAACAAATGCGGAATAAACCTAGCGGTTAATTTGTCAAGCACAAAACCTACAACAACTAGGCTCACCTATGTGCACCAACAACTTATGCTAAGCCAGATAAGCAACTATGAGATAGCAAGATATATTATATGATAAGGAACAATAAGGCTATCACAAAGTAAAGTGCATAAGTAAAGGGCTCGGGTAAAAGATAACCGAGGCACGCGGAGACGACGATGTATCCCAAAGTTCACACCCTTGCGGATGCTAATCTCTGTTTGGAGCGGTGTGGAGGCACAATGCTCCCCAAGAAGCCACTAGGGCCACCGTAATCTCCTCACGCCCTCGCACAATGCAAGATGCCATGATTCCACTAAGGGACTTGAGGGATGTCACCGAACCCATAGAAATGGCAACCCTTGGGGGCGGTCACCGAACCCGTACACTTTGGTAACCCTTGGGGGCGGTCACCGGTACCCGTCAAATTGCTCGGGGCGATCTCCACAACTTAATTGGAGACCCCGACGCTTGCCCAGAGCTTTACACCACAATGATTGAGCTCCGAACAACACCAACCATCTAGGGCGCCAAGGCACCCAAGAGGAACAAGCTCTAGGGTGTCCAAACACCCAAGAGTAACAAGCTCAAGGGTACCAAGCACCCAAGAGTAATAAGCTTCCCAACTTGTAACTTCCACGTATCACGTGGAGAACTCAAACCGATGCACCAAATGCAATGGCAAGGGCACACGGAGTGCCCAAGTCCTTCTCTCTCAAATCCCACCGAAGCAACTAATGCTAGGGAGGAAGATGAGAGGAAGAACAAGAAGGATAAAACCAATAACTCCAAGAACTAGATCCAAGGGGTTCCCCTCACATAGAGGAGAAAGTGGATTGGTGGAAATGTGGATCTAGATCTCCTCTCTCTTTAGCCTCAAAAACTAGCAAGAATCCATGGAGGGATTGAGAGTTAGCAAGCTCGAAGAAGGTCAACAATGGGGGAAGAACATGAGCTCAAAGGATAAGGTTCAATGGGGAAGAAGACCCCCTTTTATAGGTCAGAAAAAATCCAACCGTTATGCTCACAGCCCGCACAGAGCGGTACTACTGCTCCAAGGAGCGGTACTACCGCTAGGGTGGTAGTACCCCTTTGAAAAACAACAGCGAGGAGACAAAATGCCAGTAGAACTGCCGAGCGGTACTACTGTTCGTCCTCATGGTACTACCGCTAGGGATAGCGGTACTACCACAAATGGTAGTGGTACTAAAAAAATACTTCTATGCCTACCTCTCCTGAGCAAAACACGAGATTTTGGTCCGGAGTGGTACTACCGCTCAGGAGCCGCGGTAGTACAGCTCTGGAGTGGTACTACCGCTTAGGATCCGCGGTAGTACCATTCTGGAGCGGTAGTAAAAAATTACATCCGCTCTAGCCGCGGTAGTACCGCTGCAGCCTTTACCAAAACAGCCACAACTTCTGCAAACGGACTCCGAATTCAACGAAACCAAGTTTGTTGGAAAGATAATGACGTGGGCTAACACAATCTTGATATAAATAAGAATAATAAGCAAATGATAAAATTCCCATAAGAAAACGGTGAGAACCCTTCCTCGGATAAGACCGGTAAAACCTCCAACACCGAAAACATCATAGAAGACGCATGCGAACACCATTTTCGATGAACTCAAGCTTTTCATCAAGATGACCATAAGCTCTAAGACTCACAAAGGGAACCAAACAAGAACCAAGAAACATGATGCAAGGATGCAATGGTTTGAGCTCTCTACTAACGATACGATCAAGCTACCAACTTGAGAGCCCCCTTGATAGTATGACAAACGATCCTATAACTCGGTCTCCCAACTACCACCATGAAACCAGTAAAATAGAAAACCTATCAAGGGCAAACCTTTGCCTTGCACAAGGTCCACTTGAGCTAGATGATGACGATCTTGACTCCCTCAACTAGGACCACCTTTCTTGATTGGTTGGCTCGATGAAGACTAGATGATTCCTCCCCCATAGTGCACTATGGGTGAGCCACTCTTCGGCTCATCTTCACAAGCCCATTGTCACCACAATGGGCGGCAAGCTTCAAGCACTTGATCTCTTCGTGATGCATCACTTGAACTTGCACACCGCATCCTAACCCCATAAAGAACTCTCACGAAGACCATGGGTTAGTACACAAAGCGTAATTGACAATGCTTACCATACCATGGGATCACTTGATCCCTCTCGGTACATATTCTATGCTTTGTGTGTTGATCAACTTGATTCACTCTTTGACTTAGTCTTGATCAACCTCTCACAAGACCAATATTTTAGGTAATTCCTTGAATAGCACCTTGGTCGACACAAACTCTCCTTGAAACCAACACATGTACTCCAAGAAAAGCATATGGACAAAACCTTCAAATATAACTCAAGGCAAACATTAGTCCATAGAGATTGTCATCAATTACCAAAACCAAACATGGGGCACCACATGTTCTTTCAGCATCGCCGCCCCAAACTTTAAGAAACGACAACTTTGGTTTCTTGCCAAACCACGGTTCATAAGGCGTCGTCTCAACGGATTTTGATGGTGCCCTATTTAACGTGACTGTAGCTGTCTCTAATGCATGACCCCAAAACGATAGTGGTAAATCAGTAAGAGACATCATAGATCGCACCATATCCAATAAAGTGCGGTTACGACGTTCGGACACACCATTACGTTGTGGTGTTCCAGGAGCCACTACTAGGGAAAACCTTATACACAGAATCTTAGTAGCAGCGTGGTTTAAAAACAGACGCTACTGCTAATTAGCAGTAGCGAGCTTCAGAAAAGAGCGCTACTAATATCTAAGTAGCAGTAGCGCTCTAGGTGAAACGAGTGTTGGAAATATGCCCTAGAGGCAATAATAAAATGGTTATTATTGTATTTCCTTGTTCATGATAATTGTCTATTATTCATGATATAATTGTATTGACCGGAAACCGCAATACATGTGTGAATACATAGACCACAACATGTCCCTAGTGAGCCTCTAGTTCTCGTTGATCAACAGATGGTCATGGTTTCCTGACCATGGACATTGGATGTCATTGATAACGAGATCGCATCATTAGGAGAATGATGTGATGGACAAGACCCAATCCTAAGCCTAGCACAAGATCGTGTAGTTCGTATGCTAAACTTTTCTAAATGTCAAGTATCTTTTCCTTAGACCATGAGATTGTGCAACTCCTGGATACCGTAGCAATGCTTTGGGTGTACCAAACGTCACAACGTAACTGGGTGGCTATAAAGGTACACTACGGGTATCTCCGAAAGTGTCTGTTGGGTTGGCACGAATCGAGACTGGGATTTGTCACTCCATGTGATGGAGAGGTATCTCGGGGCCCACTCGGTAGGACATCATCATAATGTGCACAATGTGATCAAGGAGTTGATCGCGGGATGATGTGTTACGAAACGAGTAAAGAGACTTGCCGGTAACGAGATTGAACAAGGTATCGGGATACCGACGATCGAATCTCGGGCAAGTATCATACCAGTAGACAAAGGGAATTGTATACAGGATTGATTGAATCCTTGACATCGTGGTTCATCCGATGAGATCATCGTGGAACATGTGGGAGCCAACATGGGTATCCAGATCCCGCTGTTGGTTATTGGTCGGAGAGTTGTCTCTGTCATGTCTGCATGGTTCCCGAACCCGTAGGGTCTACACACTTAAGGTTCGATACGCTAGGGTTATAGGGAAGGTATTTATGCGGTTACCAAATGTTGTTCGGAGTCCCGGATGAGATCCCAGACGTCACGAGGAGTCCCGGAATGGTCCGGAGGTGAAGATTGATATATTGGACGAAGGGTTTTGGAGTCCGGAAGTGCTCCGGAGGTACCGGGTGATGACCAAAGATGACCGAAAGGTGTTTCGAGCCACAGCAAGTGTTGGGGGCTTCGTGGGCCAAGGGAGGGAGCAAACCAGCCCACTAAGGGGCTGTGCGCCTCACCTATTCCCACGTGACCAGGGGGTTTGGGGCGCCCATCTAGGGTTCCCACCTCCCGGCTTGGGGGCCAAGTCACCCAAAGGGAGATCCCATCTGCCCTGCCGCCGCCCCTAGGGAAACCCTAGGCGCCTCCCCTCTCCCTTCCCCTATATATAGTGGAGGTTTTGGGGCTGCCCAACACATGGGTCTCCCTCTCCCAAGGCGTAGCCCTACCTCTCTCCCTCCTCGTCTCTCGTAGTGCTTGGCGAAGCCCTGCTGGAGTACTGCGCTCCTCCACCACCACCACGCCGTCGTGCTGCTGCTGGACGGAGTCTTCCCCAATCTCTCCCTCTCCCCTTGCTGGATCAAGGCACGTGAGACGTCATCGGGCTGCACGTGTGTTGAACGCGGAGGCGCCGTTGTTCAGCGCTTAGATCGGAATCAACCGCGATCTGAATCCCTACGAGTACGACTCCTTCATCCGCGTTCTTGTAACGCTTCCTCTTAGCGATCTACAAGGGTATGTAGATGCACTCCCCTTCCCCTCGTTGCTAGATTACTCCATAGATTGATCTTGGTGATGCGTAGAAAATTTTGAATTTCTGCCACGCTCCCCAACAAAGGGCATCATGAGCTAGGTCTATTGCGTAGATTCTATGCACGAGGAGAACACAAGTTGTTGTGGGCATTGGTTTTGTTCAATATGCTTACCGTTACTAGTCCTATCTTGTTTCGACGGTATTGTGGGATGAAGCGGCCCGGACCGACCTTACACGTACACTTACGTGAGACAGGTTCCACCGACCGACATGCACTTGTTGCATAAGGTGGCTAGCGGGTGCCGATCTCCCACTTTAGTCGGATCGGATTCGATGAAAAGGGTCCTTATGAAGGGTAAATAGCAATTGGCATATCACCTTGTGGCTTTTGCGTAGGTAAGAAACGTTCTTGCTAGAAACCCATAGCAGCCACGTAAAACATGCAAAGAACAATTAGAGGACGTCTAACTTGTTTTTGCAGGGTATACTATGTGATGTGATATGGCCAAAAAATAATGTGATGAATGATATGTGATGTATGAGATTGATCATGTTCTTGTAATAGGAATCACGACTTGCATGTCGATGAGTATGATAACCGGCAGGAGCCATAGGAGTTGTCTTAATTTATTGTATGACCTGCGTGTCACTGAATAACGCCATGTAATTACTTTACTTCTTTGCTAAACCGTTAGCCATAGTAGTAGAAGTAATAAGTTGGCGAGACAACTTCATGGAGACACGATGATGGAGATCATGATGATGGAGATCATGGTGTCATGCCGGTGAAGATGATGATCATGGAGCCCCGAAGATGGAGATCAGAAGGAGCAAAATGATATTGGCCATATCATGTCATTTCTGATTGCATGTGATGTTTATCATGTTTATGCATCTTATTTGCTTAGAACGACGGTAGTAAATAAGATGATCCCTCATAATAATTTAAAGAAAGTGTTCCCCTAACTGTGCACCGTTATAAAGTTCATTGTTTCAAGCACCACGTGATGATCGGGTGTGATAGATTCTAACGTTCACATACAACAGGTGTAAGACAGATTTACACATGCAAAACACTTAGGTTGACTTGACGAGCCTAGCATGTACAGACATGGCCTCGGAACACGAGAGACCGAAAGTTCGAACATGAGTCGTGTAGTAGATACGATCAACATGAAGATGTACACCGATTATGACTAGTCCGTCTCACGTGATGATCGGACACGGCCTAGTTGACTCGGATCATGTATCACTTAGATGACTACAGGGATGTCTATCTGAGTGGGTGTTCATTAGATGAACTTAATTATCCTGAACATAGTCAAAAGGTCTTTGCAAATTATGTCGTAGCTCGCGTTTTAGTTCTACTGTTTTAGATATGTTCCTAGAGAAAATTTAGTTGAAAGTTGATAGTAGCAATTATGCGGACTGCGTCCGTAAACTGAGGATTGTCCTCATTGCTGCGTAGAAGGCTTATGTCCTTAGTGCACCGCTCGGTGTGCTGAACCTCAAACGTCGTCTGTGGATGTTGCGAACATCTGACATACACTTTTTGATGACTACGTGATAGTTCAGTAATGTTAAACGGTTTAGAATTGAGGCACCAAAGACGTTTTTGAAACGTCACGGAACATATGAGATGTTCTGAGGGCTGAAATTGGGATTTCAGGCTCGTGTCCATGTCAAGAGGTATAAGACCTCCGACGAGTTTTCTAGCCTACAAACTAAGGGAGAAAATCTCAATCATTGAGCTTGTACTCAGATTGTCTGGGTACAACAATCACTTGAATCGAGTGGGAGTTAATCTTCCAGATGAGATAGTGATGTTTCTCCAAAGACATTGCCACCAAGCTACTAGAGCTTCGTGATGAACTATAACATATCAGGGATAGATATGATGATCCTTGAAATATTCGCGATGTTTGACACCGCGAATGTAGAAATCAAGAAGGAGCATCAATTGTTGATGGTTAGTGAAACCACTAGTTTCAAAAAGGGCAAGGGCAAGAAGGGGTACTTCATGAAATGGCAAATCAGTTGCTGCTCCAGTGAAGAAACCCAGGGTTGAACCCAAACCCGAGACTAAGTGCTTCTGTAATGAGGGAACGGACACTGAAGCAGAACTACCCTAGATACTTGGTAGATGAGAAGGCTGGCAAGGTTGACAGAAGTATATTGGATATACATTGAATTAAATGTGTACTTTACTAGTACTCCTAGTAGCACCAGGGTATTAAGATACCGGTTCAGTTGCTAAGTGTTATTAACTCGAAATAAAAGAGCTACGGAATAAACGGAGACTAGCTAAAGGTGAGATGACGATGTGTGTTGGAAGTGTTTCCAAGGTTGATGTGATCAAGCATCGCATGCTCCGTCTACCATCGAGATTGGTGTTAAACCTAAATAATTCTTATTTGGTGTTTGCATTGAGCATAGACATGATTGGATTATGTCTATCGCAATACGGTTATTCATTTAAGGAGAATAATGGTTACTCTATTTATTTGAATAATACCGTCAATGGTCTTGCACCTAAAAGAATGGTTTATTGAATCTCGATCATAGTGATACACATTTTCATGCCAAAAGATATAAGATAGTAATGATAGTACCACTTACTTGTGGCACTGCCATGTAAGTCATATTGGTATAAAACGCATGAAGAAGCTCCATGTTGATGGATCTTTGGACTCACTCATTTTTGAAAAGTTTGAGACATGCGAACCATGTCTATTGGTGTATACGCATGAAGAAACTCCATGAAGATGGATTGTTTGGACTCACTTGATTTTGAATCACTTGAGATATGCAAATCATACCACATGGGCAAGATGACTGAAAAGCCTCGTTTTCAGTAAGATGGAACAAGAAAGCAACTTGTTGGAAGTAACACATTTTGATGTGTGCACTCCAATGAGTGCTGAGGCATGCAGTGGATATCGTTATGTTCTTACTTCACAGATGATTTGAGTAGATGTTGAGTATATTTACTTGATGAAACACAAGTCTGAATTATTGAAAGGTTCAAGTAATTTCAGAGTGTAGTTGAAGATCTTCGTGACAAGAGGATAAAATGTCTATGATATGATCATAGAGATGAATATCTGAGTTGCGAGTTTGGTACACAATTGAGACATTGTGGAAATTGTTTCACAACTAACACCGCCTGGAACACCATAGTGTGATGGTGTGTCCGAACATCACAGATGCACCCTATTAGATATGGGGCATACCATGATGTCTCTTATCGAATTACCACTATCGTTCATGGGTTAGGCATTAGAGACAACCGCATTCACTTTAAATAGGGCACCATGTAATTCCGTTGAGATGACACCGTATGAACTATGGTTTAGAGAAACCTAAGCTATCGTTTCTTGAAAGTTTGGGGCTGCGATGCTTATGTGAAAAAGTTTCATCCTGATAAGCTCAAACCCAAAGCGGATAAATACATCTTCATAGGACACCCAAAACAGTTGGGTATACCTCCTATTTCAGATCCGGAAGCAAAAGTGGTTGTTTCTAGAAACGGGTCCTTTCTCGAGGAAAGGTTTCTCTTGAAAGAATTGAGTGGGAGGATGGCGGAGACTTGATGAGGTCGTTGAACCATCACTTCAACTAGTGTGTAGCAGGGCACAGGAAGTTGTTCCTGTGGCACCTACACCAATTGAAGTAGAAGCTTACGATAGTGATCATGAAACTTCGGATCAAGTCACTACCAAACCTCGTAGGACGACAAGGATAGGTACTGCTTCAGAGTGGTACGGTGATCCTGTCTTGGAGGTCATGTTGCTAGACAACAATGAACCTACGAGCTATGGAGAAGCGATGGTGGGCCCGGATTCCGACAAATGGCTTGAGGCCATAAAATCCGAGAGAGGATCCATGTATGAAAACAAAGTGTAGACTTTGGAAGAACTACTTGATGGTCGTAAGGCTGTTGGGTACAGATGGATTTTAAAAGGAAGACGGACAATGATGGTAAGTATCACCATTAAGAAAGCTCGACTTGTCATTAAGATGTTTTCCGACAAGTTCAAGGAGTTGACTATGATGAGACTTTCTCACTCGTAGCGATCCTAAGAGTCTGTTGGAATTATATTAGCAATTACTGCATGATTTATGAAATCTTGCAGATAGGATGTCAAAACATTGTTTCCTCGACGTTATTCTTGAGGAAAGGTTGTATGTGATAAAACCAGAAGGTTTTGTCAATCCTGAAAGATGCTAACAAGTGTGCAAAGCTCCAGCAATCCTTCTAAGGACTGGAGTAAGCATCTCGGAGTTGGAATATACACTTTGATGAGATGATCAAAGATTTTGGGTTTATACAAAGTTTATGAGAAACTTGTATTTCCAAAGAAGTGAGTGGGAGCACTATAGCATTTCTGATGAGTATATGTTGTTGACATATTGTTGATCGGAAATGATGTAGAATTTCTAGAAAGCATATAGGGTTATTTGAAAAGTGTTTTTCAATGGAAAACCTGGATTAAGCTACTTGAACATTGAGCATCAAGATCTATAAGGATAGATCAAAACCCTTAATAGTACTTTCAAATGAATACATACCGTGACAAGATTTTGAAGGAGTTCAAAATAGATCAGCAAAGGAGTTCTTGGCTGTGTTATATGGTGTGAGTATTGAGTAAGACTCAAGACATGACCACGGCAGAAGAGAGAGAAAGGACGAAGGTCGTCCCCTATGCTTCAGACGTAGGCTCTATAGTATGCTATGATGTGTACCGCACCGGAAGTATGCCTTGCCATGAGTCAGTCAAGGTGTACAAGAGTGATCCAGGAATGGATCACGGGACAGCGGTCAAGCTTATCCTTAGTAACTAGTGGACTAAGGAATTTTCTCGATTATGGAGGTGGTAAAAGAGTTCGTCGTAAAGGGTTACTACGATGCAAACTTTGGCACTAATCTGGATTATTTTGAGTAGTAAACCGGATTCGTATAGTAGAACAGTTGTTTGGAATAGCTCCAAATAGAGCGTGGTAGCTGCATCTAGGAGATGACATAGAGATTTGCAAAGCACACACGGATCAAAAAGGTTCAGATCCGTTGACTAATAACCTCTCTCTGGCGAGATATGATCAAACCCCATGGGTGTTGATTCATTACAATCACATAGTGATGTGAACTAGATTATTGACTCTAGTGCAAGTGGGAGACTGTTGGAAATATGCCCTAGAGGCAATAATAAAATGGTTATTATTCTATTTCCTTGTTCATGATAATTTTCTATTATTCATGCTATAATTGTATTGACCGGAAACCGCAATACATGTGTGAATACATAGACCACAACATGTCCCTAGTGAGCCTCTAGTTCTCGTTGATCAACAGATGGTCATGGTTTCCGGACCATGGACATTGGATGTCATTGATAACGAGATCGCATCATTAGGAGAATGATGTGATGGACAAGACCCAATCCTAAGCCTAGCACAAGATCGTGTAGTTCGTATGCTAAAGCTTTTCTAAATGTCAAGTATCTTTTCCTTAAACCATGAGATTGTGCAACTCCTGGATACCGTAGGAATGCTTTGGGTGTACCAAACGTCACAACATAACTGGGTGGCTATAAAGGTACACTACGGGTATCTCCGAAAGTGTCTGTAGGGTTGGCACGAATCGAGACTGGGATTTGTCACTCCATGTGATGGAGAGGTATCTCTGGGCCCACTCGGTAGGACATCATCATAATGTGCACAATGTGATCAAGGAGTTGATCGCGGGATGATGTGTTACGAAACGAGTAAAGAGACTTGCGGGTAACGAGATTGAACAAGGTATCGGGATACCGACGATCGAATCTCGGGCAAGTACTATACCACTAGACAAAAGGAATTGTATACGGGATTGATTGAATCCTTGACATCGTGGTTCATCCGATGAGATCATCGTGGAACATGTGGGAGCCAACATGGGTATCCAGATCCCGCTGTTGGTTATTGGTCGGAGAGTTGTCTCGGTCATGTCTGCATGGTTCCCGAACCCGTAGGGTCTACACACTTAAGGTTCGATACGCTAGGGTTATAGGGAAGGTATTTATGTGGTTACCAAATGTTGTTCGGAGTCCCGGATGAGATCCCAGACGTCACGAGGAGTCCCAGAATGGTCCGGAGGTGAAGATTGATATATTGGACGAAGGGTTTTGGAGTCCGGAAGTGTTCCGGAGGTACCGGGTGATGACCAGGATGACCGAAAGGTGTTTCGGGAGCCCCGGCAAGTGTTGGGGGCTTCATGGGCCAAGGGAGGGGCAAACCAGCCCACTAAGGGCTGTGCACCCCTCACCTATTCCCACGTGACCGGGGGTTTGGGGTGCCCCATCTAGGGTTCCCACCTCCGGCTTGGGGCCAAGTCACCCAAAGGGAGATCCCATCTGCCTGCCGCCGCCCCCTAGGGGAAACCCTAGGCGCCTCCCTCTCCCTTCCCCTATATATAGTGGAGGTTTTGGGGCTGCCCAACACATGAGTCTCTCTCTCCCAAGGCGCAGCCCTACCTCTCTCCCTCCTCGTCTCTCGTAGTGCTTAGCGAAGCCCTGCTGGAGTACCGCGCTCCTCCACCACCACCACGTCGTCGTGCTGCTGCTGGACGGAGTCTTCCCCAACCTCTCCCTCTCCCCTTGCTAGATCAAGGCACGGGAGACGTCGTCGGGCTGCACGTGTGTTGAACGCGGAGGCGCCGTTGTTCAGCGCTTAGATCGGAATCAACAGCGATCTGAATCGCTATGAGTACGACTCCTTCATCCGCATTCTTGTAGCGCTTCCGCTTAGCAATCTACAAGGGTATGTAGATGCACTCCCCTTCCCCTCGTTGCTAGATTACTCCATAGATTGATCTTGGTGATGCGTAGAAAATTTTGAATTTCTGCTACGTTCCCCAACAAGGAGCGCTACTACTATAATTGCCACGGTGTTGCCTCCAGGCTAGATATAGTAGTAGCGCCCTTCCAAGGGACGCGCTACTGCTAAAGTACTTAGTAGCAGCGTTTTTCCTCAAAACTCGCTACTGCTGTATCACCGCAACTAATTAAGTTTAGTCCCATACTGCTAAGCGAACAAGGTGTTTACCACCTTAAATATGTTACTTCTCAACCTATCTCGAGCACTTTGTCTTCATTGAACTATATGTGTATGATTTGTGGCTGCAATATGAATCCTTGACTATTTAGATTCTACACAAAAAGATCAATGATGACCAATGTATATTTTTGATGTTTTTACATTGCTTAGACTTAGAGCATTTTTTCAGGACAAAGCGTTACTGATATTGGGATAAACAAAAGAAATAACTCCTTCCATTAGCAGTAGCATTTTTCACTAAAACGCGCTATAGATAAGTTAGCTATAGCGTGTTTTCCTTATGAGCGCTACTGCTAGTTCGACTTAACCACCCCCCGGCTCAAAATTTCGCTATGTCCTCCTTTCACCCCCCGGCCTGTTCCCCTACTCCTGTCGCCGCCGCCCGAGCCCGAGCCTGCCCTCACCGCCGCCGCCCGAGCCCGTCTTCAACCTCACAGCCGCCGCCCGCCGCCGCTCTCGACCACACTGTCGCCGCCCTCGACCTCACCGCCGCCGCCCGAGCCCGCCTAGGACCGCCGCCTCCCGATCCCGAGCCCGCCCTCGCCGCCCCTACCTCCGTTGCCGAGCACCTCCCCGCCACCGTCTCTCCCTCTGTAAGCCCCCCACCCCCTCTCTCTTTGCTTAGTTAGTGGATGGTTTTAGTAGTAGTAGATGTTAATTTAGGGTTCATAGATAATGATTTTTAGTAGTAGTGGATATTAATTAGTAGTAGTGATGGTAAATTAGTTGTATAATTAGCAGTAGTAGATGTTAATTAGTAGTAGATGTAGTAGTAGATGTTAATTAGTAGTAGTAGATGTACTAGTTTCTTTCTATTTATAGTAAGTTTATATTTAGTAAGAACGAGTTAAATTAATAGAACTAGTTTAGTTTTAGTTGAACTAGTTTAGTAAGTAAATTAATAACTAGTTGAACTACTTTATTTTTAGAAAGAACTAGTTTTTTTCTATTTATAGTAAGTTTATATTTAGTAAGAACTAGTTGAATTAATAGAACTAGTTGAACATGTCATATTTGTTGTTATTTTTTAGTTTAAGCAATTATTTCATGTTTTGGTTACACCTCCAAGTGGCCTATGTTTTGCCGGAGTGTTAATTTCCGTTCTGGCAAATTTCAGGCGCTCGATATGTCCTTTTTTAGCAAAGGTCATGCCGGATTTTTCCGTGAATTCTGGCATGACTTGTGCTAGAATATGTACAAGTTTAATCTTTGAATTATGAACGTAGGAAATGTCGTACTTTCGACGGACGACGACAGTCTCCCGGGGGAGTGTAGCTGGTGCCACGATGATCGAGGTATGTGCGACAGGTTCGTTGAGCTGGATGAAGATCGGCGCTTCAGCATTAAGCTCGAGGAGACCTTCGATGTTGAAACGGCATGCAACAATGAGAAGTGTTTTTTCGTAATTAAGCATGACTTCAACTATTTCAACGTCTAATTTTCATCTTTTACAATTCGACTAGCTTATCCCATGCCATGCAAGACGCTATGTCTTGGAGAGGATGGGTTTTGAAGACCATGAAAATTTTGAAACAAAGAAAATACAATCAAGGACCCATCATGATATGGATTTTGAAGTAAATCTGTGCAATGCTCAGAGCGTAACCCATTTTGGTTGCCAAAATTGGGAAGCACTTTGCAAACGTATGGTTTTTATGAGGGTATGATTGTCACCATGGATCTTGGTGATCCTGACATCGAGCAAGACAATATGGACATTTGGGTCCTTGTTGATACGCTTCCGATTGTACCGCTATGTGAGTTTCTCAAACATAGTTATTAACTAATTTATATTGTTTATTTCAAAATAGTTGACAACTTATTTCCATTGACAGCTTATTTTGATTCTTCAAAGACTGTGCGGAAGATGGTAGACAAAACCCACTACACCGATGGCTTCGAATTAACTTATAAGGACAAAAATCATTTGATCGCATTTTGTACTCTTCTTGAGGATTACAATAACTATTATCGAACTCCTCCAAATTATGGTGAATACGTGCCACTAGTGCACGTGTTGAACCACAGTAACTTCTCTGGAGATACCCTGGTAAGATTTTTTACTATTACGACATCCGTGCATCTTTTGCATACTTCTAAAACTAGTACATCATTGGTAACTACGAAGTTATTACTATGTTTTTCAATGTAAACTCCCGATGGATTGTGTGCCTCATCCGATGTATCTGATTGGTCGCCTTACGATTCTGAACATACCGCCGGTAAATCTAGGGAGCTCACCTGTGCATATCGGATTTCTAAAACCGGTGAACACATGTTCATCAAAGAATGGAAGAAATGTATGGACATTCGCAAGGAGGTTCTTGGAAGTACCATTCAGCGAAAGGCAAGAATTGGAGACAGGCTAATCTCCATTCTCCATAATGGAGAGACAGGGGCTATCTTGTTTTTTGCTATTTTACCTTAGAAAATGTTGTAGGTCCTATGAGGTACAATATGTTTATTATATGGTAATATGTTAGAGTTGATAATGAGGAGTACTTGTGATTACGACTAGTGACCAATTTGCTAAGTTGATCTTGAGGAGGTGTTATATGACAATGATGTATTATGATGATAAGTTGTTAATGATATGATGATGATGATGATATTATTATATCATTGGGTGAAAGAATCATGATTAGTTTCAAGTGGATGGACATCCACTTGAAACTAGTCCATGGTTCTTTCACCCGTGATGTAATAACTCATTATGATGTAAAAACAATCTCTAAATTCTTGTTGTATGAAAACTTGTGTAAAGGTGTATGAATACAACATGAAATAAAAAAGAAATAAAATACTAAATAATAGTAGTAGCGCGGGCAAGGAGAAGCGCTACTACTAATTACCAGTAGCGCTCTTCTGTAGAAGCGCTACTACTAATTCAATTTAGTAGTAGCATGGGTCTAGGCACGCTATTGCTAAACTTTAGTTGTAGCACCTTATCAGTAGCGCTCCTGCCCGCGCTACTGATATGCCTAAAACCCGCGCTGCTGCTAGGCTTTTCCCTAGTAGTGAGGCATGAGCTGTAAAACTATTCCACATTGTTTTAAATGAAGGCCAAACTCGTAACTCAAATATTCTCCTCCATGATCAGATCGTAGAAACTTTATTTTCTTGTTACGATGATTCTCCACTTCACACTGAAATTCTTTGAACTTTTCAAATGTTTCAGACTTGTGTTTAATAAGTAGATATACTCATATCTGCTCAAATCATCTGTGAAGGTCAGAAAATAATGATACCCGCCATGAGCATCAACACTTATTGGACCGCATAGATCGGTATGTATTATTTCCAATAAGTCACTAGCTCGTTCCATTGTTCCGAAGAATGGAGTTTTAGTCATCTTGCCCATAAGGCATGGTTCACAAGCATCAAATGATTCATAATCAAGTGATTCCAAAAGTCCATCAGCATGGAGTTTCTTCATGCGCTTTACACCGATATGACCCAAACGGCAGTGCCACAAATAAGTTGCACTATCATTATCAACTTTGCATCTTTTGGCATCAATACTATGAATATGTGTATTACCATGATCGAGATTGAATAAACCATCAAAATTGGGTGTATGACCATAGAAGGTTTTATTCATTTAAACAGAATAACAATTATTCTCTGTCTTAAATGAATAATTGTATTGCAATAAACATTATCTAATCATACTCATGCTCAACGCAAACACCAAATAACTTTAGGTTTAACACTAATCCCGAAAGTATAGGGAGTGCTCGATGATGATCATATCAATCTTGGAACCACTTCCAACACATATCGTCACTTCATCCTCAACTAGTCTCTATTTATTCTACAACTCTTGTTTCGAGTTACTAATCTTAGCAACCGAACAAGTATCGAATACCCAGGGGCTACTATGAACACTAGCAAGGTACACACCAATAACCTATATATCAAATATACCTTTGTTCACTTTGCCATCCCTCTTTTCCACCAAATATTTTGGGTAGTTCTGCTTCCAGTGACCATTTCCTTTGCAGTAGAAGCACCCAGTTTCAGGCTTAGGTCCAGCTTTGTGCTTCTTAACAGGAGTGAAAACTTGCTTGCCATTCTTCTTGAAGTTCCCTTTATTTCCATTTGCCCTTTTCTTGAAACTAGTGGTATTGTTTAATCATCAACACTTGATGCTCTTTCTTGATTTCTACCTTCGTTGATTTCAGCATCACGAAGAGCTCGGGAATCATTTTCGTCATCCCTCGTATACTATAGTTCATCATGAAGTTCCACTAACTTGGTGATGGTGACTAGAGATCTCTATCAATCACTATCTTATCTGGAGGATTAACTCCCACTTGATTCAAGTGATTGTAGTACCCCAGACATTTTGAGCACATGCTCACTAGTTGAGCAATTCTCCTCCATCTTTTTAGGCAAAGTACTTTTCAGAGGTCTCATACCTCTTGACACGGGCATGAGTCTGAAATACCAATTTCAGCTCTTAGAACATCTCATATGCTCCGTGACATTTCAAAAACGTTTTTGAAGTCCCGGTTCTAATCCGTAAAGCATGGTGCACTAAGCTATCAAGTAGTCATCATATTGAGCTAGCCAAACATTCATAACGTCTACATCTGCTCCTACAATAGGTCTGTCACCTAGCGGTGCATCAAGGACATAATTCTTCTGTGCAGCAATGAGGATAAACCTCAGATCACAGACCCAATCCGCATAATTGCAACTATCATCTTTCAACTTAGTTTACTCTAGGAACATATAAAAAAGGGAAACTATCAGGACTAAGTTCATGATAAATTAAAGTTCAATTAATCATATTACTTAAGAACTCCCACTTAGATAGACATCCCTCTAGTAATCTAAATGACCACGTGATCCAAATCAAGTAAACCATGTCCGATCATCACGTGAGATGCAGTAGTTTTCTATGGTGAACAACACTATCTTGATCATATATATCTACTATATGATTCACGCTCGACCTTTCGGTCTCCCGTGTTCCGAGGCCATATCTGCATATGCTAGGCTCGTCAAGTTTAACCCGAGTATTCTGCGTGTGCAAAACTGGCTTGCACCCGTTGTATGTGAACGTAGATCTTATCACACCCTATCATCACGTGGTGTCTCGGCACGACGAATTGTCGCAACGGTGCATACTCAGGGAGAACACTTATACCTTGAAGTTTAGTAAGGGATCATCTTATAATGCTACCGCCGTACTAAGCAAAATAAGATGCATAAAGGATAAACATCACATGCAATCAAAATATGAAACATGATATGGCCATCATCATCTTGTGCTCATGATCTCCATCACCGAAGCATCGTCATGATCTCCATCGTCACCGGCGCGAAACCTTGATCTCCATCGTAGCATCGTTGTCGTCTCGCCAACTATTGTTACTACGACTATCGCTACCGCTTAGTGATAAAGTAAAACAATTACATGGCGACTGCATTGCATACAATAAAGCGACAACCATATGGCTCGTGCCAGTTGCCGATAACTTTATTACAAAACATGATTATCTCATACAAAAAATTATATCACATCATGCCTTGACCATATCACATCACAACAAGCCCTGCAAAAACAAGTTAGACGTCCTCTACGTTGTTGTTTCAAGTTTTACGTGGCTGCTACGGGCTTTTAGCAAGAACCGTTCTTACCTATGCATAAAAACCACAATGATTTTCCGTGAAGTGTGCTGTTTTAACCTTCAAAAAGCACCGGGCGTAGCCACACTCGATTCAACTAAGGTTGAAGAAACAGACACTCACCAGCCATCTATGTGCGAAGCACGTTGGAAGAACCAGTCTCGTGTAAGCGTACACGTAATGTCGACCTGAGATGCTTCATCCAACAATACCACCGAATCAAAATATGACATGCTGGTAAGCAGTATGACTATTATCTCCCACAACTCTTTATGTTCTACTTGTGCATATAACATCTACGCATAGACCTGGCTCGGATGCCACTGTTGGGGAACGCAGTAATTTAAAAAAAATCCTACGATCACACAAGATCTATCTCTAGGTGATGCATAGAAACGAGAGGGGAGAGTGTTGTCTACGTACCCTCGTAGACCGAAAGCAGAAGCGTTTCAATAACGCGGTTGATGTAGTCGAACGTCTTGGCGATCCAACCGATCCAAGTACCGAACGTACGGCACCTCCGCGTTCAGCACACGTTCAGCTCGATGACGTCCCTCGTACTCTTGGTCCAGTTGAGGCCGAGGGTGAGTTTCGTCAGCACGATGGCGTGTCGACGGTGATGATGATGCTATCAGCGCAGGGCTTCGCCTAAGCTCCGCAACGGTATGATCGAGGTGTGTAACTGTGGAGGGGGGCACCACACACGGCTAAAAAATCAACTTGTGTGTTCTAGGGTGCCCCCTGCCCCCGTATATAAAGGAGGGAGGGGAGGCCGGCCAGCCCTCCTTGGTGCGCCCCCAAAGGGGGAATCCTACTAGGACTCCAAGTCCTAGTAGGTTTCCACCAAGAAGGAGAGTGGGGAAAGGAAGGAGAGGGGGAGAGGGAGAAGGAAAGGGGGGCGCCGCCCCCCTTCCCTTGTCCTATTCGGACTCAAGGGGAGGCGCGCGGCCAGCCCTCCTGTAGCCCTCCTCTCTCTCCACTAAGGCCCATCAAGGCCCATTAGTTCCCCGCGGGGGGGGGGGGGAGGGGGGGGGTTCCGGTAAACCTCCCGCACTTCGGTTTTATCCGAAACTTCTCCGAAACACTTCCGGTGTTTGAATATAGTCGTCCAATATATCAATCTTTATGTCTCAACCATTTTGAGACTCCTCGTCATGTTTGTGATCTCATCCGGGACTCCGAACAAACTTAGGACATAAAAAACACATAACTCATAATACATATCGTCATCGAACGTTAAGCGTTCGGACCCTACGGGTTCGAGAACTATGTAGACATGACCGAGACACATCTCTGGTCAATAACCAATAGCAGAACCTAGATGCTCATATTGGCTCCTACATATTCTACAAAGATCTTTATCGGTCAAACCGCATAACAACATACGTTGTTCCCTTTGTCATCGGTATGTTACTTGCCCGAGATTCGATCGTCGGTATCTCAATAGCTAGTTCAATCTCATTTCCGGCAAGTCTCTTTACTCATTCCGTAATTCTTCATCCTGCAACTAACTCATTAGTCACAATGCTTGCAAGGCTTATAGTGATGATTATTACCAAAAGGGCCCAGAGATACCTCTCCGAAACACGGAGTGACAAATCCTAATCTCGATCTATGCCAATCCAACAAACACCTTCAGAAACACCTGTAGAGCACCTTTATAATCACCCTTTTACGGTGTAATGTTTGGTAGCACACAAAGTGTTCCTCCGGTATTCGGCAGTTGCATAATCTCATAGTCTAAGGAACTTGTATAAGTTATGAAGAAAGCAGTAGCAATGAAACTGACACGATCATAATGCTAAGCTAACGGATGGGTCATGTCCATCACATCATTCTCCTAATGATGTGATCCCATTCATCAAATGGCAACACATGTATATGGTTAGGAAACAAAACCATCTTTGATTAACGAGCTAGTCAAGTAGAGGCATACTAGGGACTATATGTTTTGTCTATGTATTCACACATGTACTAAGTTTCCGGTTAATACAATTTTAGCATGAATAATAAACATTTATCATGAATTAAGGAAATAAATAATAACTACTATTGCCTCTAGGGCATATTTCCTTCAAGGACCAGTGCACCAGAACAGCAACCGCCACCGATGAAGAATAACGTAGATCGAAATGATCCAAACTGAAGACACACGAACATAAACAAACAACAACCATATCCAAGCAAATCCATCGAGGATAGATCCGCTAGATACACACCTCCACATGCCCACCAACGATGCTAGACGCACCACGGAACGGGGGCTAGGTGGGGAGACCTTTATTCCATCTTCAGGGAGCCACCACCGTCTCGTCTTCAGGACACAAACCCTAACAAAACTCGAAGGAACGACCAACAATGAAGCCCTCCCACCGGCCCTTGCCAAGATCCACCGCGCCCCCATGGCCCTAGGGCCACTGGAGACGAGGCGGACCTGTGGTGGCGCAGGTGAGAGGCACAAACCCTAGATTTGTTTTTGAGGAGGAGGAGGAGGCGAGTTCATTACCATGTTTAGCTGATTTGCCTAATGCTAAGTACAATATGATAGCTTTGTATCCTTTGCGGCGCTAGCTATACGCGTTCAGATTTCATTGTGAATTTTGATTCGAACACAAAAGCTAAACCTCATGCACACATACAGGCTCATAGGAAATTAACTAATAAGGAGTGGAAATGTATCGAAGATCGATTCGAGAAGAAACTAAGATGCTAGAAGGGTAAGGTTATGTCATATGGAGGACGACTAGTATTGATAAATTCAGTACTCACGAGTATGCCGATGTTCCTTCTATCCTTCTTTGAGGTGCCTAAAGGGGTACGAAGGAGACTTGACTTCTATCGATCTCGTTTTTTCTGGCGGTCAAATGAGGTTAAGACAAAGTATCGCTTGGCAAGATGGCGAATAAATGCCTTCTGAATAAGTGGTTATATAGGCTATCACAGGATTCGGAGGGTATGTGGGCACAAATCCTAAGAAGTAAATACTTGCACTCCAAAACTGCTTAGGTTACTGTAAGACCTAATGATTCGTCATTTTGGAAGGGACTCATGAGAATCAAAGAGACCTTCTTCCATAGGGTCAAGTTCGTTGTTGGGGACGGAACAACTACAAGGTTTTGGGAGGACACATGTCTAGGCGATACACCGCTAGCTATCCAGTATCCTTCCCTGTATCATATTGCTCAACGTAAGGAGGATTACGTAGCAATAGTTCTGCAGACGGTTCCTTTGAATATTCAGTTCAGGAGGTCTCTCGTAGGGGAACGATGGAACTCCCGGCTACACTTAGTGCGGAGATTGATGGACGTTCAACTCTCAGATCAGGGAGACACCCTGAGTTGGAAGCTAACGGGTAATGGGGCCTTTTCGGTCAAATCGATGTACTTAGACCTTATTAATTCTGGCCCAATCCCAAGATCGATACACATTTGAAAATTTAAGGTTCCCCTGCAAATCAAAATTTTTATGTGGCTTGTTCACAAGCAGGAGATCCTTACCAAAGACAACTTACTAAAGCGACGATGGGTAGGTAGTTCATGATGTTGCTTTTGTGTTCACGACGAAACAATTCAACATTTATTTATTGATCGCCCTCTCACGAGGTTACTTTGGCGGTCCATTCATATAGCCTTTGATATTATTCCTCCAGTTAGTATAGATGCGTTGTTTGGGACGTGGCTAAATGGAGTGAATCCTGATATTGCGTCCAGTATTCGGATTGGAATATGCGCACTTCTTTGAGCTATATGGTACTGCATGAATAATATGATTTTTAACCGACTTTCTATGATTAACTTCTTGCAGGTTATCTTCCGAGCTACGGCATGGATCCGTACGTGGTTGCTACTCACTCCTATGGGCTCCAGGGAGCATTTGGCTACTGGGTGCAACCGATGGGAGATGGTAGCACGGACTATCTTCAACCGGTTTGGATGGCGTCGCATAATAGGATATGTCCTTAATGTCCTTTCATCCAGCCAGTTGTGGCTTTGAGTTGCTTTATTTTTATTTGCTCCTTTTGTGAGTTGTACTTTACAGACCAGACTATTTATTTCGTTGAACTTGCATTAATAAAGTGACCATATGCATCTTTCCGATGCAGAGGCCGAGGGATGACCTTTTTTCAGAAAAAAAGTGCGAATACAGAAGGAGCATGTTATTCAAACATTCATTTTGGCAAAAACAGACCTCATCGGGCCATCACCAGTAAAAACCTTAACAACATATAAGAACCAAAGGCCCGAGTGAGGGCCAACTCCCAGTGTGCAACATTTTTTTCTTGAGGCATAATTATATGAATCTTTTTTTTGAACATCAATAATTATACGATTCACCGACACTCATATGCACCAATTTGGGAAACTTGCGAAATTTAATACAAGGGTGAAGTATAGTCAGCTTTAAACTTTTTTTTTGATAATATGGCCGTTCGGATCCGAAAATGCCCTGATGAACCTGATATAAAAATTTCTGAAATGTGTTTTTAGCAATTCATGAATAAAATGGTCACATTTTTTTGAAATGGTCACATTTTTTTGAGTTGGAAAATGGAAACATCTTTAGATGACCATATAGTCCACCTCTGCAATCTGCATATCACTAATGAACCTTTTGAAGAGAGTTAATTACCCAAAAACACCAGATTTATGGCTAGGGTACTGCAAAACCACCAACTTGGTGGAAAATAACGAACAACCACCACTTCTGTGGCAAGTGAATAACATATAGCACTAAAAATGTTGTGACCCGCGGCTAAGTGCGAACCTGACATGCCTGGCCCGCCTGTCGGGACCACGTGGCCAGGGCTAACGGCGGAGGCAGGCCGTTCCCCTTCGTCAACTCTGTTGGCTAAGCGACAGGCATTTCTCTCCTCTGCTCGGTCTCTCCTCTACTTCTTCCCCTCTGGCGCCGCACCTGTCGCCGCCGCCGTCGACGCCATCCAGCGCCGCACCGCCGACAGGAGGGAGTCATGGTGTCTTGGTCTGATGGTTCTGGCTCGTCCTCGTCGTCTGACGATGAAGTTAGCAAGGTAAGCTTCTGCTCATGTGCATCTAGGGTTAGGGTTCTAGGTAGAAAGGGGAATTTTTGTTCCCTGTAGAAATTGAACACTTTTTCCTTATGTTTAGGCACCTGCGACCATGGAGTGCACGGAATGGTGCGGCCTGGCTCTGAATCATCCTGCACGTTGTGAGCATCGATCCCCCTGTGAGAAGTTGGTTGCGTTTGAATCCACTGATAGCGGCAGGAGGTTTCTAGGCTGTTCACAGAAGGTAAATTAGCAGTGCAATTAGGTGTTATACTGTACACATTTCACTGCTTGGCTGTTGTGCTGATTTTGTGAAATATGTGAATTGTTATTTTCTTAGATGACTGATAGAATTAGGTCTGCAAATAGGATGTTACAAGTAGAACATTAGCACAAGTAGAACATTGTTATTTTTTCATAAGTGTGCCATCAGTTTTGCTCATAATAATTTGAGCTATTTAGTACATATCATTATTTTTGTTGTCTATTACAAGTAGAACATTAGCACAATTTAATAGGTACATATCATTGGACCCAAGTAGAACATTAGCACAATTATTTGAGCTCAGTGGTTTTGCATTGTTATCAGAACATTTGAGCTCATTGGTTTTGCATTGTTAACAGTTAGTTCTGCATTGGTT
The DNA here is from genome assembly GCA_021605145.1 of Aegilops bicornis. Lineage (NCBI taxonomy): Eukaryota > Viridiplantae > Streptophyta > Magnoliopsida > Poales > Poaceae > Aegilops > Aegilops bicornis. Next base: position 62,292,704 of record CM038674.1, on the reverse strand, counting down.
AAAAATTTAATTATTATTTTCACACATTCTTAGGATGGAGCCAAGTGCTCATATGTGGAATGGATTGATTCTGAGTGGCCAATCCCATTGAAGTCAGCTTTAAACAAGATCTGGTCTATGTATGAGAAGGAGTTGACTGACAGGTTGAGACAGGACGTAGTTAATGCTGAAGAAGTCTATAAGGTAGTTGAAGAGAAGAGAAAGATGGAAAATGACCTGAGGTTCTTTAAAGTTGACTTTGCCAAAATGGTGGCTGACAAAGAGGATGCAATTTCCCAATTAGGCAATGCACGAATAGCTCTTAGTGACCCGAAGGAAGAGCTTCAGAAAAAGAACTTGGCTGTGAAAGCAGACACTAACATCCATCAGGTGTTAAGGGCCAGAGCAGAGAAAGAGAGAGACCAAGAGAAGTTAGAGAAGTTGAAGCTGCTGCAGGAGATGGACCAGATCAAGCAGGAGATCTAGGGACATGTTGTTGGAGGAGAGGGAGAAGTTCAAGCAAGAGAAAAGGCACCTGGAGTACACCATAGGTGATCTTTTCAAGGAGAAGGAGGTCACCATGGGGAAGATCAGAAAGATCAAGGAGATAGTTGATGAATGAATTCATGTTGTTGTACTAGTATCTGCTATTTGTATTACTAAACATCTCAAGACATTTGTGCTGAAATTGTGCTTCTGGTGAATCCAATTGTGCTACTGGATTATGCTATTAATGACTCATTTGTGCCTGTTTTGTGTTTGATGAAAGTGCCATACTAGTCATGTTCTGAGTAATATAATTATGGTTGGGTAGTTGTCGAGGGCTCGATAACCCTACTTTTGGGTGTATGGTTGGGTAGTTGTCGAGGGGTCGATAACCCTACTTTTGGGTGTGTTCTATATGGTTGGGTAGTACCGAATGACAAACATTAGTGTTCACATAATAGCAAATGACAAACATAGTTATCACATAATCTCAAAATACACAAATAGTCTCGAATAAGAAGTTCATCACATACAATGTTTCAAATTACACAAATGGTACACGATAGTTGAAACGACATGAACATCACATATAACTCGGTTTCCTGTAGCAATGCAAGTCAACAACCCTTTTCCATGCCCATTCTTGCAGCATTTCTTGAATCTTGTCATCATCAGTTATGTCAACCAATTTTCTTTCCCCGGGGCCATCTGACTGCTTCCTGCTGATGTAGTACACAAAATCCTCTTCCTTCAACCCTTGCGTCAACATGAATTTAGTCTTCAACCAATCGAAAGTGAGGTCCACTTCACTAACTTGCACAACACATGGAGACAAGCCTTGGACATGAACAACAGGGCTAAGCACCCACTGAGTACCATTAGCCATCTACAACACACAAATCTCTTAGTACCTAACCTATGATACATTAAACCACGAGGACAACAAACTAGGGTTTTGAAAAAACTATGATACATTAAACCAACCAAAAAAACGGGGTGGAGTTGATTTACCTTCTAGTTTCGAAATCCTGAAGATCCAACGGTGAAACTGGACTGATTCGTGAGAGATTTGAGGGGGGTTAGGGTACTGGATGAGAGTGAGTGGATGAGAGGGCTAGAGGTGAGAGTGAGTGGATGAGAGGGCTAGAGGTGAGAGTGAGTGCAGATGACAGGAATGAGAGGGGTAGAGGTGGAGATGAATGGATGAGAGGGCTAGAGGTGGGCCCAAAGAATCTTATCCACTCGAAACGCTCTCTGGATAGGGTTGGGTAGTTGTCTAGGTGTCGACAACCCTACTTTTTGGTGGGTTCTATATGTTTGGGTAGTTGTCGAGGGGTCGAGAACCCTACTTTTGGGTGGGGTTCTTTATGGTTGGGTAGTTGTCGAGGGGTCGACAACCCTACTTTTAGGTGGGGTTCTTTATGGTTGGGTAGTTGTCGAAGGCTCGACAACCCTACTTTTCGGTGGGTTCTATATGGTTGGGTAGTTGTCGAGGGGTCAAGAACCCTACTTTTGGGTGCGGTTCTTTATGGTTGGGTAGTTGTCGAGGGGTCGACAACCCTACTTTTAGGTGGGTTCTTTATGGTTGGGTAGTTGTCGAAGGCTCGACAACCCTACTTTTCGGTGGGTTCTTTATGGTTGGGTAGTTGTCGAGGGGTCGACAACCCTACTTTTGGGTGGGTTCTATATGGTTGGGTAGTTGTCGAGGGGTCGAGAACCCTACTTTTGGGTGTGTTCAAATGACACACATAATGACATAATAAAATGAAACACAGGTTGACATAATCAAATTAAACACAGGTTCACTTAGTACCATAGGACTCAAATACTACATAGGTTCACAGTTCATAGCAACCAAATGAAACAGAGGTTCAAATGACTCAAATACTACATATCACTACTAGGAAAAGGGCTATAGATGGAAATGACACTAATGGCGCATCGGAAAGATGGTGCGCCATTAGTATATACTAATGGCGCACCTCCATACGATGCGCCATTAGTGTCTAAACTACTAATGGCGCACCATGCCTTGGGTGCGCCATTAGTACCAAATTTTTTTAACTAGTGCGCTTTGTCCAAACATACTAATGGCGCATCCTGCCCGAAAAGCGCCATTAGTAGTTGTAACTACTAATGGCGCACCAAAGCGGGTGCGCCATTAGTACCAATTTTTTTTAAACTAGTGCGCCTGTCCAAACATACTAATGGCGCACCCACACCGGTGCGCCATTAGTAGTTGTAACTAATAATGGCGCACCGGTGTGGGTGCGCCATTAGTATAGAAACTTTTTGAACTAGTGCGCTTGTCCAAACATACTAATGGCGCATCCTTCCCGAGTGCGCCATTAGTAGTTGTAACTACTAATGGCGCACCAGGTGTTGGTGCGCCATTAGTACCAAAATTTTTTTTAAACTAGTGCGCTTGTCCAAACATACTAATGGCGCACCCACACTCTGGTGCGCCATTAGTAGTTGTAATTACTAATGGCGCACCTGTGTGTGGGTGCGCCATTAGTATAGAAACTTTTTTTGAACTGTCCAAACATACTAATGGCGCATCCTGCTTAGGTGCGCCATTAGTAGTGGTAACAACTAATGGCGCACCATGCAAGAGGTGCGCCATTAGTAAGTGGGCAGCAACAAGATATTTGGGACAGCCTCTCCTACCCACACACTCACTTTCTCCCCACTTCATTCTCTCCACCTCCTCCTTGTCTCGGTGCCTCCTCTTTTCACCTCATTTCCACCATAGATTCATTCAAATTAAGTGGTTAAATTACCTTGTTTTAATAGGTAAGTAAGGGGGGAAGCTATATTTAGGTTGTTCTCCTTACAACAATGTGCACATGCACTTTTTACGGCCTAGCTAGATCTATGTATGTTCGTGGTGTTGCATATGTTTGTGGTGTTTGCATATGTGTTTGTGTTTGGAGGTGTACCTGAAGGAAATATGCCCTAGAGGCAATAATAAAGTTATTATTTATTTCCTTATATCATGATAAATGTTTATTATTCATGCTAGAATTGTATTAACCGGAAACATAATACATGTGTGAATACATAAACCTACAGAGTGTCACTAGTATGCCTCTACTTGACTAGCTCGTTAATCAAAGATGGTTGTGTTTCCTAACCATGAACAAGGAGTTGTTATTTGATTAACGGGATCACATCATTGGTTGAATGATCTGATTGACATGACCCATTCCATTAGCATAGCACCTGATCATATAGTTTGTTGCTAGTGCTTTTCTTCATGACTTATACATGTTCCTATGACTATGAGATTATGCAACTCCCGTTTGCACGAGGAACACTTTGGTGCTACCAAACGTCACAACGTAATCGGGTGATTATAAAGGTACATTACAGGTGTCTCCGAAGGTACATGTTGGGTTGGCATATTTCGAGATTAGGATTTGTCACTCCGATTGCTCGGAGAGGTATCTCTGGGCCCTCTCGGTAATGCACATCACATAAGCCTTGCAAGCATTGCAACTAATGTGTTAGTTGTGAGATGATGTATTACGAAGCGAGTAAAGAGACTTGCCGATAACGAGATTGAACTAGGTATTGGATACCGACGATCGAATCTCGCAAGTAACATACCGATGACAAAGGGAACAACGTATGTTGTTATGCGGTCTGACCGATAAAGATCTTCATAGAATATGTAGGAGCCAATATGGGCATCCAGGTCCCGCTATTGGTTATTGACCGGAGAGGTGTCTCGGTCATGTCTACATAGTTCTCGAACCCGTAGGGTCCGCACGCTTAACGTTTCGATGACAGTTACTATGAGTTTTTATGATGTTAATGTACCGAAGGTTGTTCGGAGCCCCGGATGAGATCACGGACGTGACGAGGAGTCTCGAAATGGTCGAGACATAAAGATTCATATATTGGAAGTCTATGTTTGGACATCGGAAGTGTTCCGGTGAAATTGGGAATTTTACCAAGTACCGGAGGTTACCTAACCCCGGAATGCTAATGGGCCAACATGGGCCTTAGTGGAAAGGAGAAAAGGGGGCCCAAGTGCTGGTCAGCACCTTCCCCCTTCCCTAGTCCTATTAGGACTAGGAGAAGGGGCGCCTCTCTCTCCCTTCCCACTTGGCCAATCCTAGTTGGACTAGGATTTGGGGGAATCCTACTCCTAGTAGGAGTAGGACACCTGGCGCACCTCTCCTTGGCCGGCCAGCCCCTCCCTTCCCTCCTTTATATACAGGGCAGGGGCACCCCATGACACACAAGTTGATCATTGAGATCGTTCCTTAGCCGTGTGCGGTGCCCCTTCCACCATATTACACCTCGAAAATACCGTGGCGGAGCTTAGGCGAAGCCCTGCGCCGTGGAACATCATCATCATCACCACGCCTCGTCAGGTCGACGAAACTCTCCCTCAACACTCGGCTGGATCGGAGTTCGAGGGACGTCATCGAGCTGAACGTGTGCAGAACTCGGAGGTGCCGTACGTTCGGTACTTGGATCGGTAGGATCGTGAAGGAGTACGACTACTTCCTCTACGTCGCGTCAACGCTTCCGTTGCTGGTCTACGAGGGTACGTAGACAACACTCTCATCTCATTGCTAAGCATCACCATGATCTTGCGTGATCGTAGGAAATTTTTTGAAATTACTACGTTTCCCAACAGTGGTATCAGAGCCTAGGTTTTTATGGTTTGATGATATGCACGAGTAGAACACAAGTGAGTTGTGGACGATACAAGTCATCTTGCCTACCAAAGATGTCATACTTTGGTTCAGCGGTATTGTTGGGATGACGATCCAGACCAACCTTACGCGTACTCTTACGCGAGACCGGTTCACTCGACGTGCTTTGCACATAGATGGCTTGTGGAAGACTGTCTCTCCAACTTTAGTTGAACCGAGTGTGGCTACGCCCGGTCCTTGAGAAGGTTAAAACGGAGTCTATTTGACGAAGTATCGTTGTGGTTTTGATGCGTAGGTGAGATTGGTTCTTGCTTAAAGCCCGTAGCAGCCACGTAAAATTTGCAACAACAAAGTAGAGGACGTCTAACTTGTTTTTGCAGGGCATGTTGTGATGTGATATGGTCAAGACATGATGCTGAATTTTATTGTATGAGATGATCATGTTTTGTAACCGAAGTCATCGGCAATCGGCAGGAGCCATATGGTTGTCGCTTTATTGTATGCAATGCAATCGCTCAGTAATGCTTTACTTTATCACTAAGCGGTAGCGATAGTCGTAGAAGCATAAGTTTGGCGAGACGACAACGATGCTACGATGGAGATCAAGGTGTCGCGCCCGGTGGCGATGGTGATCATGACGGTGCTTCGAGATGGAGATCACAAGCACAAGATGATGATGGCCATATCATATCACTTATATTGATTGCATGTGATGTTAATCCTTTATGCATCTTATCTTGCTTTGATTGACGGTAGCATTATAAGATGATCCCTTACTAAATTATCAAGAAGTGTTCTCCCGAGTATGCACCGCTATGAAAGTTCTTCGTCTTTGAGACACCACGTGATGATCGGGTGTGATTGTCTATACGTTCAAATACAACGGGTGCTAAACAGTTGCACACGCTGAATACTCATGTTATACTTGACGAGCTATGCATATAAGATATGACCTCGGAACACGGAGACCGAAAGGTCGAGCGTGAATCATATAGTAAATATGATCAACATATTGATGTTCACCATTGAAACTACTCCATCACACGTGATGATCGGTCATGGTATAGTTGATATGGATCACGCAATCACTTAGAGAATTGGAGGGATATTTTTCTAAGTGGGAGTTCTTAAGTAATATGATTAATTGAACTTAAATTTATCATGAACTTAGTACCGATAGTATCTTGCTTGTCTATGTTGTGTAGATAGATGGCTCGTCTGTTGTTCCGTTGAATTTTAATGCGTTCCTTGAGAAAGCAAAGTTGAAAGATGATGGCAGCAATTACACGGACTGGGTCCGTAATTTGAGGATTATCCTTATTGCTGCACGGAAGAATTACGTCTGGAAGCACCGTTAGGTCCCAGGCCTGGTGCAAGGGCTGCGCCAGAAGTTGTGAACGTCTGGCAAAGCAAAGCTGATGACTACTCTATAGTTCAGTGTGCCATGCTTTATGGCTTAGAACCGGACTTCAACGTCGTTTTGAACACCATGGAGCATATGAGATGTTCCAGGAGTTGAAGTTAATATTCCAAGCGAATGCCCGGATTGAGAGATATGAAGTCTCCAATAAGTTCTATAGCTGTAAGATGGAGGAGAACGGTTACATCGGTGAGCATATACTCGTAATGTCTGTATAACAATCACTTGATTCAACTGGGAGTTAATCTTCCGGATGATTGCGTCATTGATGTAATTCTCCAATCATCGCCACCAAGCTACAAGAGCTTCGTGATGAACTATAATATGCAAGGGATGACCAAAACAATGCCCGAGCTCTTCGCGATGCTTTGAAAGCATGGAAGTAGAAATCAAAAAGGAGCATCAAGTGTTGATGGTTAACAAAACCACTAGTTTCAAGAAAAAGGGCAAAGGAAAGAAAAGGAAACTTCAAAAAGAACGGCAAGCAAGTTGCTAATCAAGAGAAGAAACCCAAGTCTGGTCCTAAGCACAATCGAGTGCTTCTATTGCAAGCAGGCTGGTCATCGAAGCGGAACTGCCCCAAGTATTTGGCGGATAAGAAGGACGGCAAGGTTAACAAAGGTATATGTGATATACATGTTATTGATGTGTACCTTACTAATACTCGCAGTAGCACCTGGTATTTGATAATCGGTTCTGTTGCTAATATTTGCAACTCGAAACAGGGCTACGGATTGCGAAGATTGGCTAAGGACGAGGTGACGGCGCGCTGGGAAATGGTTCCAAAGTCGATGTGATCGCGGTCGGCACGCTTACCTCTACACCTACCTTCGGGATTAGTATTAGACCTAAATAATTGTTATTTAGTACCAGCGTTGAGCATGAACATTATATCTGGATCTTGTTTGATGCGAGACGGTTATTCATTTAAATCAGAGAATAATGGTTGTTCTATTTATATGAATAATATCTTTTATGGTCATGCACCATTGAAGAATGGTTTGTTTTTACTTAATCTCGATAGTAGTGATACACATATTCATAATGTTGAAGCCAAAAGATGTAGAGTTGATAATGATAGTGAAACTAATTTGTGGCACTGCCGTATATGACATATCGGTGTAAAGCGCATGAAGAAACTCCATACTGATGGACTTTTGGATTCACATGATTATGAATCACTTGGCACTTGCGTAACCGTGCCTTATGGGCAAGATGACTAAAACGCCGCTTCTCCGGAACTATGGAGAGAGCAACAGATTTATTGGAAATCATACATACCGATGTATGTGGTCCAATGAATGTTGAGGCTCGTGGCGGATATCGTTATTTTCTCACCTTCACAGATGATTTGAGCAGATATGGGTATATCTACTTAATGAAACACAAGTCTGAAACATTTGAAAAGTTCAAAGAATTTCAGAGTGAAGTGGAAAATCATCGTAACAAGAAAATAAAGTTTCTGCGATCCGATCGTGGAGGAGAATATTTGAGTTACGAAGTTTGGCCTACATTTGAAACAATGCGAATAGTTTCGCAACTTACGCCACCGAACACCACAACGTAATGGTGTGTCCGAACGTCGAATCGTATTTCTTTATTAGATATGGTGCGATCTATGATGTCTCTTACTGATTTACCGCTATCATTTTGGGGTTATGCTTTAGAGACGGCTACATTCACTTTAAATACGGCACCATCTAAATCCGTTGAGACGACGCCTTATGAACTGTGGTTTGGCAAGAAACCAAAGTTGTCGTTTCTGAAAGTTTGGGGCTGCGATGCTTATGTGAAAAAGCTTCAACCTGATAAGCTCGAACCCAAATCGGAGAAATGTGTCTTCATAGGATACCCAAAGGAGACTGTTGGGTACACCTTCTATCACAAATCCAAGGCAAGATTTTTGTTGCTAAATTCGAAACTTTTTGGAGAAGGAGTTTCTCTCGAAAGAAGTGAATGGGAGGAAAGTAGAACTTGATGAGATAATCATATCTACTCCCTTATTGAGAAGTAGTACATCACGTAAAACAGTTTCGTGACACCTACACCAAATAGGAGGAAGCTAATGATGATGATCATGAAACTTCAGATCAAGTTTCTACAGAACTTCGTAGATCAACCAGAGCAAGATCCGCACTAGAGTGGTACGGTCATCCTATTCTCGAAGTCATGTTATCGAACATGATGAACCTACGAACTATGAAGAAGCGATGGTGAGCCCAGATTCCACAAAATGGCCGGAGGCCATGAAATCTGAGATGGGATCCATGTATGAGAACAAAGTGTGGACTTTGGTTGACTTGCCCGATGATCGGCAAGCAATTGAGAGTAAATGGATCTTCAAGAAGAAGACTGACGCTGATGGTAATGTTATCATCTATAAAGCTCGACTTGTTGCAAAAGGTTTTCGACAAGTTCAAGTGATTGACTACTATGAGACCTTCTAACACGTAGAGATGCTTAAGTCCGTCCGAATAATGTTAGAAAATGACGCATTTTATGATTATGAAATTTGGCAAATGGATGTTAAAACTGCATTCCTGAATGGATTTCTAGAAGAAGAGTTGTATATGATGCAACCAGAAGGTTTTGTCGATCCAAAGGGAGCTAACAAAGTGTGCAAGCTCCAGCGATCCATTTATGGACTGGTGCAAGCCTCTCGGAGTTGGAATAAACGCTTTGATAGTGTGATCAAAGCATTTAGTTTTATACAGACTTTTGGAGAAGCCTGTATTTACAAGAAAGTGAGCGGGAGCTCTGTAGCATTTCTGGTATTATATGTGGATGACATATTACTGATTGGAAATGATATAGAATTTCTGGATAGCATAAAAGGATACTTGAATAAGAGTTTTTCAATGAAAGACCTCGGTGAAGCTGCTTACATATTGGGCATTAAGATCTATAGAGATAGATCAAGACGCTTAATAGGACTTTCACAAAGCACATACCTTGATAAAGTTTTGAAGAAGTTCAAAATGGATCGTGCAAAGAAAGGGTTCTTGCCGGTATTACAAGGTGTGAAGTTGAGTAAGACTCAATGCCCGACCACCGCAGAAGATAGAGAGAAAATGAAAGATGTTCCCTATGCTTCAGCCATAGGCTCTATCATGTATGCAATGCTGTGTACCAGACCTGATGTGTGCCTTTGCTGCAAGTTTAGCGGCAGGTACCAAAGTAATCCAGAGTGGATCATCGACAGCGGTCAAGAACATCCTTAAGTACTTGAGAAGGACTAAGGATATGTTTCTCATTTATGGCGGTGACAAAGAACTCGTCAGAACGGTTACGCCGACGCAAGCTTTGACACTGATCCGGACGATTCTAAATCGCAAACCGGATACGTATTTACATTAAACGGTGGAGCTGCCGCTTGGTGCAGTTCCAAACAAAGCGTCGTATGGATCTACATGTGAAGTTGAGTACATAGCTGCTTCGGAAGCAGCTAATGAAGGAGTCTGGATGAAGGAGTTCATAACCGATCTAGGTGTTGTACCTAGTGTATCGGGTCCAATGAAAATCTTTTGTGACAATATCGTGCAATTGCCTTGGCAAAGGAATCCAGATTTCACAAGAGAACCAAGCACATCAAAAGACGCCTAACTCCATCCGGATTTGGTCCGTGGGAGACATAGAGATATGCAAGATACATACGGATCTGAATGTTGCGCACCGCTGACTAAGCCTCTTCCACGAGCAAAACATGATCAGCACCAAGACTCCATGGGTGTTAGAATCATTACCGTGTAATCTAGATTATTGACTCTAGTGCAAGTGGGAGACTGAAGGAAATATGCCCTAGAGGCAATAATAAAGTTATTATTTATTTCCTTATATCATGATAAATGTTTATTATTCATGCTAGAATTGTATTAACCGGAAACATAATACATGTGTGAATACATAAACCTACAGAGTGTCACTAGTATGCCTCTACTTGACTAGCTCGTTAATCAAAGATGGTTGTGTTTCCTAACCATGAACAAGGAGTTGTTATTTGATTAACGGGATCACATCATTGGTTGAATGATCTGATTGACATGACCCATTCCATTAGCATAGCACCCGATCGTATAGTTTGTTGCTAGTGCTTTTCTTCATGACTTATACATGTTCCTATGACTATGAGATTATGCAACTCCCGTTTGCACGAGGAACACTTTGGTGCTACCAAACGTCACAACGAATCGGGTGATTATAAAGGTACATTACAGGTGTCTCCGAAGGTACATGTTGGGTTGGCATATTTCGAGATTAGGATTTGTCACTCCGATTGTCGGAGAGGTATCTCTGGCCCTCTCGGTAATGCACATCACATAAGCCTTGCAAGCATTGCAACTAATGTGTTAGTTGTGAGATGATGTATTACGAACGAGTAAAGAGACTTGCGGTAACGAGATTGAACTAGGTATTGGATACCGACGATCGAATCTCGGGCAAGTAACATACCGATGACAAAGGGAACAACGATGTTGTTATGCGGTCTCGACCGATAAAGATCTTCATAGAATATGTAGGAGTCAATATGGGCATCCAGGTCCCGCTATTGGTTATTGATCGGAGAGGTGTCTCGGTCATGTCTACATTGTTCTCGAACCCGTAGGGTCCGCACGCTTAACGCTTCATGATGCGGTTACTATGAGTTTTATGATGTTAATGTACCAAGGTTGTTCGAGTCCCGGATGAGATCACGGACGTGACGAGGAGTCTCGAAATGGTCGAGACATAAAGATTCATATATTGGAAGTCTATGTTTGGACATCGGAAGTGTTCCGGTGAAATTGGGAATTTTACCAAGTGCACCGGAGGTTACCTAACCCCGGAATGCTAATGGGCCAACATGGGCCTTAGTGGAAAGGAGAAAAGGGGGCCCAAGTGCTGGTCGCACCTTCCCCCTTCCCTAGTCCTATTAGGACTAGGAGAAGGGGCGCCTCTCTCTCCCTTCCCACTTGGCCAATCCTAGTTGGACTAGGATTTGGGGGAATCCTACTCCTAGTAGGAGTAGGACACCTGGCGCACCTCTCCTTGGCCGCCAGCCCTCCCTTCCCTCCTTTATATACAGGGGCAGGGGCACCCCATGACACACAAGTTGATCATTGAGATCGTTCTCTTAGCCGCAGCGGTGCCCCTTCCACCATATTACACCTCGAAAATACCGTGGCGGAGCTTAGGCGAAGCCCTCGCCGTGGAACATCATCATCATCACCACGCCATCGCGGTCGACGTAAACTCTCCCTCAACACTCGGCTGGATCGGAGTTCGAGGGACGCCATCGAGCTGAACGTGTGCAGAACTCGGAGGTGCCGTGACGCTCGGTACTTGGATCGGTAGGATCGTGAAGGAGTACGACTACTTCCTCTACGTCGCGTCAACGCTTCCGTTGCTGGTCTACGAGGGTACGTAGACAACACTCTCATCTCGTTGCTAAGCATCACCATGATCTTGCGTGATCGTAGGAAATTTTTTGAAATTACTACGTTTCCCAACAGTACCGGTATTTGAAATGCGATAGTTGCCAATATTTTGCCGGAATGTTGATTCATTTCCGTTTCGGCGAGAATTTTGGCATTAAGCATCCTTTTTGGTCCTATTTTTAGGGAAAGTCATGCCAAATTTTTTCTTGGTTCTAAAATATCGGTTTGCTCTACCTCGCAGCTAATTATGGTCCGCACGATGACCGAAGGCATCGTGAATAGGTTTTTGAGGTCCGCGAAGGCCGAGATGCTTCAAAAGAACGAGACGGAGATAAGATGTCCGTGTCGAAGATGCAAGCGGAAGAGCCTTATTATGACCCGGATTCCGGCAGGTGCGGGACCACCTGCTGTTGCGTGGTTTCATGGATGGCTATCGGTGGCAAGGTGATGAAGATGACTACGAAGTCGCCCATGCGGGCCGGGCAAGAAATGAGGAAGGGCAGCAAGACAACCACCGCGCTCGCGGGCGAGAAGACGAAGAATCCTCAGCCGATGATCACGATCGTGATGCTATACACAGTCATCATGTAGAATATGCAGGACATGATGATGAGGAAGATGCCGGAGCAGGCGACGGGCATGATCATGAAGATGATGATGCCGGGCGGAGCGTATTTACGCCGACCATCGATGGGCTGGGTGCAGGACCCTCATATTCAAGAGCTGCTTCTCAAGCGCACGGATAACGCAAGAGCTGCCGCCCGAGAGAAAGCCAAGATGGATCAACTTGAGTTAGACGCGTTACTCCATTGTATGAAGGATGCAGGCCCGGGATACCCGCCGAAAGTAACGCCATGGCCCCGGAGATGAAGGTAAAACACAAAATGACCGACGATGCTTCGACGAGAACATGTCATTCTGGCACGAACGTCTTCCCAAGGGGAACAAGTGCCCGACCAGTTTGGAGGAGGCGAAGAAAATCGTGTGTCCTCTGGATTTACCGCACGTGAAATACCATATGTGCATGAACAATTGCATCATTTATCGGGATGAGCACGCGGAGTCTACCATATGTCCGTAAAGCGGCGTCACTCGATACAAGAAGAGGAAGAAAGCTCCTCGAAAAGTGGTGTGGTACTTTCCGATCACTCGCTCGCAGCGCTATTTCATGGACCCTAAGGTAGCAAAGCTCCTGCTGGCACGCCGGATAGGGAGGAGAAGAAGCGGAAGATGACGCAAATGATCCGGAGATAGATAAAAAGACAAGATGCTGAGTCACCCTAAGGATGCAAGCCGGTGGCAAGCGTTGAACTTCAAGACTCGGAATTTGGGAACGATCCAAGGAACATCGTGCTGGGCGCGAGCACCGATGGAGTCAATCCGCTTGGCAGCCGAGAAGCACACATAGCACCTGGCCTGTGTTTGTGTGGATGTACAACCTTCCCCTGGTTGTGCATGAAGAGGAAGTACATTCACATGAGTATGCTAATTGAAGGGCGAAACAACCAGGAACGACATCAATCTGTATCTAGGGCTGCTGAAAGAGGAGCTTGACACGCTGTGGAAAACGCCAGCCAATACGTGGGGACGCCGCAGAAAGAATATTTCCCTATGAGAGCCGTGACCGCTCACGACGGTGCCACGACTATCTCGATTACGGATATGTCGCGGGCAGGTAGTCCACGGATTTTCCGGATGCGTAAGGTGCATGGATGACACAACGTATCGCCAGCTAGATAGAGATCCCGGTCTTCGAAAACCGTGTTCATGGGACATCGAAGGTGGCTTCGCGACGATGACCCGTGGAGGAAACGCAAGGATCTGTTCGATGGTGAAACCGAACCCAAAACGCCTCTGTACGAGGAGCGGCGAGGAAATAGACAAGCTGTTGGAAAATTGGAAAGACTGCCCACCGCCGAAAGAAGCAAAAGGCGCCAGAGCCGGAAAGAAGCGAAAGGCGCCAGAGCTGGCCGCTGAAGGTATGGAAAACGAGGTCTGCTTTTCCGGGACTTGTCGTCTTGGAAGATCCACCGTGTGCCTCACAGCCTTGATGTCATGCATATCACGAAGAACGTGTGCGAGAGTCTGCTTGGTACCCTGCTCAACATGCCGTAGAGGACCAAAGATGGGCCAAAGCAAGGGCAGACTTGAAATCAATGGGCATCGTGCAGGAGCTTCACGCTATATATGATGATGATGATGATGATGATGATGATGATGATGATGATGATGAGGCGAAGCAGGACCACGTAAAGTCGTCGCAAAGGCAAAAAGGCCAAGAAGACCGGAAATGACTACCCTCCCGCGTGCTTCACTCTAAGTCGAGGAGATCGAGCAGTTTTTCACCTGCCTCCTAGGAGTAAAACTTCCTTACGGTTACGCTGGGAAGATAAGCGGATACCTAGACCCAGCGAAGCAGAAGTTCAGCGGGATGAAGTCTCACGACCGCCACGTCTTGATGACGCAGATACTTCCGGTTGCAATCCAGGATCATGGACGCCGCACGTCCGTGAAACGCTATTTGGCCTATGCAACTTCTTCGACGTCATCTCTCGGAAGTCGATTGGCGTGAGGCAACTCGAAGGCTACAGGAAGAGATCGTGGTGATACTATGCGAGCTTGAGATGTACTTCCCGCCCGCATTCTTCGACGTTATGGTGCATCTGCTGGTCCATATAGTGGAGGATATCATCCAACTCGGGCCGACGTTCCTGCACAGCATGATGCCTGTCGAAAGGATGAATGGTGTCATCAAAGGAAACGTTCGCAACATGTCACGCCCGTAAGGAAGCATAGCCAGGGCTTTCTCGACCAAGAGTGCATCTCCTATCGCACGAATTATCTAGGCATCGAGAACCCGTTGGTCTGCCCGTCAACAGCACCTCGGCAGCTCGCTGGATGGGGTCACCGTGAGGGTCGCCGCGAAATGCATGTCGACTTCGAGGGTCGACTCACGACTTTGAAAGAGCAAACCTAGTCGCGCTACAACACATAGACGTGGTCGATCCTTGGGTGGTAGAGCACAAAACCTTCATTAAAAAGTCGTACAATGACCGAGGCCAACAGAGGACGGACGGAGATACACTCAAAGAGCACAACTCATGTTTCACGCGTTGGTTCAAGCAGAAGCTTCTGTCTTACCCTTTACATGAGGATTCTTCCGCGAAAGAACAACTCATATTCGCCTTGTCACAGGTATGCCGAGCACAACCTCGATGACCTATGAGGCGTCGATATCAACGGCTACACATTCTACACCGAGGCCAAGGACATGAAGAGCGATGGTTATCGAACTCCGGGTAACGATGGAATCCTACACCGTAACGACAAGGACAGATACTACGGAAGGATCGAGGAGATCTGGGAGCTGAGCTACGCTACCGAGAGAAGGTCCCGATGTTCCGTGTCGATGGGCCAAGAACGTCATAAAAGAAGACCGGTATTTCACCACCATGGTTATACCCGAAGCCAAATCCAAGACCCATGGCGCAAAGCGTCACCCATGAAAAAATGAGCCATGGGTACTGGCTTCCCAAGTGGACCAATGCTTCTTCATTACCGACCCGCCAAAGCCCGGTCGTGTTGTCGTGAGGAGAGGCAAAAGGAAGATCATTGGAATGGATGGAGTAGCCAATGAGCAAGACTTCGACAAGTACGGGCGACCGAGGATCGAACATGACGACGATGATGAAGTAGCAGCATACACCACAAGAAGAAGCAGGACCACCCTACCTAAAGGACGTCTGCTCCACGTAAGAACTCCATTTGCGAAAAAGAAGGGCAAGAAGATTGTGAACAGATAGCTAGCTAAGATCGATTGTATTTAAATCGTAGCCTTCATTTCTCGATTGTATTTCATGGGTACTTTTTGAACTATCATGAATATTTTTAAATTTCATGGACACTCGATCTCGATCCCTCCATCTCGATCGCTATCCCACCTCGCCAGATCCGGCCCCCTCGCACGAGCACCCCCAGTCCACGCCGCCGCCCCCCGCACCTCGATTCCTCCATCTTTTAAAATGGCTTTTTAAAAGCTACTGTCTTATAAAAAAATGCTACTGTCTTATAAAAAATGCTACTGTCTTATAAAAATAAGTATCAAACAGCTTTTTAAATGCTACTGTCTTATAAAAATATTACTGTTATTATTTAAACAAGTTTGAACATTTTTAAACACAAATAAGTATCAAACAGCTTTTTAAATGCTAAAAAATTTGTGGAGCCCACCTCGATTCCCTCCATCTCGATCGCTGTCCCACCTCGCCAGATCCGTCCCCCTCGCCGAGCACCCCCAGTCCACCCGGCCGCCGCCCACCCCCGCACCCTCGATTCCCTACTCAACCGCCTCCGACCCCCCGCACCCCCAGCACCGTCTTATTAAATATAAGTATCAAACAGCTTTTTAAATGCTACTGTCTTATAAAAAAATATTACTGTTATTATTTAAACAAGTTTGAACATATTTAAACATAAATAAATATCAAATAGCTTTTTAAATGCTAAAAAAAAATTTGTGGAGCCTGGGAGTCGAACCCAGGACCAACTGGTGTGAGAACTGGAGGCTGACCAATGAGCTAGTAGAGTGGGCTTGACATGGATAGGTTACAGTAGTAGATAACCTTTTGGCTTTTGTGGAAATAAAAAAAATACTAATGGCGCACCACGGTGAGGTGCGCCATTAGTGTGAACATGTTAATGGCGCACCATGATGAGGTGCGCCATTAGTATTGTGGCCCCCTTCGCCCGATCCCCTTCGCCTCGATCCCCTTCGCCTCGATCCTCGCCAGTTCTCTCCCTCTTAGTATTGTATATTCCTCTTGAATTCTTTTTGGTTCTAATTTCAAATTTGTTTGAAATTGTACATTCATATGCATGTATGTAGTACCGTAGAATATGTGAAACTCCTTCAAAATTAAAATAAAGCACAAAAGAAATAAAACAATACAAATTAAACAGAAAACAATACAAATTAAAAATAAAACAATACAAATTAAACAGAAAACAGGTTTGGGGGGCTAAAACCCTAAACCTCATGCGGCCTTTAGTCGCGGTTGGCTGCACCAACCGCGACTAAAGGTGAAAGGAACGCATAAAAACCCGCCAAACACCCTTGAGTCGCGGTTGGGCAGGCGACCCGCGACTAAAATAGCAACAATAAGTATTTTGTTGTAAGTAGAAACAAAATAAAATAAATAAAGCAACAAAGAAAACAAAAAAAGTGTTTTCAAATTTGAAAACTAATGGCAATAACAGAAAGTTTATAATTTTTCTAAAACTAAAAGCAAAAAGAATTAAAAAATAAAGCAAAAAACAACAAAAAATAAATAATAATGCAGAAAACAAAACAAAAAAACTGGAAAAAATAGTGCCGCCCTCTCTTGGACCCCCACGGCACGAATACGACTAGAAACCCTACATGGGCCAGATTCAGGCCCGCAGGAGGCCAAGTAGGCCCACAGGCACATAGCTAATGACAGATTAGGCCTGAAGCCTGCAGTTGAGAGGAGCTCGAGAGGGTGGGCGCAGCGCTTATAAACCACTCTCGAGCTCTCTCAACTAGCGAGTGGGACTAAACTTTTGGGCGTGAGGCAGCACAAGGCCTTTGGTCGCCAAAACCCTTTAGTCGCGGTTGGGCGAGGCGACCCAGCGACTAAATGGTACCTTTAGTCATGGGTCTCGTCGCCAACCGCGACTAAAGGAAGCGCGAGGCATAAAAACCGCCAAAAACCCTTTAGTCGCGGTTGGGCGAGGCGACCAGCGACTAAAATAGCAACAATAAGTATTTTGTTGTAAGTAGAAACAAAATAAAATAAATAAAGCAACAAAGAAAACAAAAAAAGTGTTTTCAAATTTGAAAACTAATGGCACTAACAGAAAGTTTATAATTTTTCTAAAACTAAAAGCAAAAAGAATTAAAAAATAAAGCAAAAAACAAAAAAAAATAAATAATAATGCAGAAAACAAAACAAAAAAACTGGAAAAAAAAATTGAAGCCTACTGGACCCCCACGGCCTGAATACGACTAGAAACCCTACATGGGCCAGGATTCAGGCCCGCAGGAGGCCAAGTAGGCCCACAGGCACATAGCTAGTGACAGATTAGGCCCGAAAGCCTGCAGTTGAGAGGAGCTCGAGAGGGTGGGCGCAACAGCGCTTATAAACCACTCTCGAGCTCTCTCAACTAGCGAGGTGGGACTAAACTTTTGGGCGCGGGGCAGCACAAGGCCTTTGGTCGCCAAAAACCCTTTAGTCGCGGTTGGGCAGGCGACCGCGACTAAAGGTACCTTTAGTCATGGTCTCGTCGCCAACCGCGACTAAAGAAGCGACGCATAAAAACCCGCCAAAACCCTTTAGTCGCGGTTGGGCAGGCGACCCGATCCCCAGCCCGATCCCCTCGCCAGTTCTCTCCCTCTCGCCCCCTTGCCGCCGCCCGCTGCCCTCGCCCTCGCCCTCGCCCTCGCCCTCTCCCTCCATCGCCCTCTCCTCGCCCGGGGCCTTGCTTGACGCCGCGCCCGCCGCCTCGACCCCGCCCGACCCCGCCCGGGGCCGCCCGGATGCCGCCCGACCCGCTGCCGACGCCGCCCGGGCCTTGCCGCCCGACCCGCCGCCCGGGACGCCGCCGACGCCGCCCGACCCGCCGCCCGGACCCCGCCCGCCTTGATGTGTTTGATTGCACCTTCGATTTTGTTTATGTTCTTTTCTTGTACCCAAGAAGCTGCATCTGAATTATGTTTGATCAACATGATAGAGAGAATAATCGACACATGCAACAGATTGTTGAAACTAGTCATGCAATTGAGATCATAAGCAACAAACATCATATCCACGTCGATCACTACTAACAAGAAACAAATACTAGCCCTAAGAGAGAGAATAAGTTATGAATAAATATTTTATTTTTATTATTGCAGCCAGCTACCACTATCTTTTTCGTTCTCGATACATTGCAGCCAGCAGACTGTATATACTTGTACAATAACACGTACAAGCACAACTGTAAAAGTCCCAGCATTTATTTTTCTGGACATGGCAATAGACGTGGCTTCATTTACTATCCTTGCCACAAAAGCCAGTTTCCCATACTCTACATGATTACATTGTGGTTTGCACATATGCCTTCTTCGTTGACTCAACTTCTCTTTATTTTCATTTGGTTCTGTGCTTCTTTTGCTTCTAGTCGGGGAGTTGGGTGGAAAGGAGTGGATCGAACTGCGATCACACAAGATCTGCTAACGTGCTATCTTGGTGAAAAAACTTAGGTAAATTTATCTTTTGTACATCTTTTTTCTTGGTTACTCAGTTTACGGAAAGCTGCATTGTCTATTCATTTTTGAATCAGTGAAGGACAGTAGGAGAGGCTCCCTACAGTCTTGTATTAATAAAACAAAATTAAAGATACATGGTATGTATAAGGTATAGGGTCTTTGACCCTAACCAAAAGATAAGATACTAGTACAAGGTTTTTAGGTAATTTGTTGCACTAGGGAGCTTATGAAATCCTCAAGCTCAGACTTCCTCCCTATATCTCAACAATGGCAAAATCATGATTAAATCTAGAGAGCCAAACATTTTGTTTCGTTCTTTCCACAAGTACCAAACAGCTACAGTACACACCTACATGAACATGGGTCTGTCCCAGGCCTGTTTGGCAGCGATTAACAATCCTCATATGAGATGAGAGGATTTTTTTAATTGGCTTCTTGCAGTTTTGAAAATTCAGTTTATTCGGTTACGGAAAATTCAGTAAATTCAGTTAGGCACACAAATTTCAGAACTTTTGTGTGCCCTAGTACTTGGTGTTTGTAGAAAACCAGGAGTGTCAATGGGACTAGAATTCACTTGTTCTTATATGGGTGAAACTTCACTTGTTTTTAGGCTAGTGTAGGGTGTTGCTTTATTCTGTCATCATTTGTAACTATGTCACAAGTAAATTGTTCCTTCTTACGTATTTGACAAGTAATGACTGTTGATAAGTCGAGGCATGGATTAAGCTGTTTCTTTGTTGTAACATCGTATATAACTCCACAATGAAATACAATACATATTGATGTGCTTTTAAAACTTGTTCATGTCTTGAACTACTAATGCCTTGTGATGCTCTGAATTACTTGTGATGCCTCTGAATTACTTGTGATCACATTGAGAAAGACTTGTAAAGATGATGATCATCTTTAACGAGAAAACAATTTGTGATGATTTTGCTAGTTTGCTGGGTTTTGTCTCCGACCATCGTGTCGTGATGATATTGCAGGTACCCGAGAGGCCCTTGAGTTTGCGGAATGTCGATTAACTTCCGTTCCGGCAAATTGGTACTCCATATGTCCTATTTTCAGCAAAGGTCATGCTGAAATTTTCCGTGAATTTTAGCATGACTTTGCTAAAAATAGGACATATGGGGTACTTGTGACTAATGCATGGGCCGGGGTATCTTAGTAGTTAATTAAGTAGGATCAAGTGCCCCGGCGTACTTGTGACTAATGCATGGCTTTTAGGGTGCCTCGGTGTCGATAAAAACCAAAATGATGAAAAGTTAGGCTTTTAGGGTGCCTTGGCGTCGAAAAACCCTCAATGGTAAAAGCTTAGATTTTAGGATGCCTCGGTGTCGACAAACCCTAAATGATGAGACCATGATCTTGTTCCTTGACAATAACCAACTTTTTGACCAAACTTTGTTTCTATTTAGAGAGAAACATGGCCCACAACGATGAGGCCGGGGTTGGCGGCAAGGCATTCGAGCTGTCCCAGAGATGGAGGAACAACCTCACTTGTATGAGGCCGCCGCCTTCCCCACCGATCCCGAGACCACGGATGGTGCCGCCGAGGATGACCACACCGATGCCACCACCGATGGTGCCGCCGAGGATGCCACCATCGATGATGGCGGCGCCGCAGATGGCAGCCACCGAAGAGGCAACGGAAGGACTGGCGCCTGATCGTGCTCCGCACCCTCAAGGAGGAAGTTCTTGAAGTGGACTCCAGCAGGGAATCCAACGGCGCCCGAACGAATAGTCAAGGGTACTCGCTTCAGCTCGGGTGCATTGTCCGGAGCACCGTCTCGATCAACACCGAGAACCCGAGGCATCCTGGCCGAGGAATTTGCGCAACCTCCTCTTCACGAAGCTGCCTGAGCGATACAAGTTCCCGCTGAATTTGAAAACACAAGCCTCAAAGGGAATAAAGTGAACAATGCTGCCCTCACGAAGATGAGCAAGGCCCTGTCTACTTGGAAAAGCAATGTGAAGAGAATGATCGAGAAAGGTGAGAGTTATGAGAAGATCAAGGAGAAAAATCCTTCGATCACCGAAGATGACTACAACGACTTCAAGATCAATTGCTCGAGCACCGCAAGCTCCCAATCAAGTGAGTGGGGGAAACAAATGCGGAGCTGAACATAGGGGAACACACACTTGGTCCCGGCGTTACAGAGTGGCGGAGCCTATATGGGACAAGGAGGAGGCGGACCGTGCCGAGCAAGGCCTACCGCCTCTTCGATACATAATGGCGGTGACAAGCAGACCAGGAACTTTGTCGGGGCCCGGTACAAGAAGGACCCGAAAACAAAGGAGCTTACCACGGATCCGAAGACCAGGCAGCTTGAGCTTGTTACGGTAAGGAATACACCCCCGTAATTAGCTCCATATGGTTGCATTCTAATTAATGAAGCCAATTTCTAAATGGTTCACATTCCTTCCGCAGCATCGAAAGCGATGGCTGGGTCGACTCAGAGCAACCCTTGGGACACCACTCTAAATAGGGGTTGAATGTAATGAAGAACAAGGATAAGCTCGATGGCCGACGTCGGTGGTCGTGTGGCGGCAAAGGCTTGTCGACAAAATGGGGTCATACTATACCGCTGGTGTGCGGAAGGAGAAAAGACCAGCTCGGAAAGCCGGTAGCGAGAGGTTCAAGAACTCAAAGGCACAGGTGGCGCGGATTCCGGAGATTGTCCAAGAGCAAGTGGAACAACGACTGGAGCGGCGATCACCGCCCTTGTGCCTACCTTGATCTCGGGGTTGAGTGCGTGGATTGCGGGCGGCCAACAGGGCCGCCCGATTCCTAGCTTCACGGCCAGCAACTTCGCATAATGCGATGGCGGGGCCATTGGTGCCTCCAGCGGAGGCGGCATTGGTGTCTCCGACGCCGCACGGGAGCTTAATGCACCGGGTGTACGCCCGGCCGGCACCTCTGCAGCAAGCGGCCCCTCCGTCACTTGCCGCCCGCCGTTGGCGGTGCCTCTACATTAGCCGAGCTCGACGCCATCATCACGGTAACTAATTAAGCCTCTCTCGGCCGAGGACTTCATCTCCTTGCCTTTGTCTGGGCATCCCTGACGCCCTACATGTTTTCGCAGGGCGCCGCCGACGTTCCGTGCACTCTCCTCCACTTCGTGAACAACGAGTTGGTCGATGCCGCCAAGGGCAAAATCGTTCAACCGGGCAACCTTGTTCCACGGTACCCAGATGCCACCCAACTTGTTTAGGGTTCAACTGGTTCGGTGCTGCCGAACTGCGGACGACTTGTTACCTCCGAATCGACCCGTCGGGGCCGGCGATGATGACGTGATGACCCTCGGCCGCCTGAGCTGGCCCTGCTTTGGCGAAGAGCCAGATTCGTTTGAGGCGGGGACACCACCCCAAAGACAACACCGCCCGGTCGTCTGCGGCGCCAAGTCGGCCCCATGGCAAGACCGCCAGAACGGTGCCGGACATCCCTATGCCACTGGATCCAAACATGCATATGGCACAGGATCGTAATGACGACGACGGCGACTATGATACATTTGGCAACGTCGATCGAAGTATTTTGCCGAGCATGGGTGCGATGGCGACTTCATGGGGCCTCCTTCTCAAGAACCAAACCCAACAAAAGACGTGTGCGATCTAGCTTCGTGCAGCGGAGAAGCCAAGTTACAGCAGCGCCGTCTGGCGTTCAGCTCTCGAGACGCCTCCATTGCCGACTTCACCGAGCCTCGAGATAGGCGAGGTGCAAAATATTATCAGCCCCAACACACTCAAGAAGGCGGTCTGTGAGCAAAACTCGGTCCCATTACAGGAGAAGAAGAAGGCACGCAAAGAAAGACTAAGAAGGGTGCGAGCCAGCCGCACCGAAAGTACGATCCGTGCTCGGGGCGGGCCACCTTCACCGCAGATATCTCGAGGAGGGTGCATGTGGCGGGTAGGGCGATGCTACAAACAAATATGCTCAATGCTGCAACCGGTGCTATGCGGAGTCTGCATGATGTTGTTCTTTCTTTGGAGAAGCGGCGTCTCGGGGAGAAGGATGTGGCATACCCGGTTTTCGCGGCCAAGGTGCCGGAAGGGCAAGGGCTTTGTGGATAACTCCATCGGGCGTCTGATCGTCCTGCGTTTTGATGACATCCACGCTATCTTGAACCTTCATCCGCTGCACTACACCTTCGTTCGGCTATTTTACTGAGTATGGAGATGCGGATCATTCGCGACAAGACCCGGACATCGTGATAGTCGACCCCTTCTACATGCGTGCCAAGATCTTGGGCAGCAGGGGACCGGCAAGTCGCGAGTTCTTACCTCGAAGGCGTCATTCGGCAAACCAAGAAAAGGATAACTTCCTCGTGCCTTACTTTCCCGAGTAAGTCCTCCCTCAACCGGCCCAAGAACATATGAATTCTTACATTTCGATCGTTTTCTTTTAACATTCCGTGTTTTCTGCGGTGACACACGTTGCACGCTCATCCTCCTAAGCCCTAAATATTCCATGGCCACGTATTTCGACCCGGACCGTCGATTGAGCGTAGACTACACAAATGTCAAGAAGGTTCTTGATGATGTTCTCCCGGCTCGCCAAATCTGGAGGCACCTTCACCAGGCCTATTCGTAAGTACGGCAAGCACGTGTTCTCCCACAATCTGACGTTACGCTGCGTCAAGCAGCCGCTGGCGGTCGAAGGGTGCCTACTACGCCATCCATCACATGCGAGGCGATCGTGCGGGACCATCATCAACTTCGCTGCGAGTAAACTCCAAGATTGGGCCGCGGCGTGTCGGCAATCCAGGGGCGGACCTCCGACAAGAATTCTTTCGCATCCGATCGGAGTTTGCGGAAATCATCCATCAAGATGTCCTTCGTACCTCGGGGCAGTTCTACCTCGTAAATCAACCGTCCAACGGTGACATCGAGACAATGCTACAAATGTAGGATGACAACGCCCGTTCTTTCATGACTCCCACGATAGACGGCGGCTTCATCCACGCTCCGGTCCCTTGAGTCGATTTGTCTAGTTCTGAAACATCGATTGGGTCATGTTGTAATTAAACTTTAATGAACTTGTACTATGTCTCTTTGGTTTCGAGAGTCGTTCAACTTAGATGTAATCGATGCTATTAATGTCTTGCTTTTCTCTTCCGATCGTTCTGTTGCATACTTATATATTGCTTATGTATTGTCTGTGAATTGGTACTAACATTTCGTTTGGCTAGTGCATAGCGATGCCGACGTATGTCGTGTACAAGGGTAAGGTTCCCGGAGTCTACGATGGTGGGAGGAGTGTCGGAGACAGGTTCACCGATTCAGCGGTATGATTACAAAGGGTACACCACTAGGGCCGAGGCGAATCTAGATACGCCCGCTATCTAGCGGGAGAGGAGGGAGCGTTGGAGGAACCGGATGAAGACGAGTTTCATCGTGATGATGCTCATCGTGATGACCGCAGCTCTCTTCTATGTGATGGTAGTTTAGATGATCGATATCGACTTGTAATGCGAAGATAAACTTCGCTACTCGCGGTCTCGAGACTTGTAGTATAATGTTCTATCTTTGTTCGGTCTTTTCAATTCGGAGACTAATATGATGAATTGTATTCGGAGACTAATATGATGAATTGTATTCAAGGACTAATCTTCTATTGTATTTGATGAATCTATTGTTGATGTGTGCTGTCTATATTTTGTCAAATTATACATTTTGTAACCTGTGCAAAAACAGAAAATAAAAATAAAAAACCTAATATTCATACTAATGGCGCATCACATGATAAAGGCGCCATTAGTATGACAACGATCTATACTAATGGCGCATCACCGAAGTGCGCCATTAGTATCTTCTTGATTACTAATGGCGCATCCGGAGGTGGTGCGCCATTAGTATGCCAAAGCACTGGTATACATGCCCCGGAGGCATACTAATGGCGCACCCTTGCATATACTAATGGCGCACGGTGGTGCGCCATTAGTATACTCGAATACTAATGGCGCTGGTAGTGCGCCATTATACCGAATACTAATGGCGCACCAGGTGGTGCGCCATTAGTATCTGATATACTAATGGCGTGCTGTCAATGGCGCACCTCTGATGCGCCATTAATGGCCATATTAGGTGCGCCATTAGTAGTGGTATTTCTAGTAGTGATAGGTTCACAGTTCATAGCACCCTAATGGAGCACAGGTTCACATGACAGATACATGGGTGGCATTCCCAAAAGTTTCAAACAGGAGGCACACATCAAATTTCAAACATTTCCACTGGCAGAGAAGTAGCTCTTCAATCTTGCATATTTCTTAGCTTTCTTCTTTCTACCTATTCCAGCTGTTGAAACTCCTCCAACTCTTCCACCTCTCACTGATCTCATCTTTGTGGCAAAAGCAGAAGTAGATGTAGATGAAGTACCAGCAGATGAACTACCAGCTGTAGCCCTTGTTCTTGGCCTTGGTGCTGTGAAAGCAGCCCTAGGTGGAGAGGCCTTGGTGCTTCTCCGGTTGGTGCCCTAGGAGCGGCATCAGGTGGAATGTAGGCTTCTGCCTTCTGCCTTCTCTTTTCCTGCAGTTTAACAATCATTGAAACATGGGTAGGTAATTAAGTTAAAAAAGGGACAAAGCTGATGATGTTACCATGTTTCTATTCTTCCTTAACTGGAGGTCAGCCCTCAAAGGTTGTGAACAGTTAGTAAACCTATGGCCCATTAACTTGCAGTTGCCACATTTGATTGTGGCCATCCTAGAAGTATCTTTGGGTTTAGGCACTTCAAACCTGCCCTTCTTCCTTTTTTCTTCTTTTCTTGGTCCTCTTTGTGGAACATAGGAGGATCAATATCAGGTTGCTCTGTCTTGACCCAAGCATCTTCTCCTGGAACTGGATACACTATAGGTTTATATGACTCAAGGTACATTGCTTTCTTGAAGAATGGACTGACAAAATCCTCGTGTTGCATCTTGCCTTTGGAAATAGCACTTTGCCAAGCATGGTTGCATGGGCACCCTGACATGTCCCACTTCCTGCATCCACAAGTGTGGTCAAGAAGGTTAACAACATATGTCATGGGCCCTTTGGTGACCTGCCACAAGTTTGGACCTGCCCTAATTGCTTTGCAATCTCTAGCATACTTCTTCTTTGAGCTCCAGCATCCTGCATAAGTTGGAGCTATTTCCCATCTGGAATTTTCTGCACCTTCTCTCTTTCCATCAAACCTGACTAGGAACTTGTCTTTGATTCCATTTATCATTGTCACAATTGGTTTGTTTCTAACATCTAGGATATATTTATTGAAAACCTCACTAATGTTGTTAACCACTAGGTCAGTTTTGCAGTTTGTGTCCATTTCATGGCTAACCCATGTGTGTACTGGAATACCAGATAACCACCTCCAAGCATCCTCACACTCATTCTTCAAATTGGCCATGGCAACATCAAAACCATGTTTTGTGTATGCATAGCTAGCACTGTCCATGCATTTTTTCAAATCTTCACCCCTAAAGCCAGCTCTTTGGAAATTTGCATAAATGTGTCTTAAACAAAATCTTTGTGGGCAGTTTGGAAATACAGCATTGACAGCTTTAAGTAGTCCCTGCTTACACAATAAACCTAAATGTTACTAGCAGAGCACAGTAAACCTAAATCTTACTAGCAGAGCAAAGGTACACATTAAACAAGAGCAAAGATAACATATCTCTAACCTTCTGCCTATCTGACATGATGGTGTATCTGCCAAATTTTCCCTCTGTGCCTCCTAGAGCATATTTGAGTTGAGTGAGAAACCAGCTCCAGTTTGGTGTGTACTTCACTCCTACAATTCCAAAGGCAATAGGATACATGTTGTTGTTGGCATCCCTACCAGTAGCTGCTAGGATTTGTGCTCCAGTAGTAAGCTTAATGAAGCAACCATCCAAACCAATGAAAGGCCTACATCCATTCAGAAAACCCTCCCTAGGTGCATTCAGACAAAAGAAAAGACCATGGAATCTAGGACCAGGATGTGGGTTTTCATTTGTTCGTTTTGGAGAGACAGTTGTCACAATGCATCTTGAGCCTGGATTGCATAACTTAACAGTTTCAATGTAATCAGACAACCTGTGATATTGTTTCTTATGATCTCCCAAAACAATTAGCTTTGCTTTCTTCTTAGCTCTCCATGCCATCATCTTGGGAACTTCAATTCCAAATTTCCTCTTTGCCTTGTCTACCAATGCTGGCACAGTTGTGTTTGGGTCTGATCTAATAGTCTCTAGGAAAGTGTTTCCTAGCCACTTTGAACTCACTTTGCTATGACTGTCACTGGTTGGACAAGTATGTTCTGCTCTAAACTTCTTAATGCAAAATGTTTTCTCATGCTTGATCTGAGAAGCAACAATGAAAAAAGGACATCCTTTTGCCTTGTAATCACACCAGGCAATGACCACATCATGCGGTTCTGTGATATTTGAAAGACCTGAGTTGCTTGATATGAAAGTTAACAAGAGCAGACCTAAACTGGTAGACATCTTTGAAACAGAGCTTCAAACAGAATTGCTGCTCTGGATTGAGTCTGCCTTCATCATACCAAATTCTTTCCTTTTTCCTCTCTGCTCTTGTTTTCCTTCCTGAGGGAATAATGAAGGACGGCTCATTGCCATCATCATCCTCTGAATCCAATAAACCCAGATTTGAATCTTCATCATCTGAAGGAAACCAGTCAGGCTCAATTGGATCATTTCTTTGATGAGTGAGAGTTTGATGTTGGTCCTACTCTCTTTGCAATTTTTAGAACAGGTAGCACTTGATCAAATGTTGTTCTTCATCTTGATTGCATCTTCTTGATCTGGTCTTCCTCCTCTTGAACATGTGGAACATCATAAATGTCCTCTGGTTCGGTGTCACCCTCACAGGTACCTTTGTTGTTGTCTTCTTCATACCGCATCACCTCCATCTTCACAAGAACTATCATCTGTACTTTCTATAGCATCTACATACTCTCCACTATCTTGATTTTGAATCCGGTTCCATGTCTGAATAATTGCCACCGTCTTCTTTTACAATGTTATATTTTTCTAGCTGGGGAGGTGGCATTGTTTTGATAGGCTCATAGTTTACACTCTGTTGTGTGCCCATCAGTAAGCACTCATCTGGGCCTGACAAACTACAACCAATGTGATCAACAAAATCCTTATGTGCCACACCTTCTTCATTGACTGCAAAGCGATGCAGGAGGAACAATGTTGTATTCTTCATCTTCATCATACATATTTGTTGGTACTGTTGTTGTTGTCTTCTTTGCTAATGCTTTGGTGCTAGTACAATTGCTTGCTGCCTCTTGCCCTTAATAACTGTCAATCTGATTGACTTGCGTCCTCGTATTCCCTCATTTCATCCACCTTAATCTGATTGTCCGTAAGTTTAAAACCATCCAATCCTATGCCATCAATACTCAGATAATACATATAGTCCGATTCATCAGTAGCCATTCTCAATCAGCAAGGCCATAAGATAGAAATGTCTTATGTCTTTCCTATACATCTTAGTCTTCAGATATTTGGACCCTTGAAAATCAATGTGAACGTCCCACTGCTCACACCTCAACCTAATACAATACCAAAATGAAGTAAATGTAAATATAAGCTATCTTGTTCTAGTTGTCTTATTAAACTAAATCCTAAATCACAACTACCAAATGAAACCCTAAATCAACCTAATATGCTAGCAAATAAATCACAACTACTACATTGTGAGGCTAAATAAAACCATAAATCAACCTAATTCGCCAGCAAGTAAATCAAATGACAGAGACGTCACATAGAGGTCGTACTCGTCGCCGGTGTTACTACGACGGCCGGCGGTGAATCAGCCCGCGCCCACGCAGCCCGTTGTGCAAACTCCTTCTGCGCACGGAAGGGAGATGGTGGCTCTTCCCCCTCGGATTCTGCTTCGGTGCCTTCGTCGTCCACGGATCTGGATCAACCCGTTGCAGCGGGAGCCACCACCGCGGACGCCGCCGGGTCTGACCAGGCCGTGCGCGGCGACGGCGACGGGCCGCCAAAGAATCGACGAGGGTAACGCGAAGTCGAAGCCTAAGAACGCCGCCACCACCGTCCACATCGCCGGTGTTTGGGCGACGCCATTGTCGCGCGCAAGATGGGAAAGGGGGGGGGATGAGAGCGAGGGATAGTGAAGAGGGCGAGCCAACAGAGTTGACGAGCGGGGGAAACGGCCGTCTGGCCTCCGCCGTTAGC
The DNA here is from genome assembly GCA_021605145.1 of Aegilops bicornis. Classification (NCBI taxonomy): domain Eukaryota; kingdom Viridiplantae; phylum Streptophyta; class Magnoliopsida; order Poales; family Poaceae; genus Aegilops; species Aegilops bicornis. The sequence continues at coordinate 62,263,275 of CM038674.1, read as the reverse complement.
CCTGGCCACGTGGTCCCGACAGGCGGTCCAGGCATGTCAAATTCGCACTTAGCCGCGAGTCACAACGTTTTTAGTGCTATATGTTATTCACTTGCCATAGAAGTGGTGGTTGTTCGTTATTTTCCACCAAGTTGATGGTTTTGCAGTACCCTAGCCACAAATCTGGTGGTTTTGGGCAATTAACTCTTTTGAAGACTAGTGAATTTGGAATAGTTCTTTTTACAGTCATCGTGGGCTTTAGTGGTCCTTTTCCGAAAGTGGGCCGGGCTTTGTTCACTGTCCAGCCTAGTTTTATAGCCTGTCCCTCAGCCAGTCAGCCTGCTCGATTCATTTGGAGTCCACCACACACGTCCCCCCAATCAGTGAGCGTCTGACAGACATGACCAGCCGCCGCCGCCGCCCCCTCCTCCGCTCCCGCTCGTCGGCGGCGACGCCCTTGGGCGACGACGACCTACTCTCCGAGATCCTCCTCCGCCTCCCGCCGCTCCCGTCCTCCCTCCCCCGCGCCTCCGCCGTCTGCAAGCGATGGCGCTGCCTCGCCTCGGATCCAGCCTTCTCCCGCCGCTTCCGCATCCACCACCGCCGCAACCCTCCACTCCTCGGCTGCTTCCACGGAGGTATTCCCGAGCTCTGCTTCCAACCTACTATGGCCGCCCCCAATCGCGTTCCGTCCGGGCGCCTCTCCTTGCAGTTTAAGTCCCACGTCCGAGTACTCGGGTGCCGCCATGGCCTCGTGTTAATCTTGGACCAGACGCCGCAGCTCCTGGTGTGGGACCCCGTCACCGGCCACCAGCACCTCCTAGCCTATCCCCCCGAGTTCGATCTAGCCAACTCCTGGATTAGTGGGGCGGTGCTCCGCTCTGCTGCCGGCGAGGTTCACTTCCAGGTCGTTTTGGTAGTGTCAGAGTATGAAAAAAAGTTGCTCGCCTGTGTTTACTCGTCAGAGACTGGGGTGTGGGGCACTCTAATCTCAACACCAATTCCATCCGGGAACTCCCTTCACACCAGGGTTTGTTGGGAGCACGCTGCGCTAGTTGGGGATTCCCTTTACTGGATACTCGCTGGTACTACTTTGTTCAATCTCCTTGAGTTTGATTTGAGGACGGGGAGCCTAGCCATGATACCGCTGCCGGCGGATAAGTCTTATGATGCAGGACTCAATAGTCCTGAAGGGCGCTTCACTGTCGTGTGCGCAGAGGGTGGTGGGCTGGGTTTGCTCTCTGTGTCAGGCTTCACAGCCCAATTATGGAAGAGGAAGACCGATTTCCATGGTGTTGCATCATGGGGCATGGGAAGAACTGTTGAACTGGACAAGCTCCTCTCCATGGATTCAAAGGATTACTTAGACATAGAAGGGTATGCTGAGGACAATAATTTGGTGTTCCTGTGGACCGGTAGGAGCCTCTTCACGGTCAAGTTTGAGCCATTGCAGTGCAAGAAACTTTTCGACACCAACAATCGGCGTTGCTATTATCCATTTGAAACTGTCTATGCTGCAGGTAATAACATGCCTTTGCACTGCCGGTATAAAAAAAATCAAGTTACTTTTTGATAATTGCTCTATGGAATGCCTTTCGCATCCTTTCATGTTAGGCTAACAATTTTAAGTAGTGTCGTATCAGTTATTCTTTTGCTGCTCGATGATTTATTCAATACATGCTAGTTTTGTACTGTAATGTTCTTTCCTGATGGTTGTATGTACAAAACCAAGTTATTTTTCTGTAATTGGTTGATGGAATGCCTTTCACATCTTTCCATGTTATGCCAATAACTGTAAGTAGTGTTGTATCAATTATTCTTTTGCCGCTTGTTGACTTCAACATAGAGCAATGGCGCTTTGTAGTGTTTTCTTCCCGTTCTTGTTTGATGTTTATGTAATTGTTATGATCTGGAAAATAAATTTCTCGCGGTGTCTGGTTTAGTTTAGTTTATGTCACAAGCTCTGCTTCTGTATCCAAGGTTGGCAAATTCTTTGTATAATAATTGGACTAAATTTTATTGTTGCCTGTCTATTGACATGTGCAAGAACGGTATAACTATAGTGCTAGTGCATAGCTGCAGTGCAGTTCTTTCTCAAGATAGAAATATAACAGCTGAAACCTAAAAGTTGAACAATGAAATTCAGCTGTAGGCTGTAGCCATGCGTTTTGTGCAGTCTAATTTCTTCAACTGGGTCATGATAGGAGACTTTATACTGAACACATGGGCAAAGTTATAAGACTAAGATTTATTATTAAAAGTGCCTTCATCACAAATTACTACTTTTATTTTTAGTAACACGATATGATTGAAGGAGTGCTCAGAGCTTTGTTTTTTATGCCATGCAGTGTAAAAAAGATGGCATCTATTTTGTACCGAAGGGAAGTTTAAATTAATAAAACCCCTTGCTTGAGGATTCTACATGATGAATTTCATTAAATTCAATTAGTTGGTGACTAGCGAGCTCGTACATTTATGAAAGATATGCCTATGAGCTAACCTGATGCTTCTGCTTTCGTACTCCATATGAGCCCATCATATGTCCATGATAATGAAGAATGTTTCAAAATTTCAACTGAATTCATAAACTAAATGGTTTAGCATTTGCCTCTGTAGTAGGGGTTTGAACAATTGGTCTTTTAGCCTCTAGTGAGAGAAGGTGGTGAAGATACTCGAGAATGTGCTAACGTTAGAAGTTGAAAGTGTGCCACCATCACAAATTACCTATTGATAATCTCTGTTTCCATTGCTGTTTTTTCCAACAATACCGAGATGATTCAACTTCGGTGTTTTGGTACAATCTCCTTATGGAGGAGTTAATGTTTACTGTTTGAATCATTATAAGTTGTGAGGTTGCATAACTTCAACGTCTTTCCATGGATGAATAGTACAAATGGTTTGACTAATGACACTGATTGTTCCACAGGTACCTAGATTTGTATTCTGGTTGCCGAGATGCAGGAAGTGGCTTCTTCGATGTAGGTTCTTCCCTTTTGTATGCTTCACGCGAAGATCAACCCTCTATATTGTGTGCGTGCGTGTGAGTGTGCATGTGCGTGCCCGTGTGTGTAAGCGTGTGTGTGTGCGTGCGCGCGTGCATGCATGTTTCAAATGTTCTGTACTGATATATTGACCGAACACCAGAGAGGAAAGATAGGGCATTTCGACACAAGTATTGCGAGTTTACTACATGGAGACCACCGGCTAGGTCCTCCTCTTCCTTTCACAGTAGTTTATGTCCTTTAATTTGCTCTTCAAATTATTTCTGATTATACAGTTGCTGACATTATTCATGCAGATCAATTTATGTATGGGTTGGTCAATTGTATAGTATTAAAAAGATGTGAGTCGCCAACATAATCAGTTCCCTCCTTGGCTGGATTCTAACACGTCAGGAGATTGCTTTGTCCGTCCAACTCAAGCTGGCAGCATCTCAGCTTCTCATTCTTACCTGATTTCCATTGACCACGCTGGGGAGATGTTGCTGACTCAAGCCATGAGCAAGGTATCTTGTTTGGCAGCGTTTCAGGCCATTCTTTCATGCTTGACCTGGTGTTAACTTGTTTGGACCACGCTTCAGCCAGAGTTAATAGTAACTATTGAAGTTGCTTGTTTGACCCAGGTCAATCCAGCATTAGTTACTGACCAGTAAAATGATGCGGTAGAAGATTTAAGACCGGTACAGTCATGTGATATTGTGATGTGAGGAGTTCAGTAAAGTACCTTGTTCTTCCCGGTTTAGTGGAGGCATCGCTACTTTGGCTGAATTGATTAAAATTTGTCTCTAATACATTTGTAACTCTGCCATCCATGGTTAATTTCAAGCAAGTTTCACCTTAGCCAGTTAAATTGTTTAAAATCACCTTTTATCTTTTCTTTTCTATGTAGTAAACAGTGGAGCGATGTGTTACAATGCTTGGTATATATTTGTGTATTGGGCTCAAGCAGTCGCAATTTTATACATTCTTGTTTTTATTTATTGGTTGTGACGAAATGGTAATCTCTGATGTGCTGTTTATTGTGTGCAATTAATTAAATAATATTCTCCTATAGGCAATCATGCATCGATCTTACCCTCTTTTTTTGCTGTTCATAATTACTCAGCTAACTTCTCACATTTTTGAGGTAACTTGCTGCAGGAACCTACTATGTCTTCTGTGATCGGTATCAGATTCTGCGTAGTGCAATCGCAGCACCTGTTGCTCTAGAGCTATTTGAGGTTAGTCATCTGCATGTCTCAGGAGTAAGAGAAAATGCTTAAAATTGGTGCCTCAAGAACAGTGTCAAGTAGGTAGTACTTGGCGCTCACTATAGATTGACAATTCGCCAGAGAAAAAAGAAAAAGGAAATCAGACAGGAAGAATCAGATCCTTCTTTACCGAAAGAAAGGAAACTGAAGTGTAAAGCCAGCACCACCCATTCATATGCTGCAGCAACAAACAAAGAATCTGCTTTTGCTCCTCTTCACTACTTTTCTTTGCACCGTTCATAATTGTGCAGCTAGTTCGTCATGCTTTTTAGGTAAATTGCTGCTGGAACCTACTATATCTGCTGTGATCGGTATTAGATTCTGGGTAGTGCAATCGCAGCACCTGTCGCTTTAGAGCTGTGTGAGGTTAGTTATCCGCATGTCTCAAGTGTAAGAGAAAATGCTTAAAATCGGTGCCTTAAAAACAGTTTCAAGTAAGCAGTACTTGTCACGCATTATAGATCACCGAAAAAGGATTTCACCCCGCTTTATAAATAAAGCAAACCACCACAGACACAAGGTATCGCAAATGTCCACCCCCCCACACACAGTCACACCACAAATAGTACAAGAGGGTTCTACTGAGGGCACAGTTCAACAAGCCCTGAAAACGAAAACAAAGGCGGGAACCCGCAACAGCAGCTAAGAAGCTAATCCGGCTCTGGTGGTGGAGGAGGAAGCGGCGGCGCCAAGCGGAGAGCCATCGAGTGGAGGTCGGGGATGATAATATTGATGGCGTCCCGGTCCTGGAGGCGGCTAAGCCGCCGCCAAAGCTGCAAGTACCCACACATTTTGTAAACAGCGTCAGTGGCACGTCGAAGAGGAACTCGCTGGATGACAAGCTTATCACGCATGCATTATAGATTGACAACATATCAGAGGAAGAAGGAAAAGGAAACCAAACAGGAAGAATCAAACCCTGCTTTATCTTTACCAAAAGGACATGCTTTCTTATGCCGCAGCAACAAGCAAAGAAGCTGCCTTCGCTCCTCTTCACTACCTTTTCTTGTGAGGATGGAACTGGGATAGCGGGAACCAGAGGCCTAAGCAAAGAATCTTGTCCAGTTCTCTTCTTCTTCAATGAAATGAGCTTCGGGTTAGTCGCAGCTTCTCCCAGCTCTTTATATCCCATCCCCGAGATCCTCCATTGGTCAGACACACGGGCTCCAAGGACGCGAACCAAACACGCTCTTGTCCCATTAGAGAGCACAGGCCCCGTGCGTCCTCCTCATCTCTCCAGAACTGCTGGTGGCGTCATCTTTCTGTGCCTCCTGTACTGGTGAGCTCTCCTTGTAAGCTGCGTTCCTCGTGCCTGCTATGCTGTTTCATTCAGCGAATTCAGTAGGCGCACCTGTAGGTACCCTGCTATCATGTTAGCCATCCAAATGTTTTGAATATTTATTTTTCGGATCACCACAACAAGCTGCGGATACAAAAAAAAACTGTTGTCCAGGGTCATAAATAAGGGTACAAATTGGTTTCTCGCCTCTGCCATGTCTAAATCCAGGCTCCGCCCCTCTCTGATGGTGACTAATTAATTTATTCGCAAATGGTATTTCAGCCTGAGGATGGACACCGCCATCGGCGCAACGAAGTGGGTGCTGGGCAAGGCGCTGGCCCCCGTCACGGATGGCTTGCTGCAGTCCTGGGCAGCTAGTGTTGAGCTTGATCGCAACATCGACGCCCTCAAGATGGAGCTGTTGTATGCGCATGGGATGCTTGAGAATGTGCACGGCAGGGACATCCATGGCATTGCGCTCAAGGAGCTCCTGCTCAAGCTGCAGCAGCTGGCATACGGGGCTGATGATGTACTGGATGAGCTGGAGTACTTCCGCATCCAGGACGCCCTTAAAGGAACCTACCATGCCACTGACATGAATGCTGTGGGTTTCATCCAGGGCCTCCGCGTCAATGTTGAACACACGGTGAGGCATGTTGCCAACAAACTTAAGTGCCTCGCGTGCTTGGGTGCTGCTAGCCATGATGGTGACCAAGAAAGTGATGCTGGTGTTCACCAAGAAAATGATGGCAAGCAAGCATGCCTCTCTGGTGTACACTTGTGTGGCAGGCAGAGGATCGGCTCCTCGCCACCGATGCCCGCCAACAAGGGTGTCAAGAATGTTGATGGCAAATGCATGCCCAAGGTCATCTCAACTGCTCGCAATGCTGCCCACACTTTCGGTAAACACTTTCCATGCTACTCTCCCATATCTGTCCATGATGATGATCCTCAACCTATCATTTCAGAGTGTGCAAGCCAGAGAGACTGTGATATAGAAACACCAGAATTGATGTTTGATAGGGTGCAAATGTCTAAAACAATGATGGACATGGTAGAGCAGCTGAAGGAAGTATGTGCTAAGGTCTCCATAATTCTTAATCTAGATTTGTTGGGCTCCAGCCGTATGCATACCAAAGAAATTGCTAAAAACAGATCCAAGACCACATCCGAGATTATAGAACCTGAGTTATACGGGAGGGATGACCAAAAAAAGAAAATTGTAGATTGCATTATTAGTCGCGAGTACTGTCCCAATAAACTTAACGTGCTTCCAATTTTTGGACCGGGGGGTATTGGAAAAACAACTTTTACGCAACACATATGCCAAGAAGTAAATAGATATTTCCAGGCTTCAATTTGGATATGTGTCTCTTTCGATTTCAGTGCAGATAGGTTGGCGCAAGAGATGGTCAAAAAAATCGATAGTGTTGTTGGTGAAAAGGCTAACGCTAGTGCCGACGAACTTATCCACCAAAGATTAAAAGCTAAGAGATTCTTACTTGTCTTGGATGATGTGTGGACATATCAGGAGGATGAGTGGAAAAAACTAATAGCACCTTTAAAGAAGGTAGAGTCTGAGGGTAATTTGATTATAGTCACAACCCGAATACCAAAGGTAGCAGAAATGGTTAAGACAACCAATGGTGAACTAAAACTGGAAAGACTAGATGATGCAGACACCATGCGTTTTTTCGAAACATGTATATTTGGTAACAAGCAACAACCATGGGAAGAACATCCTGAATTATCTGAGATTGGTCACAAAGTAGTGGACCATTTGAAAGGTTCCCCTCTTGCAACTAAAACTGTAGGTAGATTACTAAGAAACCAACTTACTTTGGACCATTGGAAAAGAGTTCTAGAAAGCAAAGAGTGGGAACTACAAACAAGCGAGAGTGACATCATGCCAGCCCTCAAACTTAGCTATGATTTTCTCCCTTTCCATCTAAAACAATTGTTTGTATATTGTGCTTTGTTTCCAGAAGATTACGAATTTGATAGCAAGGAGTTAGTTCAACTGTGGATAGGACTAGGTATTTTGCACCCATATGATCAAAATAAAAGGACTGAAGATGTTGGACTAGACCATTTGAATGAGTTGGTCAATTACGGGTTTTTCAAGAAAGACAAAAAAAAAGATGGTCGTTATTATTATGTTATTCATGATCTATTGCATGAATTGGCCACCAAGGTTTCATCGTATGAATGCGTTAGTATATCTAGTTCTAATATCAGGTCCATACACATCTCCTCGTATATACGTCATTTATCCATAATTGTAGATGATAAAGATGTTAATGATAGAATCAGTTTCGACGACTATAAAAAGGATTTGAGTGCATTAGGTAAACGACTGAAAGTTGAAAACCTACGTACTCTGATGTTGTTTGGGCAATACCATGGAAGCTTCGTCAAGACCTTTTGTGATCTGTTTAGAAAAGCTAAAGCCCTTCGCACAATTTTTCTATCTGGAGCATCATACTCTATGAAGGACATTCTGCATAACTTTTCAAAAACTATCCATCTTCGTTACCTAAGGATTGAGCCATCACATAACACAGGCAACATCGACTTTCCTAGTATGCTATTCAGATTTTATCATCTAGAGATAATAAATCTTCAAAGATGCAATGTCCCTGTTTCAATAAGACGTATTACCAACCTTGTAAAGCTGCGTAATATGCCTCTAGTTCTTTCTGACATACCTGAGGTGGGAAAACTTAAATTGCTTTCAGAATTAAGAAGATTTGAAGTTGGAAAACAAACTAATGGTTTCGAACTAAGTCAGCTAGCGCAATTAACAGAGCTTGGAGGGTCACTTAGCATTTATAATCTTGAAAAGGTGCAAGAAAAAGGGGCCCGGGGAAAGGAAATAAGGCCAATACACAGAAACCACTTGCGTGAACTAACATTAGAGTGGGATGTGCAACGATCTAACACGGATCCTACAAGAGAAGGAAATGTTCTTGAAAATCTTGTACCGCATAGTGACCTTCGAGATCTTTGCATTAGAGGGCACGGAGGCACTAGTTGCCCAACATGGCTAGGTGAGAACCTCTTGGTCAAAAATTTGGAATCGCTTCACTTGGCTGATGTATCTTGGAAAACTTTTCCACCATTAGGAGAGTTCTGGTGGGTTGATGAGCTCCGTGACGAGTGCAAGTGTTGCATCTCAAACCCAAACTTCCAAAAAAAATGTCTTGAAAAAAAAGGTTTTCAAAATTTGAAAAAGCTAGTGTTTGTTAAGATGCCAAAATTGACAAAGTGGGCTGGAAATCAAACTTGCGGGTTCTTCTTCCACCTGGAAGTGCTCATTATTGAAGACTGCCCTGAACTTAAGGAGTTGCCCTTTTCATGTTCTACTTGCTCTCAACCAGCGCAAGAAGGAGCGAACCTGAGGACCTTGTTCCCTAGACTACGTGAGTTCACGGTTGTAGGATGCCCAAACCTGAGGACAGTGCCTCCTATCCCTTGGACCCGTACTCCATGCTCTATTAAGATAGAACAATCAGGGTCAAATTTTCAGCTACGCGCTAACTCAGAAGGAATGTACATACCAGGATTATGCTTCTCCATTGTGGCAGCGGATGGTACAGATAGCTTGCTTTGGAATAAGTTGTCTTTCTGTTATTTGAGTGGCCTAAAAGAGTTTTCTCTATTCAATTGCCCTCCTTTGCCCTTGCACATGATCCAAATGCTAACATCTCTGCAGCACCTCACTATAAGTGGTTGTTCGAGTATTGTTCTGTCGCCAATCAGAGGCGAGAGCCATGTCACAGATGAGGTTCCAGTTGAAGAACTCTGCATTTCTGACAGCGGGGCTAGCGGGAAAGAACTGACTCAACTGCTCTCTCATTTACCCAAGCTCACCAGCCTGAGTATAGCTGATTGCGAAAAGATAACAGAACTTGGTGTGTCTAATCAGCAGAGTGGATCACAGCAGCAACACACAAACGAAGAGGAGGAAATAGTGGCGACGGCAGAAGGAGGACTGCTGCTCTTGCCTACCCAACTACAGGAGTTAAAAGTGTACAATTGCCGTGAGCTGAGAATAGTCCCCAATTCTGGTTCAGGGGGTGGCAACAACGAAGCAGCAGGAGGTCTCCAGCGTCTACACTCCCTCCGCCAAGTGATCGCAGATGGTTGCCCCAAATTGCTTTCCTCCTCTTCGGGCTCCTCGTCTTGTTTCCCTTTCCCGACCTCCCTTGAAACACTCGAACTAGTCAACGTTGAACAAGTCAATTTGGACCTCACAAACCTATCCAACCTGAAAGTACTCCATCTTGGCCACATGGAGGACCTCACAAAACTAAGCGTCAGCCGTTCCTCAAAACTACATACCTTGAGCATACGAGTTTTGGCAGAGTCCATCTGCAGCCTGCTCTCTACCTCCCTCACCACATTGTCCTTCTATCTTAGCAAAGAGGTGGAGCCCATCACAGGAGAGGCCCTAGTGCTTCTCACCTCCCTCCAAGAGCTCCACTTTATTTGCTGCGACAAATTGCAGTTCCTCCCTGCAGGTCTACATACACTTGCCAGCATCAAGCAATTGTATATCACTGGATGCCCATCCCTCCAGTCGCTGCCCAAGGACGGCCTCCCGAGGTCTTTGCAGAAATTAGAGATCCGCTTCTGTTCCATGAAAGCATTGACCAAGGATGGCCTCCCGAGTTCTCTGCAGCAATTACTGATCTACGGTTCTTCTAAGCTCGAATTGCTTCCCACTTTTTCGGACGGCCTCCCAACTTCTCTGCGAAAATTAGAGATTGAGGATTGTCCTGCCATCAAATCAGTGCCCAAGGAAGCCCTCCCGAGTTCTCTGCAGGAACTAGTGATCAAGCAGTGTCCTGAAATCAAATCGCTTCCTGAGGACGGGCTCCCAAAATCACTGCGAGTACTAGATGTGGTCAGTTACGGCAACAGCGAGCAGCTTAAAAGGCAGTGCCGCAGGTTAATAGGGACAATTCCAATAATCTTCGCCTGACAAATCCTTCCAAGGTAAAAAACACATCCTTATCCTCTTCTCATTCTTATAGTTCCTACTCAACAGTTCCCTTTGCTTTTGCTATTAACCTCGTTAGCTTCGAAATCATTCAGATTTTTTTGTTTGGTTCTTAAGAATTACTGACGTCTCATCTGAACTGAATAACCCACTTATTTTAATCTTCTGTGCAGGGCTCTCTTTTTTCTCCTTGATTGGTTCATCATCAGCCCTCGTAGAAGTCTCTCTGTATACAAAGTGTAGTTCGTTCTCAGGCTCTCATCAGTTTTTGCTAGTGCAAGCACCAAGATTCAGTCTGTATCATCCATCATGTCCGTAATCATCCCACAACCCCAATAACACTTCCATGCCCTGCTTCGAAATTTATTTTACAATACCCCTTTATTCATATTATTTTTGTTTGGTTCTTAGGAATTACTGTCGTTTCATCTGAACTGAATAACTCACTTGTTTTAATCTTCTGTGCAGGGCTCTCTTTTTGTTTTTTACATCATCAGCCTCGTAGAAGTCTCTCTGTATGCAAAGTGTAGTTCGTTCTCAGGCTCTCATCAGTTTTTGCCACTGCAAGCACCATGTGCGTAATCATCCCATAACTTCCGTAACAATTTCATGCCCTGCTTCGAAATTTATATTCTACAGTAGCCATTTCCCCTTCATGTGAACAACGAAGTTAACCGTTCACATCTTGTCCCTAACTGTTGCATCTTTCTCTCACCATCTACTCTTGCAGGATTTTATCTTCTTTTCGGTGCAGCAAGTTTCTTTCTTCTGACCAATCCAAGGTAAACAAAACACTCCTTTCTTCTGTACTACTCACTCCTAGTACCTACACATGAATTCCCTTTGCCTTCTCTAACCTCATAAACATCAAAGCCATTCACCTTTTGTTTGGTTTACGTCAATTGTTGTTGTTTCATCTGAATATACCACATCTTTTTAATACTCTGTGCAGGGTCTGCTTTTCGCCTTTTCTGTTTGTAAATCTTCTACCCTGGTTGAATTCTCTCCGTATCCAAGCGCACTCCTCTGACACTCAGTTGCCACTGCGAGCACGAATTGTATCTTGTATCCTGTGCATGCTCTGGTTAGTGCATGCCTCATGAACCCATAATCCAATAGTTCGATTTACTGTCTTGCAATTTAATCTGCAGTATGTTAATCCACCCTTTCCTAGCCACTTGCCCTTCATGTAAGCACATACTAATACTTCCATGTTTGTTTCTGTCCCCAATTGACCTTGCTTCCTCCTGACCCATACAAGGGAAAACATTTTTTCGGTTTTGTTTGCCTCATTACTAAGAAACAAGTTTTCTGAATAACCCACTGGTTTTAATACTGCAGTGCTCTACCTTGGAGTTGCACATTTCTGAGCCCTTCAAGGACTCACAGTTCTCACATGGGGGTTTTGTGGCTTGCTCTCCCTGTACATAAAATCTGGTCAGTATGTCACTTGATATCCAGACCATCTTTTTGGTCAGTATGTACATACTGCATAATCTGAACAATGCTCTGTTTCCATTTATTGTGCATGACTCTATCCTGGAATTATCCATTTTTGTATACTTGTCGGATTTCTACAAGCATTATAGATCTGGTAAGTGCATATATGTAAAATGAAACTTTAAGACTGCTCTTGCATATAGTATAGATACTTTGATGATTAGAAAATAAAAACAATCATTTCTTAGTTGTGCCAAGTGAACTTTTTAAGATTAAATGTCGCACCAATCTGAAAAAGTTGCTGTATGTATTAATCTTGTCTCTACTAAAGCAATTGAAACATTGTATATTTCTCGGAACCAAACTATGGGAAAGCCTGCAAATTCTCTTAATCCAAGGAAGTGTATCCTAGGACTTTATAAGACCGAAACACGTTGAGCTCTGTTTTTCTATCTTCATACTAAGGTTTGGCTTTCTTTTGAACCAGATTTAGGAGCTCTGCAAATCTCACTACAAGGAAATGGATCATAATTCACAACAACAACATGAAGTGAAGTCTCACAAATTCATCATGTGACATTTTGAAGTTGTGTTGAATCTCGTAAAAAAATTCTCAAGTTTTCTCAATATAGGAATGGTTATGGGAACCACCAGCTGCTGGTAAGTACCTACTTCTGCACACAGAAAAAATAGGTCCATTGCTGTCTATGGAATACTTGTGCAATTTTGATCAGCCAACACTAAATTTGGATGTCACTTGTCCAGATGATTTATACGCTGCAAAGCTGTTTACGTGCAAACTAACTTCACTTACTGCTCTCAAAAAAAAAACTTCACTTACTAACAGGTGATGCATTGTAAGTGCCTTACTCTGGTTGATCTGTTGCATAATCAATTTAAATGTACAATCAGAAGCTAATGTTATGACATTACCCTGGTGTATTTAGATCAATCTCGGTAAAAGGTGCGGTCCTGCCGGATCAGGCAGACCTGGTTCTCCTTATAAGCAAGTTGTCATGACATGATTAAGTTCAGTCCAGCTGAAGAAATGCTATCGTGGAGATCTCAATCTGTATCTTCCATTCCGTCCATAATCTGGTCAGTACATGCATAATCATACTGTACTTCAATAGTTTTATGCATCATTCAGAAATTTCAATCTACAGTATGTTCATTGACACCTTGATGTTTCCATGCTTGTATCTATCCCAAACTAACCTTGCTTTTTTCTGATCTCACGCACGGAAAACTGTGTTTGAGGTTTATTTTGCCTCATTGCTGCTTAAACTGAACAATTCTCTGTTTCCATTCACTGTGCAGGACTCTCTGTCTTGAGAGTAGTACATTTTTCTACCCTAGTAGGATTCAGTCCACCCATGCATGATGCATAGTTCTCACATGTCGGTCTTGTGTTATCCTCTTCAGGTACATAAATCTGGTAAATACATTTGATCTTTATGTTTAAACTCTTAGTCTGTTCCCAACCATCTGATCTTTCAGTAAGAAATCCAATTAGCCTCATGACATATCAGATATTCAGATATAGGCACTGAAACGAATTTAATATTCAGCTTTTTTTCTTTGGAAATTACTTTCCCTAAAGCATTAATTGAAGATTTCTTCTCCACGACACTTATCTTCTCACAACTTGATAAATCAGTTAATGGCATTTCAGTGTGTGTGTTTTATTTGTTCCTGGAAGAAATTTGTGGTGTTCTCACAATTCTATCTTCTATGCAGGTGTTCTTATCTTCGCTCTGCTATGCTTCAAAATAGTTCATTTAAAGCTTCGTGGTCACTCATGAAGACATGGTGGTGTACTTGCTAGTTCAGAACTAAATGTGCTATCATAGATGGTTTTCAAGTTTACTAAGCTTCCACAACCTTTTCATAGAGTTAACATTTTCAGGTTTGCATTTCATCATGACAAGATGTTCTCCAAGCCAATCATCCTTTTATCTCATGTTGCTAGCCTCATCGGTACTTGGCATTGCATTTCCTACATTGGGATATAGCATACTCCGCCAGTACATCCCAACCCCTTGTGGAGTTTCTCACTAAGAAAAGAGTGAGATATGTGATTTAAGAAACCAAGTTTGATAGAACAGTTGAATCAACCATGAGAGAAAAAAATAAAAAAAATAAAAGGCCAAAAGGCAAAAATAGCAAAAAAATGAAAAAGAGAGAGAGAGAGAGAAACTCCGGTTAAGCCACTTCAGTTTTCCAATGAGTCCACTATATCTGGCTATCATAGCATCTCCTCATTTGCTATTCCAAGTAGTGGATTCCTTTGCCATGCACATTTATATTTTGCTTTGTACATCTTTAAAGGAGGCATATTAGTCATCATGTTTAGTACTTGTTGAACTTCACCAACCATTTTATGTCTCACTTTTATTTTTCATATATAAGAGCTTTTGTCGGCACCTCTCAATCTTTTGTAGGGCAAGAAAAGAAAGAAAATAAAAAAGAAAGAAAAAGGAAAAGAAAAAGGAAAAGGAAAAGGAAAAAAGAATGAAAAAAGAGATAAAACAAAAGAAGTAAAGTAGAATAAGAGAGGTGCCATGTTTTCTCTCTACCAAGCTCTTAGTCTTCATTTATGGTGAGATGAGTCTTATTACTTAGGCTTATCATATATCACTTTTCTTACCACCCATTATTCATCATGTAGAGTTTGGCACTCATAGCTAATTTTGTCCATCTTAGTGGGATGGCTTATTGCATATGCTTACTAGGACTTCATATCACTTCATATCCATTGTGCATACCTTGGCAAATCCCTACTTCCCATGCAACGTCGAAACCGAGGACATCACACATGCCTTGGGGTCACTCTGCATTACATGGGCCTATCTTTTCCTTGTCGAGTCACTCCCGTCCTTTCACATCATTTTCTAATGATTGGAAACACGAGGCATCTTGGTTCATGGTGACTGCTTGCTTGACTATGTGATCCGTGCTTCCCAATGCATGAATTGGTTTGTACTACTGAAAACTCACTCTTGGTTTTGCAATTTAGGTATGGACTTATCAGTTAATTGCAATGTTGTTTCTGTTTGAGTAGGGAGCTCAATGTGGGTTGAATCCTTGGAATGATCTTGCAAGAAAGACTTTTTTTATATCAATCTTGCGAGAAAGACTTTGTATCATGAAGCATCCCTGTTAGTACTAGAGCTACGGTTTTGAAGGGACACTCAGGAGTCAACTTTCTCAAGGTTAGTCAAATGCTTATTTAAGTTTATATTGGTTTATACTGCTCCATGTCTTTTTTTTTTCATTTGAGATGCTCTTCTAACCTAATTTTGGTGAAAAGTTAACGTTTCCCCCAATGATGTGCTGAAGCTAGTGTAGGCATATGGGCTGACTAAATTACTGACTAGGTGTTTGTGCAAATGCAGATCCACGATGCTGATCACTTGACCATTCCCCCCTGCCGCATGAGCTGTGAGGAGGGCAAGACATCAAGGCCAATGGTGCCGCTTGACGCCGAAAATCTACTCTCCAAGACTCTCCTCGGCCTCCCCCCGTACCTATCGTCTGCAAGTGTTGGCGTTGCATCATATCTGGCATCTACTTTTTCTGCCGCTTTCGAGCACACCACCGCCACAAACCTGCCCTCCTTAGTTGCTTCGTCAGAGACCTATGAGGCTTCTCCTATACACCTATCATGGAGGCCCCAGAGCATGTCCCTGCCGGGCGGGGCTCACGGCCCCTGGATCCCCGACACAGTCAACACTGATCACTTGGTTGGTTCCAGTGGACAACCAAAAGGTTCCCTGGAAATGCCAAGGAGATTCACTCAATGAACCACTTGCAGAAGAACCATTGAAGTTTTACGCTGTGGTGTGACAATGCGTCCTGAATTGCACCTCGCTAGTAGCCTGAGTTGCTATTTCGTGGAGCGTCTGAAGGTTGAAGTTTTCCTTGTGTTTATATAATTATTATGATCTGGAAAACGAATTCCTTGCAGTGTCTGGCTTAGTTTACTTTATGTCACAAGTTCTGCTTTTGTAGCAAAGATTGACAAATTCTTTGTATAACAATTGAACTAAATTTCATTGTTGCCTCCATGAGGCCATCATATTTCAAATGATTTGGTGAGGTAGATGGTTCAGCATTTGCCTCTATTGTGAGAAGATGGAACACATAATTGAGAACGTGCTAATAGAGATATTGAATGTGTGCTACAACACCACAAATTACCTACTGATAATCTCTGTTTCAATTGTTGTTTTCCCCAACAATGCTGAGAAGATTCAAATTTGGTCTTTTTGGTAGAATTTCCCTATGGCGAAGCTATTTTCTACTGTGTGTATCATAAGAAGTTGTGAGGTTGCATAGCTTGAAGCAAAATAGATAGTAACTTACAGTTATTATAGTAGCAGCAGTGCAGCAACACGAACACAGATAACTTGAGTTCAGATTATTTATTGACTGATAGATGTTCCAGCATCGAAGCATAGACCGAAATAAAATAATGACATAATCGCTTAAACCGAACAAGATAACAAGATTTAAAGTTTTGCACCACCATACTCCAACTCATCTGAGAGAAGGAAGTTTTTTCCCAAGGCTCCATACTCTAAAAACTGCTGGTTAGCAAATAATGTAGCATGAGATTACCATCATACTCTCCAGGTTGCACGTCATTTTTGAGCTTATGAAGAGAAGTAGTACTCACCCATCTTTATGATGTGGAATTATCAACGGTGATGGAATTTTTATTACTAGATACATTGAGGCCACTCATTTCTTGAATTAATTCTGAGATTAAAGTAAAGCAACCAGCAAACAGTTAAATTCAGCAAGGAACTAGGGAAACAAAGAAAGCACTGACTGAACCTATTTTCATACCTTCCTCTAGTTTGGTCAACTGTTATGTATCATCGTTTACAATCCAATCCTGAGTACAAATGAGTGCTTGGACCATGAACGGTGTAAGCGAGCTCCTAAATTCGTCGAGGATACATCCACCGGCACTGAAGGCGAACTGGGGGGCAACTGTAGATATCGGGACATCCAAGACATCATGAGCTAAGCATGATAACACCGGAAATCTAGAAGAATTGATCTTCTTCCACCACTCGAGAATATAAAATTTGGTGGTGTCTGTACTTGGCAAGATATTTTTCAAGCTCAGACTTGGTCGGACTGATTGCAGAGTTGTTCATTCTCATCCTCTTCGCAATTAAGGACTTCAGCCTGCTTGTGCCTTGGGCTTCAGATTTTTGTGTCACGTTTGATATCATTTCCTTTTTCTCACTTGAAGCATACATCTTACCATACTCCTTAAACAGGTTGTCAAGTGTTCTACTCAATCCTTTTCCAAACTTCTTCCCCTTTGACCTCACCAAACATCTCAAAAGTAGCCAATCTTGTGTAATCTGGTAGCTTATACCTTGGATCAAGAGCAACAACCACAAAGATCAGAATGTTGAAGATTTTGTGATCACCCCAGTACTAGTTGTACTTAGTTATCATCCTTTCAGCCATTTCCTCCCACAATTAAGCATCGGTATTCTCACACCACTCTATCAACAAGATATAAACATCAGCAATTTCATGGGGAAAAAAGTGAGATGTGCAATTATTAGATGGAAACAAAGACAGCAAGGTCATTAAAATGCTCAAGAAACTCTGACATCATCCTTGCATATTCCTAGTCTACAGCTTCAGGAACTCCCGGTGCTTTCTCACTATTTAACCCAATTGCAAAGTAAGGGTCAATATGGGCATACCTATGGAACACCTTCTCACACGCTACAGCGAGCTATTCCGAAAAAGGCTTTCGCCCCGCTTTATATTATAAAGCAAACCACCCAAACCAAGCATCCAACAAGGTTCAACAAGGACCCACACAAACGCACACGGAGGCCCACAAGCACACAGAAAAGTCACAAGGGACAATGCTGAGGGCACATCACAACAAGCCCTAAACACAAAAACACACACACCACCAAGCTACCAGACGGCCTAGTCCGGCTCTGGCGGAGGGGGAGGCAGCAGGGGGGCCATGCGAGCTATTGCGGCCGCTAAGCCATTTAGCGGCAACTCTGCATGTGCATATTCAGCAGAAATAAAGGGGATTTTTATCAGCAGGAAAACAAGGGAATTTCAGCAGGAAAACAGAGTATACAACCAGTTCACAAACAAGGGGAGCATCAACAAGCATGGCATGGTCCAGATCTGTTGCTAGTGGTACTGAAGATTGAAGAGTGGATTTTATTAACATGGCATGGTGCATGAACGAGCATGACATATGAAGATTGACATGGCGACCTACATGACGTGAATCGGCGCGGAGAGCCCCCTCGTCGCCGGTCGGAGCCTGGTGACTGCGGCCTCAAGCCCTGGTCCGCTGGTTGCAACCTAGCCGCCTCTTCCGTCACTGCCTCTGCCGAGTGCCTGTGTGCAGAACAGCCAAGCCACCGCCGGCCCGCGGAGCGCAGGAGTGATGAACCGCTGAGAACTCCTATTTGCCGCATTCTGTGGCAAATAGACGTCCCTTCGCACACGGCGCGCCCGACTGGGCTGGCCCATTGGAGTTGAACTGTGTCGGTCGAAACATGCGCAAAAACATAATGGCCCTTTCTAGGAATCGAACCATAGACCTACTGCGTGTGCACGAATCTGACTAACTAGTCCACCTACTCAATGTTGCTGACATAAGAAGCAGACCAAATCTAAAGAACTAAATTTAGCGGCGTAAACTGAACATTACTTAAAAATTGTAAACAATGTTGAAACTTCGAACACTTAAGTTACAAATAACTTTTAACAAACGCAAACAATTTTAAAAAATTCTCATAAACTTTCAGAATTATGAAGAAATTTTCAAATTCCCGAACATTTTTTGAATACGTGAACAGTATTCAAATTTGTAAACAAAACACGAAAAATGGAGCATCATTCAAAATCTCAATGATTTATTTAAAATTCGAACATTTTTTCTAATTTTCAGAACATGTTTTGAAAACGTGAATATTTTTTGAATTTGTGAACAAAATTTGAAAACATGGAACAAATTTAAATTTAGAGCAAAATAATTTAGCCGAGAACAATTGAAAAGTACTTCAAATTTTTGAAAATGCGAAAATGTTTTATATAGGTGAACAAAAAATTGAAACGGATTGTATTTCTAAACCTTAGGACATTTTTCGAAAATGTGAATGTTTTTCGAATTGGTGAACAAAATTTGAAAATGGGCACAACTTTCGAAATCCAGAACAAAATTGTGAAACTGAGAACAATTAGGAAATCCCAAATTTTGAAAGAGGAACTTTATTTAAAGTTCCAAACAAAAATCATAAACGCGAACAATTTTTGATAACACGAAAAAATTTAAACTCCCAAAAAAATTAAAAATAGGAACAAATTTTGGAAGTAGGAACATTTTCTGAAACTCCAAAAAAAAAATCAAAACGCATATAATTTTTGAAAACGTGAACATTTCTTGAAAACTTTGCAACAATTTCTGAAACTCCTGTACAAAATTTTGAAAACATGATTTTTTTTTTGAAAAGAAGTATTTTTTTTTGAATTTTGTGAAAAAGCATTTTTGGGAAACATGGATTTCTTGAAAATTCTGCAACTTTTGAAAAAAAGAGAAAAAAAGGAAAAATAATAAAGCAAAAAGAAACAGAAACAGAAAAAGGGAAAGGAAAAAGAAGCAGAAAAAAATTACAAAACAAAAACCCGCTTCAGAGACCTTTTAGAAGATTTCCTAAACCGGCAAAAACCAGCTCGGATCATCTGGAAGGTTCCCGAAAACCGTTCACGAGAAAGCTGCGTGTAATGATATACACGGCCGGCCCAATTGCTCGATAGGTCGACTTGGCTGTGCGAAGCCCCGACTGTATGACGCAAAGAGCGGCACATGTCGTGGTTCTAAGACTGACAGTAGAATGGGGGGTAGGTATGAAGAGGCAAGATCCTAGCTATGGAGTAGTTGTATACGCACGAGTTTTACGAGTTCAAGCCCTTCTCGGAGGAAGTAACAGCCCCTCGCCCTGAGCCCGAGGCGGTCGATCGGATTATATGCGTATGAATTACAGAGGTGCGAACCCTTCTACCTGTGGAGGGTGGCTTATATAGAGTGCGCCAGACCCCAGCCAGCCCACGTGGTGAAGGGTTAAAGGTATTAAGGTCGGCGTTCATCGGTAACGCCTATATAAAGTGTCATCATGACCATAAAGACTACTTAATTACAGACCGTTTGGACACCGGGTGGTTCTTGAACTCCCGGCGGTCGAGTGGGTCTTCATGGTCGAGTGTCTTTGAGTCCGTCGAGTGGAATCCCACCAGGTCGACTGAAAGGCAGTTTATTCTTAAGGGTGTCCTTGGGGAGGGTATCTTGGACAGGTCCATGACCCTACCCTCGGTACATGACTTCATCATTAGCCCCCGAATGGATCGAGGTTTGAGTGAGGAAGGAGTTGATAATCTTTCCGACCTGTTTTTCGTGTTGCGTAATGTGTTTTACTCGATCGCTGACCTTTTAGTGACGGTGTCAACTTCTCTTCACGCCTTGATCCATTCTTTACATCTGTCGAGTGAACTTTAGGAACTTGGAGATTTCCGAGCGACGGATCGGAGGAAATCTGCCGTCTGACAAGTTGCTCTGCTGTTTAGCGGATTTTGCGGGATCTGAATTTTGGGACGCGCGCGAAGCGGAGAAGGCCGCGGCACTCGGATCGGATAAGGCAAGGACGCCTCGATTTCTGCGCCACCTTTTTCGCCACGTACCGCGCGCGCGGCTGTTGCGGGATTTGATAGGATTGCCCGGGCCTACCAGTCAGCCAGTCGGAAGCGGCTTCATATAAGGCATCGAGCGGAGGTCTTTTGAACAGTGCTCCATCGTTTCCCCCTCTCCCGTCCTCAGATTCATCCGCCGCGCCCGTAACCTGCTTAGCGCGGCTGCTCTGTTCTTGCACCGCCGGCGACAATGGTGAAGGAGAAGACCGCGGCCTTGGAGCGGGCGAGGAAGGCGACGGCGAAGGCGAAGGGGAGAGCCACTAGTCGGGGCGGATCCTCGTCGCGGTCCAGCCTGCCGCAAGGTTGGGTCCAAGGGGATTGGATCCGCTCGACCATCACCCAGAAGGACCTCGACGACCTGGCCAACGAGGGACTGATCCCCCATGGGTCAGCACGGCTTCCGGGATCGGAGTGGCAGCCGCAACCTCAGGAGGGTGAGTGTGTCCTTTTAGCCACCCATGTCGATCGCGGATTTTCTCTTCCACCGAATCTTTTCTTTCGGGGTTTTCTGAACTTCTTCGGAGCACAACTCCACCATTTCACACCCAACTCCATTGCCTATCTCGCTGCTTTCGTGTCTCTGTGTGAAAACTTCTTGGGCTGTCGGCCACATTGGGGCCTCTTCAAACACATATTCACTTGTCGCTCTCAGACGGTGAAGAAGGCTAGTCCGAATGATGAAAGAACCCAAGTAATCCAGATGTGGGGGTCTTGGGGTCCAGATGAGGGAAAAAGTGCCTTCCGCCATGATTCTCCCTGATTCATCAGAGGGTGGCGATCGACCTGGTTCTATCGCCAAGACCAACGACGCCTTGAGCGATCGACCGGCTCCCTCCTTTCTCCATTGATCGAGTGAACAAGCCATCCTCTATGAAGGTGCTCCCGGAGGAGAAGGTCCAGGTCAAGTTGTTGATGGAGCGTGCAGTCCAACTCATCCGCGACGGGGTGACCGGCATGGATCTTCTGGAGGTTTTCCTTCGACGGCGCATCCAACCGCTCCAATACCGAGGCCACCCGATGTGGTTGTATTCTGGTACCGACGACACCACTCGGGTCCACCCAGAGGAGGTTGACGTCGCCATGTTAGAGAGGTGGATGACCGCCATTACAGGGAACAAGGATAACCCTCGTGGAGCCGTGGAGGATCCCACCACTCGACCAATCTAACGAACTGCATAAGGTATGACCTCTTATCTCCGATCGTGATCCTGTTGCATTTGCTCTATTCCGTCATGATCGGACGACTGACTTTCGTCTTGTTTTGTTGTTCTTCTAGATCACCACTGAGATGTACTCGATGCCCAACGGGGCGCAGGAACAAGTCGAAGAAGAAGAAGGAAGCGGAGGCGAAAGCCAGGAGGAATGGGAGTCCGACGGCGAGGAGGGCGAGGGAAACGACAGCTCTGATGAAGAGGAGGAGGAGGAAGAAGAGGAGGAAGCCGTGGATCCTCCTCACTCGGAAAGGCGGTCCAAGTCGACGCATGACCCGGCGGTCGAGCGCGGCAAGGCTGTCGCGCCCGTTGGGCGGTCGACAAAACGCCCTCGGACGACTTCTCCAGCGCCAACTGAGAAACCACCAAAGCAACCCCGAGCAACGTCATCCAAGCCAACGAAGGCCCTGCCCAAGATGAAGATGGTCATTCCCACCATTTCCGGGTAATCAGCAGTACTTGCGTTTTCTGTTTATCAAGGGTGCACTTTTGGTCGACTCGTTTGACTGATCAACTGAATTTCTGAAATCTGCAGTGCGGCCACCTCCGAGACTTCAAATAAGCACCAAGATCAGGACATGGACGACGCCGCCACCTCCAACCTTGGTATGATCTCTTGCAGTTTCACTTTATGGTCGATTGGATTTCTGTTTTTACCTTTGAATCTTTCCCGTAGTTCCACCTCATATCATTGATCTCCCTGACGACGACGATGAAACACCACTGAGGAAGAGGAAGGACAAAAGGGTGCCTGCTAGCAAGGTTACTCAAGTTGTATCACTGCCTGAGACGCTGGTTCACGAGGGAGCCGACACCACTCGGGCTTCTGTGACTTTTGCCGAGCCACTGACGAGTGTCCGGCCTTCGTCGTCGACTGTTGACCCGCCTTCCCTTTTTGCAACACACCACGTCCCGGAAGACCAAGTGAGTGCTGCTAAGGAGGCCATTCGTCAGGCAGGAATCATGATGGAGCAAGTGAAGGTGGTCCGGGAGGCCAGCCAGCAGCTTATGACGCAAGCTCAGCTCTTCGTGAGCAATGTCCAAGTAAGTTGGTCGCTGCTCGCTCATAGGATATGCTACCTGAAATTTCTTCTTTCAAGATTTCCATATCAGATCTCAGACACCCACCGGGCTGATGTGTCGATTGAATTTTTGTACTTGGTGGGGGCACGCTAAGTGCACCCACTCGTGTAGTCCCCGAGGCTATGGTGGATCATGGGCGATCGACTATAGTCTTTATACTTTGAACTTCTTCACTCGGTCTGGTCAGGCCATGTCGAATGGATCTTTGGAACTGGTGGGGGCACTTTGAGTGCACCCACTGTGTGTAGTCCCCGAGGCTATGGTGGACTGCGGGCAGTCGACTATAGTCTTAGGAACTGTTTTTTTGGCTCTTTCGGTCGACTGATCGAACTGAATTGGTAAAACCAGTGGGGGCATGCTGAGTGCACCCACTGGGTGTAGTCCCCGAGACTACTGTCGAATGTTTTGATTCGGCTGTAGTCTTAGAAATGCTATGATTTTTCTTTAGTCACTCGGAAGTGACTTGTCTTTGATGTTTTGTCGATTGACTCTTCGCAGAAATCTTGCGAGCTCGTGGCCCGCTATACCGAATTGGAGAACAAACAGATCCAGCTCAACCTTGACTTGAAGCTTGCTCAGGAGAACTTGCAAAAGGCGAGAGACGAGGCCAAAGGTATGGCTGGTGAGAGCTTTTGACGACTGTCTTTATCCTTCTATCCATTCTCAACTCTGGGCTTATTGTTATTTTGCAGACAAACTGGAGGAGACTCTAAAGAAGAAGGACCAAGACCTTGCAGAGGCACAGAAGGCGGCTTTGGAGAAAACAAAGCTTGCAGAAGAGAAGCTGGTCTCAGTTGGCAGACTCAAAGAAGAGAACACCCAACTGAAGGCTGCTCTCGACGCGGCCAACAAGGAGGTTAGCCGACTGAAGAATGACAAAGTTGCTCTCGATCGACAAGGTCGGGCGAATCAAGCGGAAAAAGGAATGATCTGGAGACGTATCTGGGAGGGCTTGCCAAAAAGTTATTCCTCATGCTCGAAGGTAATCCCTTTTACCCGACTGTCTAGTTATCACCGACTGATCATAGAACTGTTAACTTGAACCCGAGCTGTGTTTACAGAATTTTGTCAGAACTTCGAAGAGGAGACCAGTCGAGTGGAGACAAGCCTGGACCCCATCAACTCCCCCGTGAAGGATGAAGCTGCTATGAACGTGCTCCGACTGGAGTCTCGCATTGCTGGTGTGGTGGATTACCTCGCCGACCGAAAAGCTGCGGTGTCGCGGATCGACTCAACACTCGCCGCACCAGACGCCCGTAATCCACCTCGAAGTCCTTAATGACTCGACTGAATGAGGTTCCAAGTCGAGTGCAAGAGTGGAAAAAACCTTCTGCCAGGTGCGGTGCCGATGTTGCTTTGTCTCTTGTTCGTGTCCACTGCAAGGAGGCGCGGGAGGAAAGGCTGGCATCCCTCAAAGTCGCCAACACCAAGAAGTACGATTTCCGATCTTTCATGGAAACTTTCATCACCGTCGCCACCCGGATTGCTGATGGAATCGACCTTGACCAGTTCGTGGCTCCTTCCAGTCCTCCACCCGAGGAGTAAAAAACTTCAATGCTCTGCCTTAAATTTGCCTCGGAATGCCGAGTGGTTTTGTAACCGAGAAACTTTAACGGGCTTAACGCCCGAGCACTTTCGAATCCGTAGGTCGTTTATCCGAATTTGGTTTATCACTGAGCGTGCTTTTATTTTCCTTCGATGCGAACTTTGCTTTTCAATATGAGTATATTTCAACGCTTGTGCAGCATCTTTGAGGTGACTATCCATTCGACTTGCACTTCATCGATTTTGCACGTTGTACTTGTGGCGCAGCTCCGAAGGAGAAGGTAGCAATCGACCTGCACCTCGTCGTCCTTGCGGATTGGGATGGACTGCATGTTGTACTTGTGGCGTAGCTCCGAAGGAGAAGGTAGCAGTCGATCTGCACCTCGTCGCCCTTGCGGATAGGGATGGACTGCACGTTGTACTTGTGGCGCAGCTCCGAAGGAGAAGGTAGCAGTCGACCTGCACCTTGTCGCCTTGCGGATAGGGATGGACTGCATGTTGTACTTGTGGCGTAGCTCCGAAGGAGAAGGTAGCAGTCGACCTGCACCTCGTCGTCCTTGCGGATTGGGATGGATTTCTTACTTAGGCGAGTAATCTTGGATCATGGCTAAGCCCCGAGCGGGAGGTTTGCTCTCCACTCGGTAGGGTTTTTCAATACTTAGGAGAGTACTGGACTGCAGCTAAGCCCCCGAGTGGGAGTTTTGCTCTCCACTCGGTGGGATTTTTCAACACTTAGGCGAGTACTGGGACTGCATCTAAGCCCCCGAGTGGGAGTTTTGCTCTCCACTCGGTGGGATTTTTCCACACTTAGGCGAGTACTGGGACTGCAGCTAAGCCACCGAGTGGGAGGCTGGCTCACCACTCGGTAGGATTTTAAAACACTTAGGCGAGTACTTGAACTGCAGCTAAGCCTCCGAGTGGGAGGTTTGATCTCCACTCGGTAGGATTTCAAAACACTTAGGCGAGTACTGGATCGCAGCTAAGCCTCCGAGTGGGAGGTTCGCTCTCCACTCGGTAGGGTTTCTGAAGGTGTAGCTCCGAAGGAGGAGGCAACAGTCGACCCGCACCTCGTCGTCCTTGTGAAGCGCACATTGTATTAAACACTTAGGCGAGTACTGGACTGCAGCTAAGTCTCCGAGTGGGAGGTTTGCTCTCCACTCGGTAGGATTTTTCAATACTTAGGCGAGTACAGGACTGCAGCTAAGCCCCCGAGTGGGAGGCTGGCTCGCCAATCGGTAGGATTTTAAAACACTTAGGCGAGTACTGAGACTGCAGCTAAGCCCCCGAGTGGGAGGTTTGCTCTCCACTCGGTAGGATTTTTCGATACTTAGGCGAGTACTGGGACTGCAGCTAAGCCCCCGAGTGGGAGGCTGGCTCACCACTCGGTAGGATTTTAAAACACTTAGGCGAAACGGATTCGCAGCTAAACCCCCGAGTGAGAGGCTGGCTCGCCACTCGGTAAGGATTTTTTTTACAAACTTAGGCGAAACGGATTCACAGCTAAGCCACCCACTGGGGGGGGGGGGGATGTTAACAAAAAGTAATGACAATCACTGGGAAAATTATAACTTTCTTGATTTAGATAAACAAACTACAGAGGTACTTTTATTACATCTCACCCGAGTGAGTTCTTAAGTGTAAAAGGGGCGGAGCAGCTCCGCATTCCAGGCCCGAGGCTCATCGATCTGACGTTCGACGTTGTAAAGATGGTAAGCTCCATTGTGAAGAACTCTGGTGACGATGAAGGGACCTTCCCAAGTGGGAGCGAGCTTGTGTGGTTTCTGTTGATCCACTCGGAGGACCAGATCCCCTTCTCGAAAGGCTCGCCTCCTCATATTTCTAGCGTGGAATCGACGCAAGTCCTGCTGATAGATGGTCGAGCGGATCAGGGCCAACTCCCTCTCCTCTTCAAGGAGGTCGACTGCATCTTGCCGGGCTTGCTCCGCTTGAGCTTCAGAGTAGAGTTCGACTCGGGGTGCATTGTGAAGCAGGTCACTCGGCAGAACTGCTTCAGCTCCATAGACCATAAAGAATGGAGTTCTCCCGATGACCGATTAGGAGTGGTCCTCAAACCCCAAAAACCGACGGAAGTTCATCAACCACGCTCCTGCTGCGTGCTTGAGATCACGCATCGATCGAGGTTTCAGTCCTTTGAGAATTAGACCATTTGCTCGCTCGCTTGTCCATTCGACCGGGGTGAGCAATCAAGCATAGTCGACTCGCGTGCCCTGAGAGGCGCAAAAGGCTTTGAACTCGTCGGAATCAAAATTTGATCCATTGTCAGTGATGATGCTGTGCGGAACTCCATATCTGAATATCAACTCTCTGATGAAACTAACATTAGTGCGCGCGTCAAGGTTCTTGATAGGTTTAGCTTCGATCCACTTCGTAAACTTGTCGACTGCCACAAGCAAATGAGTGAAACCACTCCTGCCAGTTCTCAATGGCCCGATCATATCCAACCCCCAAACAGCGAAAGGCCAGACGAGGGGAATGGTCTTCAATGCTGAGGCGGGTTTATGTGACATATTGGAGTAGAACTGACATCCTTCACACTTGTCGACTATTTCCTTTGCCATTTCATTTGCCTTTGGCCAGTAAAAACCCGCTCGGTATGCTTTAGCCACAATGGTCCGAGAGGACGCATGGTGACCACAGGTCCCCGAGTGGATATCATCAAGAATTATCTGACCTTCTTCTGGCGTTATGCACTTCTGGCTGACTCCAGTCACGCTTTCTCTGAATAACTATCCCTTGATCACAGTAAAGGCCCTGGATCGGCGGACGATCTGTCTAGCCTCTTCTTCGTTCTCAGGGTGCTCTTTCCTCAGGATATACACGATGTACGGTACTGTCCAGTCGGGAGTGATGACCACGACTTCCATGATCAGGTCGACCACTGCTGGGACCTCAACTTCAGTCGGATCAGTGGCACTTTTTGGCTGTGGAGCTTCTTCAGTGAAAGGATCCTCTTGAATCGACGGTGTGCGGATGTGCTCCAAACACACATCACTGGGAATGGCTTCCCTCTTGGACCCTATCTTTGCCAAATCATCGGCAGCTTGATTTTTCAGTCGGGGTATATGATGGAGCTCTAACCCCTCAAACTTCTTCTCCAGCTTCCTCACTGCATTACAATAGTCAGTCATGGCTGGACTTCTGACGTCCCATTCCTTCATCAGCTGATTAACCACCAGCTCTGAGTCGCCATAAACCATGAGGCGACGGACGCCGAGTGAAATGGCCATACGCAACCCATACAACAGTGCTTCGTATTCTGCTTAATTGTTGGAAGAATCAAAGTGAATCTGGAGCATATATCTGAGCTTATCTCCTCGGGGGGAAACCAACACTACCCCAGCACCGGAACCATTCAGCATCTTGGAACCATCAAAGAACATAGTCCAAAGGTTCGAGTGAACTTGGGTCGGTAATCGTTGTTCAATCCACTCGGCGATGAAATCTGCTATTGCTTGGGACTTGATAGCTTTCTTTGCCTCAAACTTGATATCAAGGGGAAGAAGTTCAATCGCCCACTTCGCCACTCGACCAGTTGCGTCTCTGTTATGCAGAATCTCTGATAATGGGGCGTCGTTGACGACGGTAATGGAATGATCAGAGAAGTAATGAGCAACTTTCTTCGCGGTCATATAAATCCCATACACAAGCTTCTGATAATGAGGGTATCTTTGCTTTGACGGGGTTAATACTTTGTAAAGATAATATACCGGGCGCTGAACTTTGAAGGCCTTTCCTTCCTCTTCCCGCTCGACCGTAAGTACTGTACTGATGACTTGTCCTGTGGCTCCAATGTAAAGCAGCAACGGCTCCTTGCCGATTGGGGCAGCAAGCACCGGCTGGGTGGAGAGCAGAGCTTTGAGCTCTGCGAACGCTGCATCAGCTTCCGGAGTCCACTCGAACTTGTCTGACTTCTTCATCAGTCGGTAAAGAGGCAATGCCTTTTCACCGAGGCGAGAGATGAATCGACTTAAAGTGGCCAAGCATCCGATGAAGTTTACGGACATCGTGCACACGCATTGTATGCGTTTCATTCGGAGTATAGTGCCAACTTTTTTCGATTATCATCGATTCCTCGCTCAAAACGAAAACCGAGTAACTTTCCGCCAGAACTCCGAATGTGCACTTTGATGGATTAAGCTTGATATCATACCTCCTGAGATTGGCAAATGTTTCAGCAAGGTCAGTCAATAGGTCAGAACCTTTTCGTGACTTGACCACAATGTCATCCATGTAAGCCTCCAGATTCCGACTGATTTGAGTGAGTAAACACTTTTGAATCATCCTCATGAACGTGGCTCCGGCATTCTTGAGGCCGAATGGCATGGTGACATAACAGAAGCACCCGAATGGAGTGATGAAAGCTGTTTTGATCTCGTCGGGTCCATGCAGACGGATCTGAGGGTATCCGGAATATGCGTCTAAGAAAGACAAACGCTCACATCCCGCAGTCGAGTCGACTATTTGGTCGATGCGGGGGAGAGGAAAATGATCTTTCGGGCAGGCCGAATTGATATGTTTGAAGTCGATGCACATGCGAAGCGACTTATCCTTCTTAGGGACCATGACAACATTGGCGAGCCACTCGGAGTGGTAAATTTCTCGGATAAACTCTGCTGCTAAGAGCCGAGCCACCTCTTCGCCTATGGCCTTTCTCTTCTGAAGGGCGGACCATCGAAGATGTTCTTTGACAGGTTTGACTTTTGAGTCGACTCGCAGACGATGCTCAGCCAGTCCCCTGGGAACACCTGGCATGTCAGCAGGCTTCCATGCAAAGATGTCCCAGTTCTCACGGAGGAACTGGATGAGCACTTCTTCCTATTTGGAGTCGAGTGTTGTTGAGATGTGAGTCGGAGCAGCATTGGGATCAGTCGGATGAATATGAATCGGCTTCGTTTCCCCGGACGACTGAAAAGCTGACTCCGTAGCGGGCTTCTTGGCTCGCAACAAATCACTCGGGTCTGCAGTTTTCTGGTATTCTTGTAATTCGACCACTGCCATCTGAGCATCGGCGATCTTAGAGCCTTTCTAAAAACACTCTTCTGCCTTTTTCCGATTGCCAGTGACAGTGATCACACCTTTGGGACCTGGCATCTTTAGCTTGAGGTACACATAACATGGTCGGGCCATGAAACGCGCATATGCTGGCCTCCCCAGAATAGCGTGATAAGCACTCTGGAAATCCACGACCTCAAAGGTCAACTTTTCCTTACGAAAATTCTTGCTGTCACCAAAAACCACATCGAGAGCAATTTGGCCGAGTGACTCAGCCTTTTTTCCGTGAATGACTCCATGGAAGCTCATGTTGTCGGTGCTGAGTCCGACATCGAATGCCCATCCCTTTCAATGTATCTGCATACAAAATGTTCAAACCACTGCCACCATCCATCAGAACTTTGGTCAGTCGAGTACCTTCGACGACTGGATCGACCACCAACGCTTGCCTCCCAGGGGTGGCAATGTGTGTCGGATGATCAGACTGGTCGAATGTGATGGCGGTCTGAGACCATTTCAGATAATTGGGCGTCGCCGGAGCGACCATGTTCACTTCTCGGTTGATAACTTTCAATCGACTTTTGCTTTCAACGTCAAGAAACTCATCACGGTGGAATTGACCTGGGGGTATCCGCCGTCACTATCTTCCTTGTCCTCAACTTTGTCCGACTCCTTTTCCTTATCCTTGGGCTGCTTCCCTTGGAACTGCTGAATCAAGAGCCGACACTGTCGAGTGGTATGCTTCGGGTAAATGAGTTTACCCTCTTCATCTTTCTTCGTGTGAATGTGAAATCGCAAGTCCAACACATCATTCCCATCTTGGTCTTTTACCTTCTTGGGGTTCCACGGACCCTTGGGTTTCCCCTTGAACTTTCACAGGGGTCACAGCCAAGGCTTCTCCAGGGCGATCGGCTCAGCTTTGCGCTCGCTTCCGATCGAGTTTCCTCCGCCGGCTTCATTAGCGGCTGACTTGTACTTACCACTCCGGAGTCGATCCTCTTCTTCACCATTGGCATACTTGGTGGCAATCTCCATCATCCGACTCAGGGTCATATCTCCTGTCCGACCGAATTTCAAACTCAACTCTCTGTTCTTGACACCTTCCTTGAAAGCACAGACTGTCTGGTGATCAGATACATTCTCAACTTTGTGGTGCAAGGTGAT
The DNA here is from genome assembly GCA_021605145.1 of Aegilops bicornis. Taxonomy (NCBI): domain Eukaryota; kingdom Viridiplantae; phylum Streptophyta; class Magnoliopsida; order Poales; family Poaceae; genus Aegilops; species Aegilops bicornis. The sequence goes on along the minus strand of CM038674.1, from coordinate 62,232,553 downwards.
CCATCTGTGGATGTAATCTCTCAGAGTTTCATTCGACTTCTGCACACACGACTGCAGCCTGTCAACCCTGCTGGTCGCTTGCAAGTCCCTTCAAATGTCCTGACAAACACTCGGGAGGGGACGTGCGTCGTCCGGTCTTCACTGCGCCGCCCGCGAGGCATCAATGGAGGCTGACCGGCGCGGCAGCGCGCGGCAGCTTTGGCATTGATTCGCCGCGGGAAACGAGGCGATGAGATCGACGAAGCGGCGAGAAGAGAGACGAGTCGCTGGCAAGGAGGGCCCGCGGCTCTTCCGCGCCAAAAAGGATTCGCCCGGCGCCCCCGAGCGCGCCGGGTTCGGGTTGGGTCTGCCGGCACCAATTTCGGCCCAAGCCGACGAAAACTAGGCCCTTGGGGGCGCGACTGGGCCGATTTTTTGACGCCGGCGGTTGAAAAGTCGTTTGGGGGACCTTGTTAGAGGCGCGGTTGGCGCGGTTGGAGATGCTCTTACCTAATCAACGTAAGAGCTCTGAATCTCTGATGAAATCATTCTCCCAATAAAGCACACCAGTTTTAACTACAACACGTGGAAAGAAATATGAAAAATCAAATGGCAATAGTGGGAATCGAACTCGCTACCTCATGCTGGATAGTAGTGAGGCTAACCACCCAAGCTAACAACAGCAGATGATTAAGAAGCAGCACTAACAATAATTATTCAAAAAATCGAACAAATGTTTGAAAGCCATGGACAAATTTTAAAATTGTAATAATAGCGTGAGTTTTTTTTAAAATATGTACACAAACTAAAAGCTGTAAAGAGTTTTTCAAAACATGTGAACAATTTTGGAAATTATGGAAAAATTAAAATTCTGAACTATTGTTTTTGAAATGCGAACAATTTTAATTAAAAAAATTAAACTGCACACTGAGAAAATTTCTTAGTATACGGTTAACAATATTTAAATTAACACTGAACATTTCTAAAATATACAATGAATTTTTTCAAATGCATGTTGAGCCAAATTTCCATACAAGATGAAAAAAACTTATACACAGTGAGCATTTTGTTCAATACGTGATTTTTTTAAACATGAAGAACTTTTGGAAAGATGAACAAAAATTCTAATTTCGATTTTTTTTTGAATTTGGAATTTCCAAACATGGAGAAAATTTCAAAAATGTGATTTTTCTAAATGATGAACAAAATTTTAATATCAAACATTTTTTCAAAATCTAAACAATTTTGAAATTCTGAACATTTCTTGAAAATTTTGAATTTATGAAAAAACAATTTATATTTTTTCCTTGCCCGTTTTCGGGGTCATATAATGTGTATCCTCCGGTGCAACACACGGGCATGTTTGCTAGTCAATATAAAAGAAAAGAGGGCTCAACCGTTCCTAAATATAAGTCATTTTAGTCATTTCAGGGTCATATACAGATGTATATGGACGTCTTTTAAAATGTGCATTCACTCATTTTACTCTGTATATATCTATATGGGAATCTCTAAAATAGACTTGTATATTTAGGAAGGGAGTACAGAGAAGCTCCTCGCTGAAAGCAGACCATCCGCTGTCGATGAGTTATGTGGACTATCCACAATACGAACTGTTCCTTCTCTGACAAGATAAATCTACGTAGAAAACATGCGCATTTGAGGTGATTGCAATTTGTCTACAAGCATCCCTCTTCCAATCTATGCTTCTCCTAGGTGGACGATGTGCAGTAATAATCACTACCTATCCTATGTGGCGTTGCCCTTGCTGCACATGGCGCTGACCATTTGGTGGAACTGCCGGCCGTCGCAGGGGATCCTGAGGACGCCGGGCTGGCCGTACCCGAACTGCTCCGCGGCCATCTCCAGCAGCGCCGCCATGCACGGCTCCTTGAGCGCATCGATCCGCACGACCACCCGCTCATCGCCGTCTCCGTCCTCGCCCACCAGCGCCAGCGGGAGGTACCCCTTGGGGACCTTCCCTCCGTCGCCAGGGGCAGCGAGCACGTATGCTTCGGCCGTCTCCTTCCTTCGCCATGCCGCCATTGCTGCTGCTGCTGTTACGTGGGTGTTGCGTGGCTAGCTAGCACGGGAACTGAAGGTGTTAATGGTTTAATGATGGTCGATGGTGTGGTGATGTCCTGATGATGATGCTCGAGAGAGCCATGGCATATGCTTTTATAGTGTGAGAGAGGAAAATCGTCCCGGGTTAATCGATTAGGATGCGGTTGATTTCGGAAACGCGACGCCAATAGCAGTAAGCGAGTTTGGAAAGGGGTTCAGTTCAGATAGTTAATCGTAGGGTATGTGACAAGGTGTGGTGATGGTGACTGTGAGCGTGGACGATGGGCTCTGATTCCGGGCGTACTGATTACTAGTCAAACCATCTGCAAATGGTCTCTGTCAATGGAAAAAGAATAATGTAATATTCCCTCACATCAATTGTATTAAAAGTTAAAATAACTATAATTAATATGGATTGTAGGGAGTGCGGCTTTGTTTTACGTGCCCTCCAGATGAGGCTAGACGAGTGAGCCCGGGCGTTTGGGCTCGGCTCCGTCCAACAAGTGATTTCCCCTCCAAGTGCAGTGCTTGAGCTTCCAAGTGGGCGACTACCGGCGATTGTCCGGCGACTGGCGTGATGCCGTCTTCTTCCTCCCCGGTGCAGTTCCCCTTCCTCCTCTGATGTCCTTTCTCCATCCCTTGTTTCCCCTGAACTCCATCTGCTCCACCTCTCTTGTCCATAGCTGTTGCCTCTCCCAGATCCCCTTTTCTCGTTTCCTCTCTTCAACCAAACTCTTGGCCGGCGTCGCTCATCCCTCCTGGATCCAACGTTGCCGCTTCTCCTCCTTTGATCTTCTGTTTCCCCTGCTTCTTACAGCCTCGCATCTCTTCGTTCAAAGTCGGTACGTCATCCCCGCCATCTTCTTTCATGTCCTTGTCGCCGACCTCCCCTCACCATCCATTCCCCATCCTTCTCCAGTGCTCAGTATTCCAGTTCGTCCTCGTGCCCCGTCCTTTCCTCTCCACCTGAATCCTAGCGAGGCTTGCTGCTGGCTCTCCCCAACCTCTGCTGCTTGGCTGATTTTTCTAGTTTCCTCCATCAATCAACCCATATCATCAAATAGGTTGGCTGCCAAATCGCCTGTTTAGAAAGGATTACCGTGTTGGATCGAGCATCTGTGCCAGCCATTAAGACTATTTTGGAGCTATGAAGCTAATTGCGCGGATTTTCAGAGTGGATCTCAGGAGTGGTCAGTTGGGAGAGGAGATGAAATTTGATGGTGAAACAGACAGGAATATGGCAGATTCTGTTTAGCCTCGGACGCCATGAAAGCGATAGCTTGGAATTGTCGGGGTATGGGTCGGGGTCTAGGCAATGATCGTATGCTTTTCCTGGCTAATTTGATCCATTCTACTAGAGCCCAGGTAACCTTTGTTTTTGAGATCAAATCTTCTAAGGTTCGATCAATTGATCTTGTTAATAGGTTTGATGTTGCTAATAGCTTTGTTGTTCCTTCTAGAGGTGCTTCCGGTGGGCTCTGGCTTATGTGGACTGATGAACTCAAAGTTTCTGTTCATAGTGCCTCCTTTCACTATATTCTAGCTAATGTAGTTCATCTAGCTTCAGGTGTCCACTTTTGCTTGATTTGTATATATGGTGACCCCTATCATAGGCAGACTAGTACTATCTGGAGTCAAGTTGCTGCTTTTGTGTATGATAACCTGGGGAAGCCCATGATGTGTATGGGTGATCTTAATGACAATCTGTATGATACAAATGGTTGTAATGGTAGTATTAATTATTATCGTTTGTCTGCTTTTCGTTCTCTTGTTAAAAGCTGTGGCTTTTTTTATATTGGTTTCAGTGGTCTTGCGTACACTTGGCGTAACAAACAACATACGGCTAATCCTATTTATAGACGCCTAGATCGATGCTTGGTTAACTCTGAGTGGTCTATGCATTATCCTAATACTAAAGTGCTTAATCTTCCTATTATTCTCAGTGACCATGCTCCCATTCTTGTCTCCACTGATGGTAATTTTGTTAAGCCTAGGCAAATATTTAAATTTGAAAACTGGATGTTACTTGAGAAAGATTTTAGCAACTTCGCTAAATCTGCCTGGAATAATTGTACATCTCACTCCTTTGCAACAAAGTCTTCTTCTTTGGCAGGTTCTTTGAAAAAGTGGTGCAAGAAAAAAAACCTCTTCAGCAAGAACTTTTGGAACTTGAATCAAGTATCAATCAGATTCAACAGCTTCCTTTGCAGCAACAAAATCATACTTTGGAAGGCTCTCTCACTCTTAGGTATGAACAAACTCTTTCCAAACTTAATAAGTTTTACAAACAAAGAAGTAAAAAGGGTTGGGCCACGGCTGGTGATCGCAATACTAAATTTTTGCATCAGGCTGTAATCAAAAGAAGAAAAAGGAATACTGTTTGTTCTGTTAAGGATGAGAATGATGTGATTCATTTTAAGCCTACTGCTATCGCTAATACTTTTGTCAACTATTTTAGATACATCTTCTCCTCGCCTAAGAATGACATTGGAAGACCTTTTCTCAATACTCACTTGCCTGTCAACTCTTTGGATCCTACTTATTTTCTGCCTGATAAAAATGAAGTTTTGCAGATTCTTAAAGAGATGAAGTTGAACGCTTCTCCAGGTCCAGATGGTTTAATTGTGGAATTTTATTTGGCTGCTTGGGATTGGATAGGGGAGGAGGTCACTCAACTTGTGATTAACTTTTATCAAACTGGTATTTTACCTCCCCACATTAATGATACTAATATTGCTCTAATCCCAAAGAAGTTAGTTCCTCAGGTTCCTATGGATTATCATCCCATTAGCCTTTGTAATGTTGTCTATAAAATCATTGCAAAACCGCTAGCTAATAGAATTAAGCCTCACCTTCCGGACTATATTGATCCTGCTCAGCAAACCTTTATTGAGGGTAGAAGAATTAGTGACAACATTATTATTGCTCAAGAGATTACTCACTCTTTCTCTCTTGCTTCGTGGAATCATCATGCTTTCATGCTAAAAATAGATCTGGCTAAAGCTTTTGATCGCATAGTGTGGAACTTCATTGTGTCTACGCTTGCACGTAAAGGGCTGCATCGTCATTTCATTAATTTGGTTCATGCGTGCATTTCTTCTCCTACTTTCTCTGTGCTTGTTAATGGGCAGCCTTCGCATAAATTTAGAAGTTTCAGAGGTATTCGTCAAGGTTGTCCCATGTCGCCTTATCTGTTTGTTATTGATATCAATGAATTGTCTATTGCTCTCAATGAAGCTCTTGCTGCTCAAAATCTTCAAGGAATTTTGCTTGGACCTAATTGCCCTTCTATTCATTCTCTGTTGTTTGCAGATGATTTGTTGGTTTGTGGTCAAGCCACTATTCAGGAAGCTAATGCTATGGCTCAGCTCATTCACCACTTTTGTTCTATTTCAGGTCAAACTCCAGACTGGGCCAAATATGCCATTCTTTTTAGTTCTCGAGTTAGCCAACCTACAATGCAGGAGATTAAGCAAGTTTTTCCTGTTTCCTCCTTGGATACCAATTTCACCCATCTTGGTCATCCGCTTATTCTTCCTGCTAAAAATAGAACTACCCCTATAACTTTGTTCTTGATAAATTTATGAATAAATTGCCTGCTTACAAAGACAATATGCTTTCTCATGAATTGATTCGCTCTGTTTTCTCTGCTATTCCTGTTTATTATATGGCTAACATCTTGTTCACAAAGAAGTTTATTGCAAAGCTCACTGCTGTCATTAGAAATTTCTGGTGGACAAGTGTTAGGGAGAATGATTCTACAACGAGTCTTTCTCTTCATGCATGGAAAGACATATGCAATTGTAAAGAAGAAGGTGGACTGAGCATGAGAAATTGAAGGCTATCAATGAGAGTCTTGTTCTTGCAGCTGCTTGGAGAATTGCTAAATCCCCCTTTTCTCAGTTGTATTTAGTTCTTAAGGCTAAATATTTTCATGACTCCTCCAATGGGTTGCTCATTCTTCTGCTCCTAAATATGCTTTTTGGGCTTCGGTATTAAAAATGATTCCTAAATTGAAAGCTCATTCTTTTTACCAATTAACCCAAGGTAATATCTCTATTTGGAGCACACCTTGGTGCACCCTTTGGGCCTCCATCCATGATCATCTCATTATTCAAGAACCTGGCTTTAGATATCCTTCTTCAGTAAAGGATCTTTGGCTCCCTGGACAAAAATTTTGGAATAATGAGCTTGTTCATTTACTTCTCCAGCAACCTATGGCCTCAATTATTCTCCAAACTGATATTATCAATGATGATGGTCCAGATTTGCTTTGTTGGGATCTCACTCCGAATGGTATTTGTTCTTCCAAATCTGCTTATAAGCTTTGTTTCATTCATGCAGTTCCCAGGAATGCTCCTTCTGTTCTTTCTTTGGAACTGATGAATCTTCTCAAGATGGTTTGGAAACAAAAACAGGTTTTGCCTAGGGTACAAACTTTTGCGTGGAGGCTTCTTAGAAGGGCTTTGCCTACAGGTTTATATATATATATATATATATATATATATATATATATATATATATATATATATATATATATATATATATATATAAACTGTCGTAGGTGTGGCCATCAGGAGGAGGAATCCCATTTATTTTTTCTTTGTCCCTTTGCTCGTAACGGCTTGGTTTGACTATCCTTGGTTTATTAGGTCTGATGTTTTAATCCAAGGTCATACTTCCATGCATTCTATCCTTATTGCCTTGCTTCAAATGGGACATCCTAATGGTTCTATCGCTAACATTCTTAATTTCTTATGGTGTCTTTGGAAGGCTAGAAATGATTTTCTTTTTGACAAGAAAAAGGCTCTTCCTCATCATGTGCACATTGCTACTATGGCCTTGTCCTCTGATTCTTATAATGACTTGCCTCATTTCTCTAAGATGCAGGTGATGCCACAAGTTCTTTCTCCTCCTGATCATCTTCCTACGCAGGGTCGAACTCTTAAGTCGGATTTGCTCATTACGGGGACCAAAATATTTTCTGACGCTGCTCTCAGAAGTTCAAAAGTTCCTGGTCTATTACAGGGAGCAGTTGCTACTGGAATAGGGGTCTGTCTTGTTTTGCCTCAAGATTGTTTTGAAATCAATGTGCAAATTCAAGCATCAGCTCCTCCCACTACTTCTCCTCTACATGCAGAAGCTCTGGCTCTTTCTTTTGCAGCTCAAGTGGCTAGTAAGCTCAATATTCTGCAGCCAACCTTTCTCATGGATTGTCTCTCTTTATCTTTGATGGCTGCTACCGGCAAGATTGTGGAATCTACCACCCCTTGGAGCATCAGGAAGCCTTTGGCTGATTTCTTCAAGCATGCTAACAGCTTGCAATCTCGAGCGTTTCACATTTCTACAGAAATTAATGGCATATCACACAATGTAGCTCATCAGGTTCTTCATTCTAGGGTTGAACCTCAAGTTTGTTGCTTCGCTTCAGCTCATAGACATAGTTCCTGTCCTGTGCTGTCTCTTCTCTCAAATTTTCAGGTTCAGGAATTTGTAATTCACGTTGTACACTGTTTCTGAGCTGAAATGAATTTGGCGCTTCGAGCGCCTTTTGTTGTTAAAAAAACAAGAACATAGGCCGAGCCGAGTCAATCTTATTTACTTTTTGTTAATCTTATTTATTACTTGTTCGTGCCTTCGGGACAACCCCAACTCGGCGCACTTGAACCCGTGCACTAAGTAGATGAGCTGACATATGTAGCTGTTCTTTTCTTTTGGTTTTTCATGATTCTTTTCTTGGTGTTTCTTTTGATTTGTTTTGTTTGTTCCGGTTTTTTGTCATATTTTCTTTTTTCTGTCTGTTTTTCTTTTTTACTTCTCCTTTTAAAATACATGAACACTTAAAAGTGGCATTATGAACATTTTTAAAATTCTAAATATTTTCTAAATAAATAAATGTTTTTTGTGAAAAAATTAGAATTTTTTTAAGTATCCATAGTAATATTATATTTGTAAATCCGCCCAAGACTAAATCACTTTATCCGAAAGTAAAATTAATGGGAAGACCGGTGGAAAATCAGACAGAAATTTAAAATGGGGTGGCTCATAATTGCGCGGGTGCTTGTTCCTATGCAATTTTTCTTATTATATATTCTTGGCTTAACTAAGGAGGAGAATAGGATCACTCTGGCCATGCCGTGCTAAGCGGGAGCCGCCTCATGCGTCCTTCCCCGCACTCCTCACACGCGTCCTCCTCGCTACGGTCGTGGCACCGTTGCACTGTCACACCAACGCGTCGTCGATCCCCTGCCCCCCTTCAGCCAATGCACGCCCGTGCTCACGCTCAACCACACCTGCGCTCTGCCACACGTTGCCCACACCGCGCATTGCCGTCCTCACCACGCACACACCATGCACCGGAACATACCCAACACGATGACACCTCTTTTGCTACTTCACTGCTAGTGCACTGCCTCGGCGCATTTTCTTCCATGTTAAGATGCATAGCTGGAAGTTGAAGACGACATGCATGAAAAACTAGCTTGAGCCACCTAAAATATCAAATATTTGACTTATTTCCTTAATGTGTATATTTGGAAGCTTCAAGAGATGTATGTCTGCTAATTGTTTTATCATCTAACCATTCAATATTGTTATCTCTGGTAATGTAGCTAAAATCACGAATCCATAGCGCCAACTTGGTTTAAATTTTATGAAACTATTGTTCATTTTATCACTTGTAGAGAGGCATGTCGTGTGTGTGTGGCTACCAGGACTTTGAATTGAGTTATGTATAATGACATGTATCCTAACACGGGCCAGCCGGTTCCACCGTGTGCTTCAACGGGCTGGTTAGCTGCTCAAAACCCAGTCAATTTTTCCAGCCCAACAGTTCAGGAGGTTTTTATTTTTTTGGCTAAAAAAAAGGAGGTTTTTATTTTTTGCATTGAAGGAGTTCAGGAGTTTTGAGGTTGTGTCGTTGTGAAGGACTACAAACGAGGAAACATAAACGTTGGAGATAAAAGAGAGACAGAGATGGAATTGGTTTAAACCAACCAAAACTTTGCCTTGTACTCCATCCATCCAAGCATCTCCCCACGTTGTATGTAGGTATTCAACGAGACGGCCTGCTTGCTGCTCAAACCACCGATGATGATGGCGGACAACCAGAGGATGGCAATGCTACCGGAGGAGATGATTACGGAGGTGCTCGTGCGTCTGCCCGTGAAAGCCATCCTCAGATTCCGTGCCGTATGCCGCCGCTGGGCGGCGCTGGTATATATCCTCCGAGGAGTTCTGCGCGGCCAAGGAGGCCGCCGGCGCGGCTGGGTCGGCGACGGAGCCCGCAGCTAAGCTGCTGTTCCTCTCACGGACCGCGAGATTCGACTCCACCGAGTTGCGCTCCAGCAACGACGGCGGCGGCATGCCGCTGCTCACCCTCACCGGCATGCGCGGCGACAGCGCGCGCATAACGTCCACGCCGTGCCGCGGCCTCACCCTCCTGCACGACCCTTACAGCGGGTTCTATGTCATGAACGCCACCACGCGAGCAGTCACCATGCTGCCGCCTTGCCGAGACAAGATCCTACATTCGACAACGGCCGGCCTCGGGTTCGATGCTAAGACTAAGGAGTGCAAGGTCGTGCGGCTGTTCACCGGCGACAGCGGGACACCCAGCGAAGCATTTACCAGGGCCAGGTGCGAGGTCCACACCCTTGGGGGAGACCGCTGGAGGCCCATCTCCGTCAAAGGCGTGCCATGCAAGTTCGCCGGGGCCGCGCTGTTCGGGGGTGTGTGCCACAAACTGCCGGCGGTGTTCGCCGACGGGTGTCTGCACTGGCTCATCCACCCAAAGTTTCACTTCGCCACAAGGCCGGCACTACCGGACTCGCGGTCTATGCCTACGGCCACGGGCCGTCGGCATAGATCTATGCCTACGACTGCCGTCGGCATAGACGACGCGTCGTAGATGTCGTTAGCGTAGTCTTGTCAGACCGTCGGCATAGTAAAGCCGTCGGCATAGGGGCCTATGCCGACGGCCTAGCGTCAGCCGTCGGCATAGTATAGCCGTCGGCAGTGTTATTCGTCTGACGGCAACGGACGGCGCCGTCAAAAGCGCGGCCAGGGCAGATGGACAGCGCCGCGGATCGATGACATGTCGGCTATGCCGACGTCTGCCGTCGGCATAGCTCCTGGTCGGTGCGCTCTGGATCGTTGACGTGTCACCCATATCTATGCCGACGACCACCGTCACGGCCGTCGGCATAGATTTAACGTCGTTAGCCAGCCGTGATGGCAGTTGTCAGCGGGCCCGCATCTATGCCGACGACCGATATATGCCGACGGCAGCTGTAGGCGTAGTCTCGGATAAGCCGACGGCCTGTGTATGCCGACGACTGCTGTCGGCGTAGACGCGGATAGCCCGACGGCCACTGTACGCCGACGGCCAGGAGCTAGCTGTCGGCATAGCTCTGACTAGGCCGACGGTAGCCGTCGGCATATATTTGGCTGTCGGCGTAGAGCCCTGTTCCGGTAGTGCGGCAGCCGCGGTGCTGTCTTTCTCCGTCATGACGACGCGTTCACCGGGTCCGGGCACCACCCTTCGATCGAAGGAGCGCCTTTTGTGACGGAGCTCGACGGCGGGCTGTGCATGGTCCGGGAGGACCTCCTCCCTCGCGCTTCGTTCTTAGTTGCACGGAGATCTGGAAGGTGAGGGAAGATAATGGTGACTGGTCACTGGAGCATCGCGTCGACTTGGTACGCCTTGGTTATAAAACAGGATATCTGCTGACTGTGCCACAGTATATCAGAGTTGTTGGCAAACAAGGAAAGAAGATGATCCTTGCCACATCCTTTGGCAGGATTTTCGCCTATGATCTCATGTCTCAAACCCTAGAACTAATCCTTCGACTCGAAGGAATTTCTCGTTATGAAACTGAGCGACCTGTTGCAAGAATCTCTTTGTTTAAAGAGAGACTTACTCCAGTGCAGAGGCACAGTGCTCAACAGCAATGAATGCTGCACGGTATGAACAATCAACAACGGAACGTGTTGCCTATGCCTCGCCGGGCGGGACAAGCCCGGAGGTGATGGCGATCCGGTTTCTGAGCTCTACGTGCTGTCTTAACTCCCCTTGCCAGGTGGAACTAGTCTTGTTATTATTAGTATTATTAAGCATATAGGATTCGACATAGCTGTACAAAACTCGACATAGCTGTACAAAATTTGTTGCACGGTGTCATAGCTGTAGAAAATATGAATCCCTAATATTCTTGTTCTGTCACTACCGCAATTTCTGAGTTTCCCGAGTGCCAAGAAAACTCGGTAAAAGCCAATTCCCACTCGAAAACGTGTTTGCTGAGTGTAGTTCTCGGCTCAGGGTACATGACCCGAACCCTAAAGGCAAAACCCACTTTGTTGAGGGCCATCCATCAGGACTCGACAAATTCTGCACTTGTAATTTGAAGCCTAGATTTGACAGCTCCACCAAATTTACAATTCAGAGTGAACTGTCATCTTCTGAGACACTTGCCCGAACATTCCAAGTACACTACATCAATTTTTTTTTGTGAATAACACTACATCATTTCTTTTCACCTTATTTTGGGAGAAATTTTCAATGGCCATTTAAGGATTATATTATTCCATCAATACACAAGTCTTTCAGCTTCATTCTTCCTAGATGTACACTGCCTGCAGATTGTCATATTCCTTTAAGAGGAACTTTGAAGTGTTTGGTGCAAAGCTCTCACAGAAATTCCATCCCGATTACAGGTAAGCAAGGCTTTATATGGCCAGCCGGAAACAGTGATAAAAGGAACAGGGCGACAAGTGAAACAGTGCAGTAAAAGTACATAACGGTTCATTCAACGACGAGCATCGCGAGCTGTTGGATCTTCTCGTACGCATCTTGGCCGTCCGTTAACTGAATAATCGAACACTCCAGATCCTCAATGACGATTTGCAGCTCCTTGTCGACGATCTCACTGCAACTCGGGGTAGCGGCGACGATCTACAGCTGCTCATCGATGATCGAGAACAAATAGATGGATCAACCTTGAATTTTTTTATGGTATAACATGTATTTGATGGTACTTCTGATTTATGTACTCGTACAATTATCTAAACGGTATGTGTTATATGTGCTCGGATATTTAGAGACATTAAAACTGTGCGGTAATTCAGCCCTCTCAGGACATTAGCAGTCTGAACCGTTGGATCTTCGTTTTTGTGCATATTTGGCCATTTGATTTGCCCCCGATCCTGTGTGAGCTTCGTTTGATCACCACCCCCAGCGCAACGGAGTGAGCCAATGCGCCGGTAACTATTTTCACTATCTCTTGTTAAACTGGGCCTCGTGTGCTAAACTGGGTCCATCACTTCCCGCGAAAAAAATACTCCCTCTGTCTCACACTGAGCTTGAGACACTTATTTTGGAACGGAGAGGAGTAAATGGGACGCGGGAAAATGGACAGTCCTCGCGCAGTCGCAACTCTTGATGGAGGCAGACGCGGGAAATACGTGGCGACCTGTACGTGCCTAGCCGGAAAGAAAGGGCACTTTGAGGGAGGAGGGTGGCTCGCATATGGAGATCCTAGATCGGCTCCGATCTACGCCTACGCAACCGACTGGCTAGCCTCTCCGAGAGACACTGCGTGACGGGGTGTTGCCATGGAGAGTGAATCGTTCGTTGTCGACTCAATTCGGGAAGTAAATCACAGTTGGTTAGTACAAGTCATTGATGGTAATCAATGTGCGACAATTGCAGGTCGGTTATACTGTCGATTCATGCTCCTCCTTTACTCACGAACTTATATATGATCTCCATCCGCAAGCTTCTCCTTCCCCATTCCACTTCTTGCTCCCACAAAAACTGTCCGACAGGCATAGTCGAGAGCGAGGTTGCTATTTCGTCAGCCCTGCAGTGTTCCTCCGCCCTCTCCCCACCCCCACCCCCATTCCAGTTCTGCATACTGATGTTCTTTTTTGTGCTCCCAAATGAATGCAGGTTCCGTAACACATTGATTAGACCTCGGTTCACTGGGTTGGCTGATTCTCCTACATTGGAACTGCTATGCTTGAATGCCAACATCTTGGAATTTCTCAAGGTGCTAATGGTTACACAGTGAGGTTATTTGCTAATAGGGGTCATGGTCGTCACCCCATATATATCAAACTTACACCATGAGGGCTGCAACTCCCTTTCCCTTCTACTTCCTCTAGACTTCAATCAGACATGTGATTCTCTTAGATGGTTAATTAATACACCACGAGGATGGTGCCGATTAGCGTCTTCTCTTTGATTTGGTCGATGTATTTTATTTACTAAGTCACATATCAGTTCGAGATATACCATTTTCATGTTCCCATGTATTGCCATTTGCCACCAGGCCTCAACCGCGCTTTCATAGGGACGCAAAGGGTGAAGACTGAAGTGCAGATAGTAATTCTTCAAATATATGCAGCTTACTGGTCAGAAATTTTTGATCTCAAGATGACGCTATTAGTTACAGTAGAACTACACAATCATCTGAATGTTGCAGCATTGAAATTTGAGCTATTCCAAGCCATTTTTATTCGTTCCATTTTCTGTTTTCTAAGGTTATCTCGTGGCGAGTGGATTATCAAAAAATCCTAACAATTTATGTATTTACTTACTGCCATGTTGGATATATAGCAATGATATATCTGCAATAGCAAGCTTTGTACTTTCAGAACTCCCTTGTTGTAGAAAAAAATAACTTCTAGAGTTTTGTACTTTTGGTTTATGGTCTGATTGCATTTATTTTCGTACCATATAACCCCTTCCCGTAAACACTCTCCTCATAGATATTGATTTTGCTTAGCCCATTTGAAACAACTAATGTTTTTCTTCTTACAATCCAGTTTTACTAATCAAGTTTGCCTCTTAAGAAATGGATTATGCACTGAGAACGGCCTTCAGGTGTGGAATCAGATACAACAAGGCAACAATGTTGATGTAACTGCTCATGCACACTCTTAACTCGTTTTTTACATAACAAAGTGGCATATCTACTATCTGCAAAGATCGTGCAAAGAAGAGAGGACTATTTGAATCCTTCCTGCTTGACTGTATGTTTGATCGCGGGTATTTTGTAGCAAGCTGGATAATTTGTAGCAGATCTGAATTTAATAAGATTGTGAGAACTTTCTTCTTGCATTAGTGTTGACAAATACATTTTACTTGAGGTTCAAGAAACTGAATTTACATAGCACTCCCGGACCTACAACACTACCTTTGACTGCTGACCAATATATACAAATTAAACTTATGTGTTTCGTGTCTTCATACATTTATAGCGATCCTTATTAGTTCTTTTTTTGCGGAGGAAAGCATTTCATTACTTAATTGAATAAGGTCTTACAATCATTCATAATGAGGATGCTAATCTCCGAAGGAAAATTTGCTAGCCAACAAGCAGTCCTTTCCTGCCCACGCCCAATGGATGCCATAGTATGACCAACCTTGTTCTGCAAGCGGTTGATCTTTCAAACCTGAGATTGTCACTCCTTTAGTAGCTCTATAATGTCCGCAGCAAGGTACATGTTACTGGAGTGATCCGCTCGGCCAGCCTCGAGCAATGCAGTGAGTTCAGCGCAGTCCGCTTCCACCATGAGAGGCTTCTGAGACCATTGCAGTGCAAGGTTCAGCCCCTCGAAACAGGCGGCGAGCTCCGCTTCCAAAGGTCCTCGACATTCGTGGAGCCACCTACACACAGCAAAAATCACCTGGCCCAAGTGATCGCTAAGAGGACCATGCCTGCCCCCGCAGATCCGTCGGTGGCGACGAACGAGCCATCAAAGTTTATTTTACATCCTTCAGGCGGGGGCTCCCATACAGCCGGTGGGACAAAGTGTTCTGTGACACACATGGCAGTTTTCCTTCGATTGCATCTGCATGTGGGAAGTACTTGATTGTCAACAAAGATTCAGCGTAACCACAGAGGAACCGCTTCGACACCTCAACTGGGATTAGAGGCTTTTGATGAGTCGGTTCGTTATGAATGTGCCATACACACCAAAGTAGCATGAGCAGTAGCAGTAGCTGGGTCTCGTTCAGTTCCTGTAAAAGCAACAACAACCAATCTGGTTCCCTTTTACTAAGAGCATCAGCTGATGGCAAGTCCCACACTAGTCGCATAGTATCCCACAAATTTTTTGCATGAGGACAACGTACAAGTGCATGATGTACTGATTCATCCTCCTGGCCACAGATGGTGCACACTCCGTCAACTTCCATATGGTGCCTCTTCTTATTTAGCTGGGTGGCCAGAGCTTCCCTAGATGCCTTCCAAGCAAATACACAGATTTTGGGTGGTGCCCCACAGTTCCATAGCATTTTCCACGCCGGCCTTGAGCCGTCAGGCAGAGGGCTACACGCCACAGTACCTTGTCGAGCCATGATCTCATCTCTTACCAGATTATAAGCTGACTTCACAGAGAATCGGCCGTCCTTGTCGGGTTGCCAGGCAATAGAATCAGCCTTCCCTCGGCAAGAGGTTTTTATTTTCAGAATCTCTGTAATGTCTACCGGATAGAAGTGTTGCCTGAGGACTGAAACATTCCAGGATCCATCAAAGTTAAGGAGGTCAGCCACCCATTTCAGCCTGCACGGTCGTTTGGGTGTGATTGGCTTAAACGGAGGCCCTCTTGGCAACCACGGGTCTCGCCAGATACGGATGTTAGCACCATTCCCCACACGCCATACATACCCCTGTTTCACCAGCTGTAGGCCATGCTCAATAGCATTCCATGTTGAGGATCCGTTCCCTGTAAAGACAATGTCAAGAATGGACCCAGATGGATAGTACTTGGCCCGTAGAACCTGCGCACAAAGACTTTTCCGGGAACTGAATGAGACGCCAGGCTTGCCGTGCTAAGAGGGCTTGATTGAACGTCCGGAGATCTTTAAATCCAATTCCACCTTTTCCTTTCGGCCTCAATCCCAGTTGACCCAGTGTGTTTTGCATTTACCTTTTTCTGCTCCCCACCAGAAGCCACGGATCATCCACATAAGTTCCTCACAGAGCCCTGTTGGAACTTTGAAGACGCTCTAATATAAGATCCTTATTAGTTAATTGGTAAAATAGATGGGCATGGCAAAGCGCGCCATTAGTGTTCTTGCAATATATTATACAATGTGGTATATGGGGGGGGGGGGGGGGCATTGGTCCTCTATTAACTTAGGCTAGTCGTAATGGCGAGTATCATGTACTAGTATCATGCATATGATACTAATGTATGATACTATATTCGTAGTGCATCGTATTATAGTTTAGTATCATGGATGACTTCATTTATTGTCATGCATGACACACAGTAGTACAACATTTAATATGATACGGTATCATAATATGATACTCAACCCTGTCTTTCTTCATTTAATTCTATGCCACCTCAACAAATTTGCTTAGTTGGCATGCATGATACTACCTATGATACTCCCATTACGACCAGCCTTAGGGTGGTGGGTGGTAGGCCCCTCTAGCCCTATCCTAACTAGCATATTTCATGAATGTCACACATGCACATAACTAGTTTCAACATAAATAGAAAAAGGTTATTTTTCATGGAGCCCACAAACTAAAGTTTATGAAAATAACAGTGAAAGCGCAAAAATACCAAGATGCAAACAACGTCGAAATCATAATTAACCAGCACAATGGCATGATCACACAACTCAGTGTGGATGACCCTCGAAATGCCGTTGTCTGACATGCAGGCTACAGTGAAAAACCACTCCTATGATCACGCAAATAGATTAGTGGGTGTGAACTTCTTAAGTATATAAGATTGGTTGTAGTTATGCTCATAAATCATGGATGCTTACCAATAATATTTTTCCTTGGTACTCGAGCTCTGACTAGCAGGCCCAATAAACCCGGGCGGAGGGAGTATTATACAATGTGGTATGGAGGGGGGGCATTGGTTCTCTCCCTCTAACTTAGGGTGGTGGGAGGTAGGCCCCTCTAGCCCTATCCTAACTAGCATATTTCATGAATGTCACACATGCACATAACTAGTTTCAATATAAATAGAAAAAGTTCTTTTCATGGAGCCCACAAACTAAAGTTTATGAAAAATAACAGCGAAAGCACAAAAAGTACCTAGATGTAAACAATATCAAAAGCATAACTCACAATGGCATGATCACCCAACTTAGTATGGATGACCCTGAAAATGTCGTCGTCTGACATGCAGCATGTAGTGAAAAACAACCCTTATAATTCGTAAAGAAAAATAAAGTGTATCCAAAATAAAGAGAATATTAGATACGTGCACTTGTCCCATCCCCATCAACAAACAATTGATCAGGCAAATTATGTCACAGACAACGATTGAAAAACAACGCAGATTCAAAATGGTTATTTTCCCTAAAAATGGCCTATGACAAGCTCCATTGACACAAGCTAGCCAAACTAATGACTAGTTTCATATGGCAAAATAACTAATGGCAATGTGATGATTATAAACTAAAAAGAAAAAGGGTAACCCAGAGTGCCGACACAACGAACTGTTCCATAAGCGTGAGGCTCATAAGAGCATCTCCAATAACTGCCCTATTTTAGGGCCCGAGAAATAAGTGTTTTAAAATAATTGTGCAGCAAAACTGTGTTTTTTTCGCACCAGCAAGTGTCATCTTCAACAGCTGCCCTATACTGAGGCATCTCACTGCTCCCTACTCGAGCCAAACTCAGGGGCAGTTTTAGCATACACTACCGGACTCGCGGTCTATGCCTACGGCCAGGGGCCGTCGGCATAGATCTATGCCGACGGCTGCCGTCGGCATAGCCCCGTCAGTGTAGATCACGTCAGCGTACTCCTGTTAGACCGTCGGCATAGGGGGCTATGCCGACGGCCCTGGCGCACCCGTCGGCATAATTTAGCCGTCGGCGTAGTTTTCCGTCTGACGGCAACGGACGGCGCCGTCAAAACTGCTGGCGGCTCAGGAGGGGACACGTGGCAAAGATATGCCTACGGCAAAGCCGTCGGCATAGGTTAAATCTATGCCGACGGCTTTGCCGTAGGCATATCTTTGCCACGTGTCGCCCCCTGGTTTAACCTGGCGGCAGGGCTATGCCTACGGCAAAGCCGTCGGCATAGATTTATATCTATGCCGACAGTAATATCCCTGCCACGTGGCGCCTCCTGGTGGTGGCGCCTCCTGGTGGCTCCTGAGCGTATCTATGCCGACGGCTTTGCCGTAGGCATATTTTTTTTCCCTGTTTTCTCTTTTCCAATTCATTTGACAACATTTCAAAACAGAATAATATGAAACATGACAGTTCATCAACATCATTTAAACATAGTCAAGTTCATCATCTAAAGATCATCACCGAAAGTCCACGAACATAAGAGTAGTGCAAGACATGAAACATCATAAAAGTTGAAACATGAAAGACATGGCACAACGGGCCGCATACACGGAATCATCATCGACATCAAGCACCACCGAGTCCACCTCCGCCAAAACCACCACCACCACCGAGTCCACCTCCGCCAAAACCACCACCTCCGCCAAGTCCACCTCCGCCAAAACCACCACCAAGTCCACCTCCGCCAAAACCGCCACCGCCAAGTCCTCCTCCGTCAAAACCGCCACCGCGACCACCATCACTCTGCCAGATTGGAGTGAATGGGGTCGACGGAGCAGGAGTCGAGCCACCGGTCCCCTACATGTTTGAAAGAAGTTTCTAACGGTAAATATGACATGATAGTGTTGAATGAACGAGAACTAGTTTGTCATTAGTTAGGCAAATTTACTAACCGGAGTATCACCGCCTAGTGCCAGCCATTCCTCGAGCGTGGGAAGGTGTGGGGCGTCTCCAGCAGTGGTGGTGGGGGTCCAACTTGTGGTGGCTCCGCGTGCAGTTAGTCCAAGACGCCAACATAGCACGGATGTTAGTTAAACAAGTCCACTTAGAAACAAGCCGTGATCAACAAAGTCGGAAGGAATGAAAGTGCAAATTTGAGCTTGGTTTAAGAGGGCAAAACTAACCGCCATCACTTGGACGGCTGTAATCATCGTTTGCCTTCACTCGTTGCAAGTACTCCCTCACCTCAATATGCCTATGCTCGAGAAAGGCCTGATATGCCTACAAAATTGAGGTTGTTTCTAAGTGGGCGGTGATGAAAATAAACTAAGAAAGATAGAGACAAAGAAGATAAGGGAAGTACTTACAACGTTGGCGGACTAAGGAGGCTGTGAACGCCCGTACTCTCTAACGGGCTCGGGTTGGTAGCTCGAAGCCGTGTGTACGAGATCGACGGAGTGCTCAAGCCATCGAAACACGGATACCGCCATGGGACTTACCTGGATGGCCACCACCGCCGTGTCGTCGATCCGAGATCGGGCGACCTCGTGAACGGAACATCCGGATGCAACTTCGATAGTTACGAGTGTAAGACTCGTGTGTTGCTCGGTGTTGCCGTAGTATCGCTCTCGCCGCCTTTGCGATCACTCCGCTCGTGGCCAGCTTCCACGACTCCATGTCCGAGAGCGGCCTCGCAACTTGTCCTCCCGCAACGTCAAATGAAGTTAGCCATACATAAGAACATGACGATAAAGAAGAACCAAAATGCATCTTTCATATAGATATACCTTCATGGCCTTGAAGCCCCAAAGTGGTTCCTGTTTCCTTGGCCGTGTGTCCCGTCTTTTCCACGGTTAGCCCGGGCCTTGATGCTCTTGGCAACAAACTCGGATCGCCACCGACCCACCTATCCACCAAACACGCCCATCCGTCATGCCTTCCATAGCACCAACGAGGAACAACCTATGCAAATTTTGGAAGCATGACATGTGAGCACGAAACATATAATTGACTCCTTGAAACAATGAAAAGTCGAATAGTTACCATCATGAACTGCTCCCGCTCATGGTAATTTTTTGCCTCGTGCTTGAGTTTTGGTCATCTTTTTGTTGCGGTAGATGTGGTAGTAATGTGAGACGGCAACCCAACGCACCTCGTCGCAACTCGACGAGCTTTCTTCTTTGCAGACGTAAGTAAGACCACGTCGGCTCGGCCTTGTGCTCGCTAAGAACTCTATAGAGTTGCTGCAATCATGCATAAACCGAAGCAAACAAGGCATGAGTTGAGTGATTCAATGATAAACTATGAACGAAACTAAAGACAAGTGATTCAAAAGGAACTTACCCAAAATTTGGTGATCACGGCCTTAGCGGCCGTCCCGTACTCCAGCGTTCTTTTGCAAGCCTCGTAGTGGGCCCGACTTGTGGCCAAAACACGCAGCTGTGGGTCCCTGTCTGGCCGCGGGCAGAATAGGCCAGGCCAAAACTGCTTCAACGGGACAGTGAGAAGGCCGTTCGGTTTACGGCCCTTTCCGTGAAGGATCCAGTTACTGCAAAAAATCAAAGGGTTGCCATGTGTACAATAAAAAAATGTTGTCATGTGTGGAAAGTATGATTGAGATGCACTTACTCTGTCCCCGCTAGGATAACTGCCTCAACTAATGTTCCTGAGGTCTGCCACCTCCTCTAGGATAACTGCCTCAGCTATGGAAGCTTCAATCTTAGCTTTGTTTCCACATTTCTGTCTCAGATGCTTGTTCTGTCTCTCAGGGCCGTCTTGCCAACGATCGCATGTGGCCCCCAACAATACCTCGTTCGCAAGGTGCAAAATGAGATGTGTCATCGGAGTAAAGAAGCTGGCGGGAAGATCTTCTCTAGCTTGCATATCAACTCCGGCGCCTTCTTATGCATTTCTTTTATCTTCTTAGGACATACTTCTTTAGCACAAAGCGTTCGAAAGAAATGGCTTAACTCCGCAAGCACACGCCAGACACGCTCGGGAACATAGCCCCGAACCATCACCAGCATAATCCGCTCAATCCATACATAATAGTCATGACTCTTCAGCCCGGTCGCTCTGCCCGTTGAAAGATTGACCCTCTTACTTATATTCGACGCATAACCATCAGTGAACTTCACGACGTGTTTCAGCCACTTGAATGCCTCCATCTTATGATCCTTTTTAAGTACGAAGTCAGCATCTGGCTTGAACCAAGTTTTTCGACTGGCTGTTGGAGGTTGCATGTGAAGACGTGGTCTATCACAAATTTTCTGTTGATCGACTCTAGCATTAACATTATCCTTTGTCTTATCAGAAATGTTGAGGATCGTGTTAAAAAGGGACTCTGTGACATTCTTTTCGGTGTGCATCACGTCGATGTTGTATGGAAGTTTGAGGTCCTTAAGATAGGGAAGCTGTGTGAACGGGGTAATGTGAGTCCAGTTGTGCGTCTCACCATATCCTTCAAAACATTTTTTCCCTTTACCGATGCCTTTGCCTTTGCCTTTGCCTTTGCCTTTCCCTTCACCGGCAGGCTTAAGAGCTTTGAGCTGAGCAAGCACATCCGCACCAGAAAACGTTGGAATCTCGTTTACTTCATGGACAACTTTGCCTTTTGTGAAGTTCTTCTTGTCTTCCCTATCAGGATGGTCTGGAGGGAGGAATTGTCGATGCTGGTCAAAGGCAACATACTTGCCACCCTTCTTCATCCAAATGAAAATCAAGGCCTGCATGCACACTGGGCAAGGCATTTTTCCACTTGTACACCATCCGCATGAGCAGGGCATAGCCGGAAAGTCATGCATGCAATCTCAGAGCCAAACTTTCATCAAGAAATTTTTCTACAGATGCCGGTTGTATGTCAACCTCGGGAAGTACCAAGAATGGTGCAAATCATCCACCAACGGCTGCATAAACACACTCAAATTCTTCCCTGGATATTCAGGGCCCCGGAATTATAAGCGGCAGGAACATGGTCTTGCGTTGCATTATGGCGCGGGAGGGAGATTGAGCGGAATAACAAATATGGGCCAGCAGCTGTATGGATTAGGCGACATACCATATGGATTGAACCCATCACCTGTTATAGCAATTCTCGACATTCCTAGCCTCGGCCGCTTCCTCCGGGTACTTTATATCGAATGACTTCCATGCTTCACCTTGATGTATGTACAATTTTTTGGATTGTACCTTTTCCTTCCTTGTGCCACTTCATCATTTTGGCAGACTCCTCGGTGATGAAAAGGCGCTGCAGTCTTTTTATGAAATCAAGATACCGAAGAACCTTCACAGGGATTTTTAGCTGCCACTTCTGACCATGCTTATCGACCACCTCAATATACCGAGAGAAACCGCACTTCCTACAGTAGTTGTCATCCGCATACTCATTCCTAAACAAAAGGCAATTCTTTGGACAAACATGTATTTTCTCATAGTCCATGGAGCGCCTTCATGATTTTCTTCGTACTGCATATGGTTTTCGGCAGTTCATGGCCCTCGGGCAGGCTGTTAGCCCATACTCCCGAAATGCTTCAAGCAACCTCGGCTACAGCCAGATTTCAGCCTTCACCGCCATCGATTGCGAGATGGCATCCAGCCTGATAGCTTGGCACCCTCATAGAGAGGTTTCTTTGACGAGGCCAAGATTTCCGTGAAGGCCTTTATGCGGTTTCCTCCGGCTCCTCCGGTTCATTCATTGAATGTGACGGAGGTGTCGGTCAGGCAGCAAAGACATCATCTAGCATGTCTCTAACCCCATCGTCCTCATAACCGGTGACGCGTTGTCGTATCACATCCTCTCTACCACGGCCCCGTTGGGCAAAGTTTATCGGCATATTAAAGTTGGGCATAAATCCATGCGTATGAAGGTGCTTAGTCATCTCACTCTTATCTCTGCGGATCGTCTCTTACATCCGCACACGGGCATTCTCGCACCATCCTCATTGGACTACGGAATATCTCTTTCAAAAACACATCAGTTTTCTCGACCCACTCTGTTGTTACTTGATTCCGACGGAAAAACCCACTATACATCCACTGATTATCTGCCATCTCTGCTTTATTGGAAGCCACACAACAAAACTAAGGATTCATTTAAATTACCAACATCAATATTTTATTTTTTACAAGGTTGATGAGTAATCCACCTACATCTCTAATAGGTAAAGATGGGTCCTAATCCCACCCGAGAATGTGTAGATTGAGTACGGTCCATGCTCTACCCCATTCCGAGACAAAATTTCGGCACCTCCCGCTGTTCTCCAAATACACGTCTCGGCAAAATGCCGAAAGAATGTGCATCCGGAGAACAACGAGGAGGCGCCGCCAAATCTGTCTCGTAACGGGTAGAGCATGAACAACGTACTCCAATCTACACATCCTCGGCTGTCCGTGGAAAGCGTTGGACAATCCGAAGAGCTGCAGTGATAAATATGCAATTGAATGCATATTTATCGATGCAACCTTTCGGACGGGAGACCTAGGTTACGCGACTTGATGTGAAAATTCAATCTAGTTAAAAGAGGCTAGGAGGTGAAGGTGGATTCGTAGCTCACCCTCCGTTTGTAGAAGAAGTAGGCGAGCAGCGGCAGGATCACAGACCAAAACCTGCATTTACGAAGGCTCCAGGAGATGAATACCACAAAGCCTGTAAATTTTGGCGGCACCACATCACATAAAGCATTGACACTTCAAACTATGAAAATTTTTGTTCAAGTGTCAAATTTTGTTCTTCAATTTTTTTAGCAAGATCATCATGATAAAATAACTACTCATCAGATACCAATTTTGTCAACATCACAAAATGAAACTATAGCTATTTGAAAACATCTCAAATATCCCAATTTTGTTCTTCAAATTTGACAACATTTGACAACATCACTAAGTTGACCAAAGCTATAACTAACCAATATACATCAATCCATCCATTCATCCATACAACATGCATCTATCATATAACAAGCAGTAAAAAAATGCAAAACAAATGCAAAATAATGAAAAAAAAAGCTCACCGGGGCGGCCGGGACGGTGGAGGCAGGGCGGCCGGGCAAGGGGCGGCGGTGGAGGGCCAAGGCGGGCGGGGACGGAGGGCAGGCGTGCAGGCCGGGCGTGGTCGAGGCCAGGCGGTGTTGGGGTCGGCGGAGGCCGTGGCCAGCGCAGTGGGAGGCAGAACAGCGGGTGGAGACGGCGACGGGTGGGGCGCGGTCGGGGAGGCCGGGCGGTGTTGGGGTCGGGAGAGGGCGGGCGCAGTCGGGTGGGGTGGGCGTGGCGCAGGTCGGGTGGGGGGCGTGGCGGCGCAGGTCGTGGTCGGGTGGGAAAGAACGAGTGGCTGGCTAGCTAGCTGCCCACTGGTAGTGGATAAGGCCACCCTATGCCGACGGCTAAGCCGTCGGCATAGCGGAGGTCGCCACGTGGCAGCTATGCCGACGGCTTAGCCGTAGGCATATTTTTTTTTGAATCATACATGATATGTAATTATGTTAAAAATAATACATGGTATATAATTATAATAATTATTTTTTTCTGAACCGAATTTTTTCTATGGTCAGCAACATTTCTTTATTATATAAATATTTGCTAAATTGTACTAACAAAAAATGTACATTGTGTTAAAATATTTCGAAATAAATTGAGGGGGGCAACATTTCTTTATGATATAAATATTTTCTATGGTCTCGTGAAAGGTGATACATAGGAGAGCAACTGATCGAGGGGTACTGCTATCGAAAGTGCCTGATCTGGTAACTATGCGAGTGCTCGATCCGTCTACTACCGCTTCCCCTCGAGGTGCCAAGGCGGCGCCGTCCGTGAGGGGGGGCACGACCGAGACGCGTGCCGCCTCTTTGGACATGCCACAACACCACCCCGCATGTATGAGGGCCCGGTACGACGCTCCGGTGGCATTGCTACCCCCCAGGGCCCCCGTCCCGCCTAACCCTGGAGTGGTTGACCACGAGATCTAGCCCTTTGACTTCCCACGGACGGGCTTTGACCAGTGGACCTCTCCACTCGGTTGTCGTCGGCCCATAGGGACACCCGGAGCAACATCCGGGCCAAAACCACAGCTACATCGACTCCGTGTAGACCCGACGCGTCCGTTTCCCCTCGAGGTGCGGCGGCGCGCCGTCCGTGAGGGAGGCCACGCACGGAGACGCAGCGTGCCGCCTCTTCGGACATGCCACGGCACCACCCGCATGTATGAGGGCCCGATGCGACGCCTCGGTGGCATTGCTACCCCTGTGGCCCCTGGCCCCGCCTAACCTCAGAAGCGTTTGACCACGGGATCTAGCCCTTTGACTTTGCACGGATGGGATTTGACCAAGGACGTCTCCACCCGGTTGTGTTAGGTCAGTCTATAGGAACACTTTGGAACAACATCCGGGCGGACCCACGGCAAGATCCCCTCCGTGTAGACCCAACGCGTCCGTTTCCCCCCTTCAGGTGCCAGCGGCGGCGCCGTCCGTGAGGCGGGGGCACACCCCGGAGACGCGTGCCGGGCATTTGCAACCGCCACACCACTTCCAGACTTGTGAGAGGCCGCCTACGCAAGATTTGACGGTATGCTAGCCCCCGGAGGCCGCCGGCAACAGTCGTAGACGCGCGAAGAGCAATCCGCGTAGAGGGAAGTGTTCAGATACTTCTCCATCACAAAAAATTATGAAAAATTACCATCGGTCCTATAGCACATGTGCCCACATCGTGTAAAAAACTCATGATTTTATCGCGCTCCGAGTATTTAATAATATTCACGCCGCATCTTTACGCAGAACGTCTACTACCGTGTCATCGCCGTCCGTGACCCGAGACGCTGCGTCAGCCTCTTCGGACATGCCACCACACCACCCCGCATGTACGAGGGCCGGTCTGACGCTCCCGTAGCATTGTTATACCCCCGGGGCCCCGTCCGCCTAACCTCAGAAGCGTTTGACCACGGGATCTAGCCCTTTGACTTTGCACGGATGGGATTTGACCAAGGACCTCTCCACCCGGTTGTGTTAGGTCAGTCCATAGGAACACTTTGGAGCAACATCCGGGCCAGACCCACAAAGAAGATCCCCTTCGTAGACTCGACGCGTCTGCTTCCCCCTCCAGTGCGGCGACGGCGCCGTCTGGAGGGGGGGGCACACCGAGACGTGTGCCGGGCATTTGCAACCGCCACAACAGTTCCAGAATTGTGAGAGGCCGCCACGCAAGATTTGACGGTATGTTAGTTCCCGAGGCCGCCGCCACAACAGAGATGCGCCAAGAGCAATCCGCGTGAGGGAAGTGTTCAGATACTTCTCCATCACGAAAAATTATGAAAAATTACCATCGGTCCTATAACACATGTGCCCACGTCGTCTAAAAAACTCATGATTTTATCGCCGAGTATTTAATAATATTCACGCCGCATCGTTTCCGCAGAACGTCTACTACCGTGTCATCGCTGTCCGTGAGGGGGCCACACCACAGACGCTGCGTGCCGCCTCTTCGGACATGCCACCACACCACCCCGCATGTACGAGGGCCCGATGCGACGCTCCAGTGGCATTGCTACCCCCCCCCCCCCCAGGGCCCCCGTCCCGCCTAACCCTGTAGCGTTTGACCATGGGATCTATCCCTTTGACTTTGCACGGACGGGCTTTGACCAGTGGGCCTCTCCACCCGGTTGTGTTAGGTCAGTCCATAGGAACACTTTGGAGCAACATCTGGGCTGCACCCACGGAAGATCCCCTCCAGATAGACCCGACGGCGTCCATTTCCCCCCTCCAGTGTCGGCGGCGGCGCCGTCCGTGAGGGCACGCCCGGAGGCAGCGTGCTGGGCGTTTGCAACCGCCTCAACACTTCCAGACTTGTGAGAGGCCGCCACGCAAGATTTGGCGGTATGCTAGCTGGCCCGGAGGCCGCCACGATCGTGAAGCGTGCGAAGAGCAATCCGCGTAGAGGGAAGTGTTCAGATACTTCTCCATCACAAAAAAATTATGAAAAATTACCATCAGTCCTATAGCACATGTGCCCACGTTGTATAAAAAACTCATGATTTTATCCCGCTCCAAGTATTTAATAATATTCACGCTGCATCGTTACCGCAGAACGTCTACAACCGTGTCATTGCCGTCCGTGAGGGGGGGCCACACCCGAGACGCAGCGTGCCGCCTCTTCGGACATGCCACCACACCACCCCGCATGTATGAGGGCCCGGCATGACGCCTCGGTGGCATTGCTACCCCTGTGGCCCCTGGCCCCGCCTAACCTCAGAAGCGTTTGACCACGAGATCTAGCCCTTTGACTTTGCACGGACGGGATTTGACCGGTGGACCTCTCCACCCGGTTGTGTTAGGGTCAGCCCATAGGAACACTTTGAGCAACATCCGGGCCAGGCCCATAAGATCCCCTCCGTGTAGACCCGACGTCTGCTTCCCCCTCCAGTGTGCCGGGCGATGGCGCCGTCTGTGAGGGGCGAACCCCGAGACGCGCCGCCTCTTCAGACATGCCACCACACCACCCTGCATGTATGAGGGGCGGTCTGACGCCCGTGGCATTGCTACCCCCTCCCCTGTGGCCCCGTCCCGCCTAACCTGAAGCGGTTGACCACGAGATCTAACCCTTTGACTTTCCACGGACGAAGCTTTGAGCAGTGGACCTCTCCACTCGGTTGTGTCAGTCACCGGAGGGACACTGGGAGCAACATCCGGGCCAAACCGACAGCTACATCCCTCCGTAGACCCGATCGTCTGCTTTTCCCCTCCAAAGTGCCGGCGCGGCCGTCTGCTAGGGAGGTTACGCCCGAAGATGCGTGCCGCCTCTTGAACATGCCACAACACCACCCGGTTGTGGTAGGTCATCCCATAGAAACACTTGGGAGCAACGTCCCTCTCAGATAGACCCGACGCTGCTGTTTCCGCCCTCCAGATGCTAAGCGGCGGCGCCCGTCTGTGAGGGGCACACTCCGGAGACGGGTGCCGGGCGTTTGCAACCGCCACTAAATTGCTGTCGCATAGCTGTTTTTGATTTTAATAAAATATAAGGACCTATATTCAAAAGAACATGACAGCACATTATTAATGTGCTCGAACAAACTATATATATATTCATAATCTATGGAAAAGATTATAAACTACGTATATTTTCATATAATACATAAAAAAGCATAAAAACATATTTAAAAAAAGCATAAAAACATATGTAAAAAAAAGCATAAAAACATATGAAAAAAAACGCATGTAAAAAAATAGCTATGCTGACGGCATTGCCGTCGGCATAGAAACGGCAGGGTTTTGGGAGGCGCCGTGCCGCGGATCGGTGACGTGGCACCTATGCCGACGGCTGCCGTCGGCATACCTACGCCGCGGATCGGTGACGTGGCATGCGGAGATATGCCGACGGCCGCCCGTCCCGACCGTCGGCATAGGGTTGACGGCGTTAGCGCTGGTCACGGGCGGGGTCGTCGGGCCCACTTTGTATGCCGACGGCTGGTTTATGCCGACGGCTGCTGTCGGCGTATTTGAAGATAGGCCGACGGCCTTTCTATGCCGACGGCTGCCGTCGGCTTATATCTGGGTAGCCCGACGGCCAGGCTACGCCGACGGCCAAGATGAGGCTGTCGGCATATCTCAAACTAGGCCGACGGCAGCCGTCGGCATTGATTTGGCCGTAGGCATAGGTCAGTTTTCCGGTAGTGATACGGGCACCCTGGGGCCTGGGCACGTGCCCAGGCTCGAGCTTGCTGTTTAGATGAACTATGGCGAGCTGCTCAAGCTGCCGGAATCGTTAGAAACGTTGAAATACGCTGGCAAATCACAGAACATACGCTGGAACGAATGTGCTCTGACTGGTCCAATTCGAACATTTTCTTATCATTTGGGCCTTTCTCACTGCAAGCAGGACCCATTCAGCTTGTGAAATGATTTAGAAGGCGAATAGATCATGTAGGAAGACAGCTTGTGAGACAGGGTCCAGTTATGCTAGTTTAAATATCAGAACTGAGCAGATTTTTTGGTTAACACGAAGAAATTTGCAAGTGGAGCCACCGTAAGACCCACAACCAAGTGATGAGCATGAACATAAACATTGGAGCTTGGACTTTTCACGTTGAGATGTCGAAAGGTTTGGTTGCCTGGCTAGTGTTTAGGGATTTGTTTGAAATTTTATTTCTTGTTTCTATTTAGTTCTGTGATCTACTCCCTCGGTCCCAAAATAAGTGACTCAACTTTATACTAACTTTAGGATGGAGGGAGTATGAAAGGAGTAGAGCGAATATTCCACATGACTTTATTCTAAACATATGATACTTGCATTGTGTGATAGACCAAAACAATTTTTAGCTTAAGGTGTGCCCAGGCATTGGCAATTCGCTAGCTCCGCTACTGCCCAAACTGCATCTACTGTCGATTCCGATTTATCTGTTGAAACTGAATTTAGTTGTCAATTTGGGCGTTAAGTGACAAATGTTGATTTGCACTGTACGAAGAGAAGGAGCACGAACACGCCACTGGAGAAAAATTGAAATAGCTTCCTGGACAAATGTTGATTTACACTGCACGAACAGGTCACTGAACAGCCAAATTGACAGGAGCGCTATTCAGTTCGTAGCAAATTGAAGTGGCAAATTCGCACGCGCTCAACCACTCCCATGTTCAGACAGGAGCACACATCCTTCTCTAACTAAATAAACCGGCCCAGAAAGCATATCACCACTCAGTATTCACCTATCGATAAACCGAGAGAATAGACAAATCACAACCACCTAGTTATGTGGCTTTGCTCTTGCTGCACATGGCCGCGACCATGCGGTGGAACTGCTGTGCGTCGCAGGGGATCCTGAGGACGCCGGGCTGGCCGTAGCCGAACTGCTGCGCGGCCATCTCCAGCAGCGCCGCCATGCACGGCTCCTTGAGCGCCCCGATCCGCACCACCACCCGCTCGTCGCCGTCCCCATCCTCGCCCACCAGCGCCAGCGGGAGGTACCCCTTGGGGATCTTCTTTCCTCTGTCGCCGCCGGCATCGGCAGCGAGGTAGTATGCTTCGGCCGTCTCCTTCCTCAGCCAGGCGGCCATTGCTGCTGCTGTTTATGTGTGTTGCGTTGCGTGGCTAGCTAGCACGGGAACTGAAGGTGTTGATGGTTCGATGATTGATTGTCGATCGTGTGGTGATGCCCTGATGATGATTGCTGGAGAGATCCATGCCGTATGCTTTTATAGTGTGAGAGAGAGAGAGAGGAAGATGACCCAAAATGACGAGAGCAGTGAGTGAGTTTGGATTGGAAAGGGGTTCAGAGTTCAGACGTTCAGTTCAGATAGTAGGAAACGTAGGGTACGTGACAAGGCGTGGTTGATGGTGACTGCGTGCGTGGAGGATGGGGTCTCATGTCCAGACAGTTTGGGATTAGTCAAATCGTCCACAAATAGTCGCTGTCAAGAAAAACAGAGGCAGCACGTTAATTTGCGGGTCCGTAAGGTTTTGTACTAGTACTAGATCTCTACATCTGGACGAGCAAGATTGAGGCAAATTTAAGTAGGGCAAGCTCATTTCAGCTGCCGGGGAGGCTTTGTTCTTTCTAAATCCAGTCTTTGGAAGTTAGACTACTCCAGATCCAGACTTCTGGACTAAATAGCATAAAGCTATCATAATTTGGGTTAGGGTAATAAGAAACTACTCCCTCCCTAAACTAATATAAAAGCGTTTAGATCACTAATGTAGTAATCTAAATGCTCTTATATTAGTTTACAGATGAAGTACTAAACAACATTTAATTTATTCACAGATGCCTAGTGTACTTTTTTTGAAGAGTTAAATATACTTGAGGTGCCTCAGCTTGTCTTGCGCGGTTAATTTGATGCCTAAAGTTGCAAAATACATAAAATTAGTGCTCAAACTTGTTCGATCATAAAAATACAATGCGTCCTTCCGTATCTATAATACCTAAATAGTTCATCCCCACTACCTTATTTCTCTTAACATGCAGCCTATCCACATCAGCAATATGCCACATCATTAATTATTTTTCCTTTTACAATAATTTGTGTTGACATTTAGACTTTATTTTGAGTGGTGATGACAGTTAGACGTGCACTCCGTTTCCAGACTTAAATTGCCGATGAAGCCCAACGGTCTTGATACGCAAACAGAAAAATAAGCCCAATCGTCCATTCTGAGAAAACGAAGCCCAACCGTCCTTCCCCCACTCAATGCCTTTCTGTTCCAGCTCTGTCTCTCCCCTTTGTCTCAAAAAAAAAATAAAAGCTCTGTCTCTCCCCTTAAAAAAGGGACCAATCTTTTCCCCCCGGCAGCAGTACAGTGCGGCAGCTAGGTGGGGATCTCAGCGTGCCGGACCGGCGAATCCAGCGGCTCTCTCGACTTGGTTCCGGCAGGAGTCGGTCTGGTGCTTTGAAGCGTCGTCGAGTCAATGGCGGTGGCGCTGCTTTCCCTTGGCCCTCCTCTGTCCCTATGCCTTATCGAATCTCAACCGCCATACAATGATCGATAAGGTAGTTTTATTTTAAATCTTGCATGTAATTTAGAAATGACAAAAACAATGTCTATAACGGGTCATCTCTTAGCCTTATCTTTAATAACTAGTTATTCCTAAAAACATGATGAGACATATTGTGCTAAGAGATCATCTCTTGCCTTCTCTTAATTAAGAGAAGACAAACCTTCTCTTATGATTTCTCTCTCCTCCACCTCATCATTTATCCTACGTGGCATTGCTAAGATAGAACCATTGTACATGCCCTCAGTTTCTCCATCTTCTTTGTAGTCCAGATTACATCTATCTCAAACTCCAACTTAAGTTCTGATTCGTAAATTCCATCACAGGCCGCCTGCTGATAGCGTAGGATGGGACGAATCAGGAACCCTCGCTGTCTGCCATTGTCTCTTCTAATTCTCTCATGTATCAGGTTAGTCCAGATTCTCCCCAAATTCCAATCGTCCACTAATGTCTTGATGCTTCACCAACACAAAAAACTGCAGATGATTATATATGTCATGTCTCATGAGGTTGTTCATACATGCATGAATACATACACTTCTATGTAACCATGTAGATAAAATTTGTAGCATTCTCTTTACGTCTTACTCTGAATTCCCAAGTGAAACCATGCACCCAAATCCGGACATTATCTCTGATTGAGCTAACAAATGCACCTGCAAATCTGAATCCTAACTTGATTGAGTTAAAACATGCAGTTCATAAATTCTTGTGGGTCTGATTTAGACTTGGAGTGGCTATTTTTATTCCTGCGGATCTCATTTAGCTCGAGGTGTCTATTTTTCTTGCACATGGTCGTTTGTTAACGGTAAATACTGCATTATTTCAACCAAGTGTGCAGAGGGAAGTCAATTGATTTCCAGATATATATACACACATGGAATTATGTTCGCTTGCTTATATACATATATCATCATGTATTTCTCTTTTGTTACGCTCAGATAGTCATCTCAAGGTGTTCGACACACTGATTAGATTTCCATATGTAGTCTTACATATTAATCTTATATATGTTTTTCAACACCATTTGAGAAACTCAATTGTTTCAGTCTACTGTTTGTTGCTTTTAAGGCTGCTGAATGCATTGGTTACCAGGTTTATTCTCATCTTTTGTTGGAAAGTACAGATATTTTCTCTATGCTTGAGAGAGTAATTAAGACGTTATATGATTGGTACCTCTCTTACTTGCATGATTACTATTCGCATGATGCTTTCTTAGTTGTTTCACGATAAATTAAGCATGATTCATTGTGAACCTAGATACAACTGCATGTGTTCTTATATTTTCTTAGATAACGGGCTATTTTATACATAAACTTATTTTATAGGTGGTCTAAGATATTTGATTGTGAAGATGTAGGTGAAAAAGGTTAACGTTGTGACATGTTCTTGGTATCAATTGAGTTGGAGGGAGTCAGACAAATCAACTTACATTCATGTGGTGTCATGACGGGATATAACAAGAAACCAAGTTGCTAAGTTGGTACATTTTGCTGAAGGCAGTCATCCTGACTGAATTTTGTTTTTTTTTCTCTCTCTCTCTCTATTTTCTTCCTTTGAACCATGTACGTTTGGCAGAAGTCTGAGATTTTAATTGTTGATTTTACTGTTCCCAATGACTATGATGTATTATTCTTATACATAGATGGCATAACATACAATCAGTTATTTGCCTGTGTTATTTCAGATTCATGTTGCATGCTCAACTGGTCATTAATGTTTGGCCAAGATATATAGTGTGTTGTGTGGTGACGCTATTAAAGCAAAAGCGGATTGATCAGGGCTTTGTCTCCACTACTGTTTAACTGGTTGTGATGGCTGAGGATTTTCTCAACACAGTGGTTTATCTATTATTCATTGGATCAACATAAGTAGTTGCTATGAAATATATACATGTATTTCTAACGCAACTAAGTTGTGTTTTTCTACACCTTACCATTTTCCTCTAATTTTAATGTTATGTACAATTATGGAGTACCTTATATGATAAGCTAATGTGTATCTACATGAACATCTATTATTGATATTCTGTTTGATATATATTTATTAATATTAAATTCAAAAAAATTGCACTATGAATGCCGCACCAACGCGCGGGGCATCATCTAGTTCTAACGTATGTCCAGGCCACATGACGTGCCAGCCTGGTGGTGAACCACCTGTCAGTGGCTGAGAGCGGGAAAGTGGAAAGTGTTGGGTGCTCCGCGCATGAGCTTTTTTACAAAAACCTACCCATATTTTATTTAATCATACAGGAAGTACCTGAAATAACATGGAAAGCGTGGCAGTGACCGCCTATCAGTGGCTAAGAGCGCTGAAAGTGTTGGGTGCTACGAGCGTGAGATTTTTTTCTTTAGAAACCCACTCGTATTTTTTTAATCACAATAGGAAAGACCTAAAATACATTGTATGCTAGCCATGCATTCACCTATTAGCACTAGTAGAAAACAGGGCTATGGTTCCGGGCCAATATTCACATTAGTCCCGGTTCAATCACGAACCGGGACTAATGTGAGCATTGGTCCTGGTTCGTGCGGCTAAGGCATTAGTCCCGGTTCATCTATGCCCTTTAGTCCCGGTTTGTGCCTCAAACCGGGACTAAAGGGTGCGATGCCCTTTAGTCCCAGTTCGTGCCTCAAACCGGGACTAAAGATTAGACCTTTAGTCCCGGTTTGAGACACGAACCGGTGCTAATGAGTTGAGACCTTTAGTCCCGGTTCGTGCTAATAACCGGTACTAAAGGTCCCATTTTCAAACTCTCCCGGATCGCCTTTTCAGTTTTAAAAAATAATTAAAAGAAAATGATGGAAACGTCAACAAAAAAGAAAATAAGTTTCCCATGTGATATGTGGTCTAGTTGTTGGGAAAATTTGCAAAAATGTGAATTTCGACTTTATTTGCAAAATCTCTCTGGAATTTGTAAAAATGGGCATAACTTTTGCATACTAACTCAGATGAAAAGGTTTTTTATATGAAAAATCATCTACTCAAAAAGTTACATCCAAATTTACAAAATACTCAAAAACCTAACAGAAAAAAAGTTATGGGGCTTTTAAGATCTAGAGTGGAAAAATCGAAAAAATTTCAAATTGTGGTCAAATCTATGGTCAAACAATAGTCAAACTAATTATTCTAGAATATTAGTGTTACTAAATGATTATTTCAGTTATTTTGAATTTTGGTCAAATCTGGTCAAACTGTGGTCAAATCTGTGGTCAAACAATGGTCAAACTAATTATTCTAGAATATTAGTGTTACTAAATAATTATTTCAGTTATTTTGAATTTTGGTCAAATCTGGTCAAACTATGGTCAAACTAATTATTCAAAATAACTATTGTTTTCTAAATAATTATTGTTTTTTAAAACAATAGTTTCAAACTCAAACAGTGAAATGTGTCACTTCATGCTCAAGCAAAATTCCTGAGGGTTAATAGGATTGACATCTTACTATTGTCAGGAAAACAACAAGTGCAGACTTGGAAACGAGGGAGAATAGAACCCGGAAGTTAAGCGTGCTCAGGCTGGGGGAGTGGGAGGATGGGTGACCGTTCGGGAAGTTAGATGATTTGGAATGATGAGGGTGATTAGAGATTAGAGGATAAATTGAGCAGTGATGAGGGGTGCTGATTAGAGATTAGAGGTTAAAATAATTCAACAATTTGAAAATAAAAAATTATTCAAAAAAAATTAAAAAAAATCATAAAATTTCTTTAGTCCCGGTTAGTGTTACCAACTGGGACTAAAGGTGGAGCTCCACGTAGCCGCGGCCTTTAATCCCAGTTCTGGATTGAACCGGGACTAAAGGGGGGAGGCATTAGTACCGATCCTTTAGTCCCGATTCACCAACCGGGACTAAAGGCCCTTACCAACCGGGACAATAGGCCTTTTTCTACTAGTGTAGCTAGAAAGCTATGTAGACACTTTCCACGTATTCCTCTGCAATATTCCTGATGTGTTATCTATGGTTTATTTTTATTTTTTTCCAAGTTCATGTTTAGTTTCATGGCACATAAATTTTGCCATATAAAAAGTATAAAATTATTTATTGTTTTAAATAAATTTTCCATTTTCATTATTGCGTACTTTCAAGAGGTAGACATGAACTTTTCAAAAATTTATGAGTTCAACCTATACTATAAAGTATTGTGTGAATTTATGTATGTTCACTCTGGACAACAAGCACATACTATTATTGTTTATCTTCATTGTATTTCTATAAAATACCCAATTATTAGCAAATTGACGAAGTTGTATTTCGTAAACTATTCAACATGCATTAAAAAGTATTGTGTTAAACTTTTTAATACAGTTATTCAAAATATTACAGGATAAAAATTTTAATACACATTGAAATTTTTGTAAAATACACATTTTTAAGAACATGTAAAACATGTTGAACATCTTTCAAATGCATTAACACTTTCTTCATGTTTATGGCATTTGTAATATTTTTCTTATGTTTATTTTTGTTGTAAAAATAATATGAAAAATAAAAAACTGGAAAAGAAAGGTTATGCTGGTCCATAGAAGCGCCATAGATAAATAAAATCACTTGAAGAGGTACATAGCAGCCGAAGCGTAATTTTGGAGCACGGTGGCCATTGAGCATGCTTTTTTGAAAGGCTAAAAACTTGCACTTAAAAGTTTCAAAAAGAGTTGGTTGTTTTCACACAAAAGCGTATGCATTTGCTCTATGTGACTTTGAAATTTCGTTTGAAATTATGTTATGTTTAACCATGCAAAAAAGACAAAACTCCAATAAAAAACAAGCTGATTTTTAATGTATTTATTTTATCTCCCACATACAAACATAGATCTTGATGAAAATTCACACGGATACATTACACTTTTATGTGTTCATGTACAAAAAAATCAGAATTATACATTATACTGGAGGTGCCTCGTACATATACATTATACTGGAGGTGCATGACAAGTTGAGGCACCTCCAGTATAATGAACTCCTTTTCTAAAAAAAATCGCCAAAAATAATTTCTGATAATTGTGATAGTTTATTTAAAACCCATTTAGAATGGTTGGGCCCACATGTGACCTAGAATGATGACTTGGACAAAACGGCCGTTACCGCAGCGTGAGCGCGCGGTACCGGCGTGGGTTCACACCAAGCTCATGCCTCGTCACCAACTCCTGAGAGGACTCCACAGGGCTACGCTGTCGGCTGGAGCTCGCTCCGACAACCAGGCAGCATCCCGATGGCCAAAATCACTAAGTAGTTTTTATTACTGTTTTGCATTGTTTTATGTATTTAGTAATGGGTAGAAAACACAAATTACCAAAAACAAAATAGGTGTAACCACTCTTAGAAGGTTGAGGAACCACCTAAAATTCTCATTGCTCAAAGTTTCTACTTGAATATGTTCGTGGTTGTGCCGAACACCCAACTAGTTTAGTATGAGAAAAAAAGTTAGATGAGCATTAAAATTTTGTGAAACACCACTTGTCTCAACAAGGAAAACACTTGAAGGATTTATTATATCGATTGGATTGTTATGCTTGAAATTTGTGTCATTACAAAGGTTTAACTTGCTGCTATGGAGAAGACTTTGGGTTTGAATGCAAAAATAGCAACAACCACATTGTGGCCTCTTATGTTAAAAAGGAATATGATTATCAAAATTATAATCTTTTTATTTGAAGAATTTGATATCTTTGTGGCAGCTAATGAATTAGTTGCTACAGTGGAACAAGTTGAAACTTGCAACGTTGTCGAGTATATTAAGACTGAGACTTATGCTACACTTGATTATTGTTACAAGAATTCAGTAGTAATGCTTCTATCACTAACAATATCGAGAATGTCTCCGCTGCCAACGAGGAGGCTAATTTTTTCCAGGTACCAATGAAAGAAGAAACTGTTGAATGCTCATTAGATGAAAAATACAAAGAGGAAAGTGAAGAACAAAATAAGGAAGAGCAGATTAGCTACCTTTCCCACCTTTCAATGAAAGTAACTCTTTAACTCATACATTGCTTGATTAACCTACATGCTAACCGAAGGATGAAAACTATGCTGGTGAAATTTATGATCCTTTGAACTTCTTAGATGAAAAAATCTCCTTCGATGAATTTGATGCTTATGACTATCATGCCGCCCTTCCAAAAGATGCTTATGGAGATGAACTTGTTGTGGTTCCTTATGATAACAATACAATGTTAATATTGCACCCACACTCGGTAGTTCTATCATCTTTTTGAACTCTCCAAACTACACCGTACATGAGAAGTTTGCTCTTAATAAGGATTACCATGCGTTGGCCTTTACTTCGTGTTCATGATTTATTCTCTTATGACATGCCAATGCATATGAAGAGGGTTAGACTTTGTTGTTACATGCTCTATGTTACTTTGTGCTCACTACTTAGATTCAAATATTATTTAACTAAAATTGGCTTTGATACACCTTGGGATCCTGGTGGAATAATTATTGAGCACATTAATCCTAGATATGCAGCTTTAAAGAAAGCGATGCTTGGGAGGCAACCCATAAGTTTTAGAGAGATTTTTCTACTGTTTTCTCCTAGTAAACTTTTCAGCAACAAAAGGATAAGGAGGAGAGCCTAAAACTTTCTCAAAAGGATAAGCGATTAGAAAGGTATGCATTAAAGAAGTGAGTCTCATCCTTGAACACTTGTGCTCATATTTCATACTCATGAAAACAATGTAAAATTTTCTAACTAGGGGAAGTCGAATTCACCGTCATCACCAACACTCCATTCATCGTGGGTATCATCATCACGAGCTCCATCTTCATCAACCCCATCTCCAACAGCATCGCCATCTCCATCTTTTCTCTACCTTTGAACCTTTTGTGTTAGATATGATGTGTCCATCATGGCGTCATCATGCCACATGGAGTGTCAAGTAGAATAACATGCTCTATATGTTTATATGAACACATGTTAGTCCCGTTCATGAATGTAGGCTTGAAGGAGTGAAAGCATGCTAGTGTTGCTCTCAGCGGACACTAGCAAACCCTTGCGTCCACCCAACACACGATCATCTGTGTAGGAGGGGGGGGGGTGCTCTCTCCTTGCAAGGCGTTGACATTGTGACTCTACAGTCCATGTTATTTTGTCTTTTTTTGTTGTGTGCATCTTAAATATGCAAAAGTTGGATATGAGATTTTTGTATCCCTTGATGTGAATCTTGTGTCAATAATAAGCGCCCTTTATTGAAAAAATGTCGCTTGTTGGTCATATGTGATCCAATGCAAGGTCTTGCTTACCAGGCGATAAGTTTGGTTACCGCCTAGTAGTCGCGAATCTCTGTACCCCATGAGAAATCACCTTACCGAGCCAAAAAAAACCTAAAATTGAATCTGAATGAATTTTGTTCATATTCAAAATTCATTAAAAAATGTGTTCGCTAACTATCGGAATTGAGGCTCCGGGGACCCAAGAGGTTCGAACTCTGGGGTGCGGTTGTTCCTATCGCCCTACTCTTTCTTGCCGCGAACCACGGCGAAGCTACGCAGCAGGCGAGCTAGCGGAGGAGAGCCGCAGACACGGCAGTAACCCAGGTTCGGGCCACCTTGTGGTGTAAAACCTTACTCCTACTTGGTGGTTGGATTGCACTCGCGAGGAAGAATGAGAGTACAAGGGTTGGGGGAAGGATTGTCGTCTCCTCTACGACGGCACCCTACCCTCCTTTTATACATGCCTTGTTCCTCTTCCCCGAAAACATTGACAGGAATGGTTGCCACACAACCGCAATTTTGAAGGGGGACAGGGGCGCAGTCTATCCTGACGAAAAGCGGTCTTCGCCTACAAAGCCACCGTCCATGACACGCCTGTGAGCTCGGTGATGACCTCCACCCCGCGCACTCGTCGACTTGATCTTCTTGTATCGATCAGGCAACCTTTGGGGTTGCTTTGGGAACTGGCATGCTGGCCTCACTCCCTTGGCACCAAAGAGGAAAACCTCCTCATCCGCACCTGCTGGCACGGTC
Organism: Aegilops bicornis; assembly: GCA_021605145.1. Lineage (NCBI taxonomy): Eukaryota > Viridiplantae > Streptophyta > Magnoliopsida > Poales > Poaceae > Aegilops > Aegilops bicornis. Next base: position 62,193,295 of record CM038674.1, on the reverse strand, counting down.
TCTGGCATCGTTCGTCGTTGCGCGCGTCACCCATGTGAAGACTCTGGGCCACGCGACCGGGCTAAGCTGCTCCTGACTTGCTCGCCTCCGAGAGAAACCTCGCGAGGTCGCCTCGCTAGGCTCCTGGCGGCGCTTTCAGTCCACCCGGGGTGCTTGCTGACAAGAGCCTCACGAGGCGTCTTTCTCATGTAGTTTGTTGGCGGGCCATCTGCTAGACCTTTGCACATGCCGAGTCTTGGGTCGAAGGCAGGCGGGTCTGGGAACCCCTGGTCCCATGGGCCCCACAGTAACCGCCCGGTATTTTCCGGTTATCGTCCAGCACCCAAAACCTTGGTCCAATGCATGGCATGGTGAACTTTTTCGGGCGAATAGCTCCCATGCGACGTCGTTGGTGTGAACTGTCTCTCATGCGACGTCGTTGGCTGTAATAGCTCTCATGCGACATCTGCGTTGGAAAAAATAGCTCCCATGCGACACACCATTTACGCGGCTAGTTGGCTGTCCGTTAGGCTGAGATTTGGTTAGGACACTGGGGGTTATGTGCTCTGGTGGTGGGGTCCACCTATGGCCACGTAATCAAGAGTCAACCGTCCACGACTCGACCGGTGACTGTGTGACCGTGGGGCGCCCGTGACCGTGCTCGACTCGCCCTAGCTGGACGGCGGCGCCGCCGTAAGCATCTTCTCCGGCAACGGTTTCTTCTCCGCGGTGGTGGAGCTATTACGAGGTGAGCCCGAAACCCTAGTCCCACTCCCCAGAATTTTGGGGGATCTGTGGCCTCATGTTGCCCTCTGTTTCTTGGCGATTTAGAATCGGGCTCCATTGGATCCGGGGGTTGTTTCTTCTCCGCGGCCCGGTGGTGGAGCGCCTATCTCTGCCTGACTATTGCGAGTGAGTATTTTCCAAACACTACTCCCATTCCACTGAATTTTGGATAAATCTGTGGCCTCATGCTGCCCTGTTGCTTGGCGTTTTAGAATCTCGATTGGATAGGAGATGGAGCGAGGGCTGGATGAGATGGAGCGAGGAGACGATGCTTCAAATCGGTAATGCCACCCTCTTTTCTTGGCGACCCATTTAGAATCGGACTCGATTTGGTAGTGACTGCCGCCGCTGCCTGCCATTGACAAAAGCAGGGGAGGTTCAGGTTCTGCCACCACATTCAAAATTATAGTGGAATTTTTTCCTGTAAAGCCAAGCTTCGATGATGGCGGTGAAGAGATTGATAGAGATACCACCGTGAGGTTGGATGTCGAATTTGCAGATGTTGATCCCGGGGAATTGGAGAGCATGAAGGAGAAGGCCGTGTGCAATTTGGTGGAGAGAATTGGGGAGAGTATTGTTTGGGGTCGAACAAGAGGTATCTCTGCAACGCGTTTCGATAACTATAATGGTGAATATGTGAGAATTGAAGATGGAGAATCCATGGTTGCTGAAATTGATCAGCAAGAAGGGTGGGCAAGCAAACAAGTAACATTTTATGCAGAGCTAATTGATCTGCAAACTCATTTCAGAGTTGGTTATGTGCCATCAAAGATGGCTGCAGATGGAAGATGATGAGTGGGTTTCACAAAAGAAAATGTTGGCATTGTTGACTGAACCATTTGTAGTAGTAGCTGAAGATCTGAGGATTGATGCAGATGGAGAGGAGGGAACCCATGGTGCTAGGAAGATTGTTGTTGACTGGAATGTAGTAGAGTTGAATGAAAAAACAGATTTGGTCATTACACCAATATCGACATTGATATGGCGAAATGTTTGGCATTCAAGTTGATGACAAAGATAAGGAGAAGGATGACAGTTCTTTACTGCTGAAGGTAACACATGCCCTAGAAATGCAAATGAGGATGAAGAACAGCTGATGAGAGAGGCTGCAGATGATGTGGATGATGCAGATGATAATGAGCCGGTTTGTTTGTATGACAAAGAGAACCCAGTTATTGAGGTGGGAAAGTTGTGGCCAAGCATGAAGGAGTTTAGGATGTATTTCAGGACCTATGCAGTGAAAAAAGAGTTTGATGCCAAGACTATGTGGACTGATCGAAAGAAATTTTATGCTCGGTGCAAAGGTTATGATGGTGGTGGCAATCCTTGCAAATGGTACTTGTCTGCCAGACTACAGCCTGATGGAAATACAGTAAGGGTAAATCAAATACCACACCCAGGATACATGTATGATCACTTCACAGAGAGTTTCAAAGATGACATCACAGCTTTGGAGTTACAGAGAAGATTACTCCTATTTTAGCCAAGACTCCAAACACTACTGCAAAGAGGCTTAAAGTTGACTTGGAGAAGCTGTACCCCATCCAGCTGCAATATACCACAGTGTGGAAAGCAAAACAAAGGGCCATGAAATCATTGTATGGTGACTGGGCAAATACATTTAGGATGTTGTATAGTTTTAAAGCAGAGGTGGAGAAGAGGTCACCTGGGAGTGTGGTGGAGATAGATACAGAGGTAACAAAGGATGGCAAGGTTTTATTCAGCAAGTTTTTATGTGTTTGAAGCCTTGCATAGATGGATTCAAAGCAGGTTGTCGTCCATATTTGAGCATAGACTCGTCTTTTTTTGACTGGAAAGTGGAATGGTCAGTTGGCTGCATGCAATGCTCTAGATGGACACAACTGGATGTTCCCAATTGCAATAGGAATGTTTCAATCAGAGACAGAGGCATCATGGATATGGTTCATGATGCAACTGAAAAGATGCATAGGGCCAGTTTCTCCTTTGGCCATCCACACAGATGCATGTTAAGGGTTGGAAAATGCAGTAAAAAATGTTTTCCCCCATGCTGAGCAGAGGGAGTGCTTTGGACATATGTGGATGAATCTGATAAAAAAATTCAGAGGAGATGAATTTGGGCGCATGTGGCCAGCAAGATCCTACACCAGACAGACACATTCCTATCACCTTGGTAAGATATTGGCATCATGTAGTGATAATGAATTTGCTTCATGGTTGAACACCCACCATTCTCTGTTGTGGTATAGATCAGGTTTTAATACTGCCATAAAATGTGATCATATCAATAACAACTTGGCAGAAAGTTTTAACACCAAAGTGAAGGATTTGAAAGACTTGCCTGTGCATGACATGGTGGATCAAATAAGGATCATGATCATGCGTTTGTGGGGATTAAGAGGAAAAATTGCTAATATTTTGGAAGGGGACAAGCTTCCAGCAGTGGTACAACAGGTGGTCAACAGGAGTAGAAATCTTTCACATCTATCTGTTGAGAAATCTTCCTTGTGGGGTGCTGAAGTTAGAGATACAAAGAGTGGCAAGAGGCATGTGGTAAATCTTGAGTTGCATGAGTGCACTTGCCAAGAGTGGCAACACACTGGAAAACCATGTGAGCATTCCATACTTTTTGGCATCTAAACCCAGGTTAAATATGCACCCATATTTGCATGAGTATTATTCAATTACAAAAATTCAAAGCTGCATATGCAAGTCCAATTCCTGCACTCCTTTGCCCAATCTCGGTGGCACTGAGGTGGAAATAGAATTTACCTTGTGTCCCCCTGTCACTAGAAGAAAGGCTGGGAGGCCTAAACAGAGCAGATTCAAAGCTTGGTTTGAGAAAGGTGGTTGTAGTAAGAAGGGGAAAAAGGAAAAGGAAAAGAATGATAAGCCCAAAAGGGCTAAAAAAGGTAACAAAAATAGGTGCAAGTTGTGTGAGGTACTTGGGCACAGAATTGGCTCATCCAAGTGCATCTACACTCCTCAGAGGCCAAAGTATGTTTATGTTACTGTTTTTGCAAGTTTTTGATTTTGCTACTTGTTCTAGTATCTAACCAAGTCAAATGCTTTATTTTTTAGGAGGAAGCGTGCAGAAAAAGCCCCACCTCTTGTTGTTGAACAATGCTGGCCAGTGAAAAAAGCAAGACCCAATGTCTATAGAAGGAAGAGCACAAAGCAGATAATGTTTGGTGACAAAGATATGGAGCTAACTGAAACTCTTACTGCTGAACATGAGCTAAGTGTTTCTGTTTTGGACGATGTGATGCATACTGAATCTGTTTTGCAGACGCTAGGGCAACCTGAAACTGTTGCAGATGAAGCAACTGTTGTGCTGCCATGCGAATCTTCTTTGACAACTGTGTTGCCATGTTTGGAGGTTGTGCTGCCAAGTGTTGAGTTCAAACTGAAGTAGTTGAACAATGTGTGCCATCTACTCAATCTGCAGAAGTGCAAACTGAAGAAGTGGGACATGGTCAGGTGCGAAAGTTGGGGCCCCAAAATTTGAGGGGGCCTAGTGGAGTTTGCAAGGGGCCAAAAAGCAAGAGCATCAGCATCAACAAACTATGCGCCGTAGAACCAAACGGTGGAAAAAAGCAGAAGAAATCGAGTGGTAGAAAGAAGCATAAGAAATAGAGTCGAAATCATTCAAATTTGATGTGAAAACTTAAGTTTGTTGTCATTTGATGTGAAAACTTATGTTCTTTCATGTGAAAACTTATGTGCTATGATGTTGATTTGACTTGAAATAAAATTCAAATTTGAACCGACATTCAAATTTGAACCTATCTCAATATTTTGAGTTCATTTGTTTGTTCTGTGATGTTGCATCGCTTTTATGTACTACTATACACTTTAGTTCATAAATCCAACCCTTTTGTGAAGTCCAACTCATAGTCACTGAAAATGTTGTCCAAACAGGCTCCAAAGTAAGGAAAACGGCCCCATTTCTAAGCAAGTTTTTTCGACCTTCTCAAAATCACCCAAAAAAGATTTTCTTAGCTTATATTATACCTATATAGGATCAATCTGAAGTCTCACCTTTTTTGAATAAGTATTCATATTATTTAATTTATTTTTGAAAAAACACCCTTTAATACAAAGTCAGCAATAAAACAAGTTTAAAATTTTAAAATGCAAAAAAAACTTCAGATCCTCCTTAGTCACTCTAAACTGAAGCTAAGGTGATGTTTTTGATTTTTTTGCATTTTCAAAACCTCAAACCCTCTTCTCACTCCTTTGAACTCTATGCAACCTCAGTTGAGATAGTCCAATTTGTGAAGGTTTTTCATGCAAAGATCATTAGATCAAGTTTATCATTTTATATCATAACTATGTAACATAAAAAAGGCTATATGCAGGTTTTTCATTTTTTTAGATTTTTTTTGAATTAGTTATACACATTTGAATGTTCGGTCAAACCTTTCAAAACCCCGTTGACTGCCTCCAAACCCCATGTAACCCTAGCGCCAAACGTCCACCGTCGATCTAACCCTAACGCCAAACTGCGGCCGTCGGATAGGCCTTCTAGAAGGATTCCGCGGGGGCGATCCGTGGGCTCAATCTGATTGGCCATCGTTTTTCTCTCGGCGAGCAGATAACGTTGAGCGGGGAGCATCTAAGTGACCGTTGGGCGGCGGATCGGGCCCGGCAGAGTCTGGCGTCGCGCACGGCCGCGTCGAGAGGGGATGGGCTGCATGCGAGAGGGTCAATGACATCTGGGCCATTCCTGTCCCATGCATGCCATGCAACGTCGCAGCCTAGCTATTCTTTGCTCGTGAACACCTAGCCATTTGCATGCGGGATTGCATGCACGCATCGATGCAGTAAAGCACGGCAGGGCTGCAATGTATAGGTACGTACGTCGCATCTAAGCTATTTTAACAAATGCATGTTTGAACGAGACGGACGCGTCGGTGATGCAGCTCCTTTTTCAGTGTCACGCGCGGATGAACGGGCTTGTTTCCCACGCGGCGTCACCGCCGATGCAAGTGCACGAAATGATGCATCTCACCTGTGCCGCCCGTGCCTCTTTGGATGCTCTGCCCGCCGTTTTTTGAATTAATGCCCGCAATTACTTATGCCAGTGCGAACAGAGAAGAGAAAACGATCGAGAAGGGGCACCGTGTACACATTGACCATGGCTGCAACGCGGCTATAAAAGGGCACCATTTCCTCATCCTCTCACACTCATCTCTCAAGCCTCCTCCCTTCTTCTTTTCGAGCCAAATCCACCACTCGGGCCACCATGCAGTTCAACGGCCCTACCTATAAATCGCCCTCGCACCGCGTCGAGAGGCAGTGCCGGCCGGAGTCGTCGTCGAGAATAGCCTGAGGGTGTGGGCCATCTCTAGGTGGAGGGGCCCTAGAGAGTTGGCTCGCTTCTTCCTCCAAGCCGGCTACCGCCACCTCCCTCCCGGGCACTCCGCCCATGTTCCACCTCCACGAGCAAGACGATGGCAACGCCGGGCCCAACGGCATCGCCATCGGCCTCTCGTCACCTTCACTAACCCCTCGACGCTCACCACCTCCTCGGGGAGGTGTTCAGTGTGGATGCGAGTTTATCGCGTTCACGACCTACAACATCTTCACCAACTTCCACAACATCTTCCCTCACCCCAGCGGCATGCACACCCTCCCCTACCAGATGCCGGAGAACGCAGCAGTGAGGGGCCCAAGGAGGAGGGGCCAAGGAGTGGCAAGGAGGAGGGGCCAAGGAGTTGTTCAAGTGCGAGTCTTCTATCTATCTAGTTTGTGTTTGTGTTGGTTCGGGCGTGTGTGCCCGTGTCTTCTATTTATCTAGTTTTAATTATTTTACTTTCATGTTTTATGAACTATATGTAGTGGGGGGATGCCCCTCTATATGTTCTATCTATCTATACTACTAGGGTACCCGATGCCCCTCTATCTATCTATATGTTTTTTCGGTCCTAAAGTTTCTCCATTGCATTTTATTTATGTGGCCATATGTACTAAAAATGCACTAAAACATGATCCAATCATATAAGTTGTTGTTAGCACATGTCTAGTTAATTATCTCCCTTTTATGTTTTATGCACTATATGTTGTAAGGGGATGCCCCTCTATGTTGTAAGGAGATGCTACTAGGGGCACACTAGATGTCTTTTTTTTGAGAGGGGCACAACCTTTTCGGTTGAAACACACGAGTAAAAACTTTGAAAACACCATAGCACAAGTCAGAAAAATATTAAAAAATGGTGCTTGGTTGAAATAAACTAGAACCAAACAATTGCAACTTTTTTGGTTCACAAAGACTAGAACCAACCTTGGTTGAAATAAACTAGAACCAACATTTTGTTTTAGCCGAAACAACACGGGCCCCTACAATCGGACACGATAGCTTATGCATAAAAATTGCTCAAATAATTACCAGATGAGTTATCTAAAAAAAGGTGAAGGCAGGAAACTTAACATTTGTGAAATAACCTAAAGCCGAAAAGATATATCGATGTTAATGACCGTTTGCACTTTTTTTTGCACTAGCTACACTTCTTTTATCAATGGGCCTGGATATGTTCTATTCGGTCCTGCCTAACTTCTATATGGGACGGTCCTTTTCGGGCAACTGTGGACAAACCTTTTTTTTCCTTTTCTCCCTCTACCACTGAAACTGAAACTGAAACTGATGACGAACTGAATAACTGAAAAAACGAAACAGAGTGGAGAAGACATGCCGAATTCTTATAGCGCAACACTTTTATTCAAATGTACATATCATTACGATTACAAATGATGCCCAATCTATTCACTTACGACTAACTATCATCACATAAACAAATGCGAGAGTAATTACACAAACATAAAAAAGTCCGGCCATCAGCCCCATCAAATTGCCCTGCTTCTGCAATTCGATGAGTTTCTTCATCTGCTTGTTCAGCTTCTTCAGCTCTGCCGTCACTCCTGCATCCCCCACAGTAGCACCCATGGAAGGGTGGGTGCCCCCAATGGAATTGCCAGATCCAGATGCGCCCGATCCAAACTTGCCCAACTTCTCCGCCTCCAACGGTAAATCGAGCTCCCCTGATGCACCCTCCAGTTGAATCCGCTCTATGTACTCATCTAGCCACTCAAAATGGGTGCATTGCTTCAATTTCTGAAATCGGAAAGATGAACCCTAAATCCCAAATCCGATGGGGAAAAATGGGCAAATTTGAAATTGGGAGACAAAAACCAAAATTGGCATATTGAGAAGTAAAATCTCACCTTTCCCTGCTCTGGTTTGCTCTCGCATTTCATGAATTCCCGCCCAAGGTTGCCATTCTTGTCGGTCGTTGTGACTAGCCGCCTGTGGGTGCGATACGTGGGCATGCAGGGCACCTTGTCATGGGCACTACGCCATAAGCGGCCATGAGCAGCGGGAGGCTGAAGCGGAGCTCGACATTGCTAGGTCGCGGCCGGGCAGCCTTGCTGCGCGTCGTCGTCGGAGAAGAAGAAGAACAACGGTCGGGAAGGGGGGATGGGCTCGGGTGCTGCACGGCTCGGGGCACGGCTCGGTGTCCTCTTGTACCAATGCTGACTTGGATAAGTTAGTGGGTCCCATGCTGTGGGTCCCGCTCACCTGACCAATGCTGAGTTGGATAAGTTAGTGGGTCCCATGTTGTGGGTCCTGCTCACCTGATTCGAGTTTTAAACATGTGTCTTTGGATTAGGCAGCAGTGTCGCATGGGAGCTATTTTTTCCAACGCAGATGTCGCATGCGAACTATTACAACCAACTACGTCGCATCAGAGACAATTCACACCAACGATGTCGCATGGGAGCTATTCGCCCGAACTTTTTCATGGGACATAACAAGATCAATTCGATGCAAGAGATTTAAAAAGAAAGAAACAATTTGTATGATTTTTTTTGAATTTTCATCGGGAAGGGGGGGGGGAGGGGGCAGAAATTCCCCACCTGAATTGTATTCATTTGCCTATAGGGCTTTGCAGCCTGTTGCAAGATGGGTTCAAGTGAACTAGAAGTACATGGGGGCACAGGAGAAGAAGAGATAAAGCAAAAACACCACACACCAACAACACACAAAACATGGAGAAATAAAGAGGGAAACACCACACAACAAAGCAAAAGCACCACCAGTGTAATCGAACGGCATTGGCCAGCCAGAGACCATGCCATGCCAGTGCACCATCGACGCAATCGAAAGACATTGCGCACCAAGAATACACAACGCCGTGACACCACCTATGCCATGGGGTACATTCGAAAGGACACGGGAGGCCGAGACAATGACACAGCACCTGTGTGCCACCGGCATAGTCGAGCAGCGTCGCCTAGCAGACCAAACCAAGAAACTGCACCGTCGACGCAATTGAAAGGCGCCACACATCCAAGACATCGCAATGCCGCGACACCACCTGTGTCGTGGGGCACAGTCGAAAGGTCACGCGGGGCCGAGACGGCACCACGGCACCTGTGTGCCACTGGCAAGGTCGTCGGGCACTGCCTAGCAGAGACACACGGAAAAGCACTCGGGCACAAACCACAAGAACACCGATGAGGAAGACAGCCACCCCCAGCCACGGCCCTCCCCGGGTGGGAGGAGGCCGCATTCATGGCCGCCACAACTTAGGGTGGACATGGTCCGGGCCGGTCCGGTCCCGGTCCGAACCGTTGTTTGGACCGGCCGCCGGCGGTCCGGTCCGGACCGGACCGAGCAGTCCAGCGGTCCTGATTTCAGGGACCGGGCCGACGGACGTGAAGCTCGGTGCGGACCGACGGTCCCTACGGTCCCGGCGATCTCCAGTCACTGCCGTGTGGGCCCAGGATGCCGGAGAGGTGGCCGCAGAAGCAGGAAGGTGGCCGGAGCCGAAGAAGACGCACCTGATGCGCAGCGCCGCGAGGGAAAGGCGCGGGGGAGAGAGATAGCGGCGCAGCCGCGCAGGTATGCAGAGGCGCGGGGGAGAGAAGGAGCGGCGCGGGCACGCATGTGAGGGAGAGGCGCGAGGAAGAGGGGGTTGCTGTGGCGAGGTGGAAGACGTGGGCGGGAGCCGGTGGCGAGAGGTAGACGACGTGCCGTGTAAAGTGATGTTAGCCGTGAGCCTACGCATGTTTATTACTTAGCAGTTTTCTCTGCTGCATGCAAGCAATCTATCACGTTCATGAGCCCACGATTATCCATGTACAGCCTTGCCGTGATGAGTGGGTCAAATTGGACGTGGAGTTAATTGTTTGATGGCACCGTGATTCTCGGATCGAACCTGTTTCTTTGGTTAGTCGCGATTAAAAGGAAAGAACGGTGTATAGTCCATACAAAACAAATAGATATTTAGATCGGAAACAAAGGAAGAGGTTTAGATTGAAAAGTAAAAGGAAACAACAGCGTGAATAAAAGGAAGATATTTCCGTAACTAATTTGTTCGTTGATCCCCTGGCGGCTCCCGTCTAGGGTTTGAGATACCTCCGGTGACGACACCGTGAGGACGGATCGTACTCTACCACCAAACCTAATCCTCCCTGACTAGGTTCTCGGGCTGATTAAGGGGAGACCCTCGCTATCCGCCCGGCCTTGGTTCCTGTCGCGGGTCGCTAGGGTTTTGGTGGTTCGGAAGGCGAAGTCTGGTTAGGGTTTTGCCGATGGCGGACACGAGCTCGCAATCGTCAGCAGGAAGTGCGACCCCGGGAGGCAAGCCAATCGGGTTTGAGGAGATGATCGGGAAGCTCAGGTTACAAGAACGGGAGGAGGATGATCTGATCTTTGAAGAGGAATTCCCAGATGAGATCGAGGAGGCAGAGTTCATGGCGCTGGCGACGGTGCACACCAACAAGCCCTTCAGTCGAGGATCGTTCTATGATACGGTGCGACTTGCTTGGAGTCTAGCACAAGGAGTAACTTTCAAACCCCTGGGCGAAAATTTGTTCTCCTTGACGGTGAATTGTTTAGGGGATTGGAAGCGGGTCACAGAGGAGGGCCCGTGGCTGTTTCGTGATCATGGTGTGCTTATTGAGAAGTATGATGGGTACAGCAGGTATGAGGAGGTAGTCCTGGATAAATTGGCTGTTTGGATTCAGATTGTCGATCTCCCTCCGCTTTTCAGGAAGGACCACGTGGTTAGATCGCTAGCAAAGAAAGTGCGGGTTGTGGAGAAAGTAAATGTTAAACCCTAGATGGGGTGAGGGAAGGATTATGAGGATCAGAGTTAAGCTGGACATTCATGAACCACTAATGAGATACATTTCCATCACTAAGGACGAGAAGAAGGTGTTTTACTCGGTGCTCTACGAGAAGATGCCGGTTTTCTGCTATGTGTGTGGTCATATGGGTCATACTTACCTCGAACATGGCAATGGGAAACATGACCCGTTGTCTATGGAGTGGGGAGAATTCATCCTTGCGCCGCGTCCTGGAGAAAGGAGGCAGCCAAGACAAAGTTCAATGGGGACACAAAGGGATGGGGCTACAGCTGATGGCTCCAGGAGGAAGGGCTCGGAGGATGATGAACTGAAGGACACAGGGACCAGCCCTGCAAAACCTATTGGAGGGTCGAGAGGGGACAAGTCCAGTGGACGGAAGAGACTAACTTTTGATGGGGTGACTGCGGACCCAGCGGCCCATCCAGGTACGGTTCCAGGCCAGGCACACGAGACCCCGATCGCTGCCTCGTCTGCGTTCGTGGTGCACACACATGGTAGGCTGACAACGGAGAAGGAAGATGAGGATGGTGATACTTCCTCGCATGATTCGAAGAGGTCGAAGACGGACAACAAGGCTGTGATGGATGCCAGCCACACTTTATCGGCGAGCTCCGAGAAGGGGCTCGACCGGTCGCAATGAAAATCCTAGTGTGGAACTGTTGCGGGATGCGGAAGCCCGCGGCAATTCGTGCGCTCTTGGGGATCCAAGAGCGATTAAAACCAGATGTGTTGTTCCTATCTGAAACACACCTGGACATCCATGGCAGTTTCAGAGAGCAATGGCAGAAGCGGTGGACTAATCATGCTATGGCAAACCACCCTGGGAGTCTCATCTAGGGCTGTTCACTCAAATTACATCGATATTCGAATCAAGGAGACAACAACAGCAGGATGGCGCTTCACAGGCTTCTATGGCGAGCCAAGCAGTGACCGAAAACATCTCTCATGGGAATATTTGCGTGGATTGCATGCAATGTCGAATCTGCCATGGTTAGTGGCAGGTGACTTCAATGAAATCCTGCAAGCCTGTGAGAAGGAAGGGGGTGCTGCACGCCCTCAGAGGTGCATGCAGGCATTTAGTAATGCTCTGAACGATTGTGAACTTGATGATCTTGGCTACTCGGGAGATATCTTTAGCTGGCGCAGAGGTCGGATACGAGAGCGACTCGACAGGGCAGTATCAAACAGTTCTTGGGCCGATCTTTTTCCAGCATACGGTGTTGCGAACGAACCGTTTAATAAATCGGATCATCGACCGATCCTAGTTGATCTTGACTTTCAGCTCGGATTACAGCCTAGAGGGCCGGCGGGACCGAGGAAATTCAAGCCCGGTGGCTTTGCGGAGGAGGACGTGGAGGTCATCGTTCAAGCAGCACAGGATCGGGCCAAGGCCAGTGGGACAACGGCCTACTCCCAGGCGACAGGAGACATACATGTAGCTTTTCATGTTTGGGATAAGGAGACCCTAAAGGGCCCTAGAACCCGTTGAAGGAAACTACAGAAAGAGCTAAACGACGTGATGTCGGGACCCTTGACGGATGAGGCAGTGGCTCGCCAACACGATTTACACATGCAAATTGAAAATCTTCTAGAGCAAGAAGAGATATATTGGATGCAGAGGGGGCGGGCAGATTGGCTCTGTCGGGGTGACCAAAACACGGATTTCTTCCATCGTGCAGCCACCGGGAGACGTAAGAAAATTTTTATCAAGAAATTGAAAGGGGAGAACAGAGACTGGATCGAGGAGGAGAATCAACTGAAGGGCCATGTGGCGCACTACTTTGAGGAATTGTTTACCTCGGAAGTGCAAGAACCGGACCAAGCTGTTTTGGACAAGGTTAAACCGAGGGTATCTGATGCAATGAATGATGAACTAACAAAACCCTATTCCAGGGATGAAGTGAAGAGAGCAATGTTTAACATTGGTGACCTCAAAGCACCGGGCCCTGATGGACTGCATGCGGTGTTTTATAAACGATTTTGGCACATAATTGGTGAGGACATGATTGACGAAGTGCTGTTGGCAGTTAACAATAGAAAGATCCCGGAGGGATGGAACAACACCACAATCGTTCTCATCCCAAAGGTGGAGAACCCGAAGGTCATTACACAGTTCCGTCCTATTAGTCTATGCAATGTAGTCTATAAGGTGATCTCAAAACGGCTAACTAACAGACTCAAAAATCTGTTGCCGGAGCTCATATCTCCTAATCAAAGCGCCTTTGTGCCCGGGCGCTTGATTACGGACAACTTTTTAATTGCTTTTGATACCTATCATGCTATCAAAAGGAAGAGAACGGGGAAGTCTGGAATTTGTGCTGTTAAACTTGATATGCACAAGGCCTACAACAGGGTTGAGTGGGTGTTTCTGGAGAGAATAATGCTTCGGTTGGGCTTCACTGCTGATTGGGTGGCACTGATTATGGAGTGTGTACGGTCAGTTAAGTATCAAGTTCGTTTCAATAATTCTCTTACAGATTTCTTTGTTCCTACTCGAGGCCTCCGTCAAGGAGACCCACTATCCCCTTACCTATTCTTACTTTGTGCGGAGGGCCTCTCTAGCTTATTCACCCATGAAGAAGAGGTTGGAAATCTGATAGGAGTGAGAGTATGCGGAGGCGCCCGGCTGTCTCTCACCTCCTCTTCTTGACGATTCACTCATCATGATGCGAGCAGATGGAAACAATGCCGCAAGCCTTCGTCGAGCTCTTGATGACTATTCTTGCCTCGGGGCAACTTGTGAGCGAGGCGAAGTCAAGTATCTTCTTCAGCCCTTGCACGACGGTGGAAGTGCAGGCTGAGGTTTGTACATCATTAAACATTATGGCTGAGGCAATCACTGATAAGTACTTGGGGTTGCCCCCGATCGTTGGGTTGGAGCGAGCAATTTGTTTCCAACATATTGCGTATAGGATCCTTAATAGGATCGGAGGCTGGAAGGAGAAGAAACTCTCCTTTGGAGGAAGAGAAGTGTTGCTGAAGGCTATCATTCAAGCTATTCCATCATATGCTATGCAAGTCTTCAAGCTGCCAAAACAGATTTGTAATGCAATTACAACTGCTATGTCACAGTACTGGTGGGGAGATGAGGATGACAAGAAGCATATGCACTGGTTTGCGTGGTGGAAAATGTGTGCCAAAGAGCAATGGAGGTATGGGTTTTAGAGATGTACACTGTTTCAACTTTGGCGCTCCTAGCAAAGCAATGTTGGAGATTGTTAGCGTAACCTGAATCTTTATGTGCCGAATCGAGGGCAAAGTATTTCCCGGACGGTGATTTGTTGAATTGTCCTCTCAAGAAAGGCAGCTCTTACACATGGCAAAGTTTGTGGAGTGGTATTCAGACTTTCAAAAAAGGTTATATATGGAGAGTGGGAGATGGTACTCAAATAAGTATTTGGAGTGATCCATGGATACCTAGTAGCCCAAACAGAAAGGTAATGACTCCACGAGGTAATATCTTACCCACAAAAGTTTCTGAACTCCTGGATGAGGAGAATGGACGCTGGGATGAGGAACTTATTAGATATATATTCTGGCCAATTGATGCAAACCGTATTTTGATTATACCACTGGTAACGGGGATGATGGAGGATTTTGTTTCATGGAACTACAACAAATCTGGAATTTTCTCGGTCAGGACGGCTTATCACATGAAGTGGGATCATCAACATGGACGAAAGTTGAGACAAACGAATTCGGTATTGTCCTCAAGTACTAGTCTTGTTTGGCGCATTCTATGGAAGCTTGATGCGACAAAAGTTAAAGTGCATGTTTGGCGGCGCTCTGTATGGTGCAATTCCGTGTCGGGGTGTCTTTGGCAAACCGACATATGATAACAACTTCCGATTGTCCAATTTGTGAAGCTATTTGTGAAAGTATTCGCCACTCCTTTTTCAGATGCAACAGGTCCAAGAAATCTGGACTAAGCCGGGTTGGCTTCCACTATTACTGAACTTTGTGAAGCTGAGTCGGAGGGCTCGTCGGTCCTCGGTGATCTATTATCGATGCCCAATGCCACGATGCCAAAGATTCCGGGAGTTACCGGGAAGGAGCTAGCGGCCGTGGCGGTGTGGTACATCTGGTGGGGCGCTTGAGGTTTTACCCATGGCGAGACCATGCGAGAGCCGGCTCGGTCGGCCCAGGCTATTGTCACTTTGACAAAGAACTTCATGAGATCAAGGAAGCACGGGGCGACGCGGATTAAAAGGCATGGATGGACTAAACCAACGGAAGGGTTCGTTTGTTTCAACGTCGATGCCTCCTTCGATCCTGATAGTGGAACTGGAGGTACGGGGGCTATCATCAGAGATTCCATGGGAGGTTTTATCACAGCGTCGGCATGCAATATTCCTTTCGTGGAAGATGCAGAAACAGCAGGCCGAGGACTCAAGGATGGCTTGATCTTGGCGAATAACACTGGATGCAATAAGGTGGAGATCCAAGCTGACTGCATGGATGTCATCCAAACCATGCAACAGGGAGGAAACTCTTTGGGACCAGCGGCGGCCATCTACGAAGAATGTGCTTTCTTATGTCGCAATTTTATTTCAGTTAAATTCTGTCATTGCCCTAGGGAGGCCAATATGGCGGCTGATTTGTTGGCTACGAAGTCGGAGCCCTCGAGAACTATTGTATGGCAGACCGAGGCTCCGGATTTTCTTCTTGATGTACTCTCAAACGATGTAGCCCTATTTTCACATGAAATATAATCCGCCATGATGGCATTTCCCTCAAAAAAAAGGAAGATATTTCCGTAGAATCGTGTGGGCAGTTATTCCCATAGGTGGCAACAAATAATCGTGGGATGGAGCCGCGATTACGTGATATCCCCGTTTCTCTCGTTCTTTCTATTTCTCTTGGCTGAATAAAAGGAAACAAGAAAGGCCATCGCGCGTAGATCGGAGGAGGATGACCGCATGAGCACGAATGCATGATCTGTGGGTGCTGCCTCATCCTCCTGGGCTTTTTCTTCGGTCCGACCGAGCGCATCGGGCTTTAACCGGACCGGACCGAAGAATTTTCGGTCCATATTTCACAGACCGGACATGTCATTTTTTTGAGCGGGCCAGGACCGCGAGCTGGGCAGGATCGAGCGGGCCACGAGCGGGCCAAAAAGCCCGCTCGTGTCGTCCACCCTGAGCCACAGCGAATCGATGAAGCTCGCCAACCCGACGGACAAGCGCCCACCCAAGCTGACATGAGGACAAGGGGGCCTTCACAACCGCCCCCGGCTGCACCCCACGTGGAGAGCAAGCCGCATCCATGGCAGCCATCTGCACACCGGAAACCGCCGACCTGCACGCAGCATGCCGAAAGACGGGAGAAGAGTTGGCTAACGGCGTCGTCCGGCACCACGTCGGCCAGCACCACATCGGGAAGACCCTGGACACCAGCTAGCACCACCAGATGCTGGTCGTACGCGAAGCAAATGCGGGAAACCTGATCTGCAGCAGAGGCGCAGGAAGAGGGTGGCCCCAACGGATCCGGAGCCAGACTCGGCCGGATCTGGCCGCGCACGCCGCAGCACGCCCAGGCGGCGACAGATCAGGGCAAGCCCGAGGAAGCGCCGCCGCGCCAGGACCACACCGCACACCGCGCAGAGGGCCCCGCCGCCAGCCCATCCAGCAGCCGAAGGGGCGCAGGACGGCCGCGATGCCCACCACCCGCACGAGCCGGGGCACCGCCGGGAGCAGCCAGGGTCGGCGTGCACGCACCACCGAAGAGAGGGCCCCTAACAACAGCAGCTCTTGCGAGTGCCCCAACCACGTGAGAAACGAGGCCCGCCGCCGCCGGGGCTTTGCCCGGCGACATGTGCCGGCGGCGGCATGGGAGGGAGAGGTGGAGGGGGCGTCGGGGGTGGCTACTAGGTATTCCGCCCGAGCCGCTAGCTCCTGTGGAGCGACGCGGGGGCTGATCCTTTTGTTCTAATTTTGTACTATGAATTTTGTTCAGATTCAAAATTCATGGCCGGTATTTCCGGGCCATGGTAACCAAAAACCTTGGTACGATGCATGGCATGATGAAGTTTTTCATGGGACAGAATTAGAACAACAAGACATTAAAAAAGAAAGAAAGAAATCAAAGTCTGAACTCTGAAGTTACTTCAGTTCCGGAGGATACAATGCATTGGGTATTTGTTTTATTTCGATTCTGAGCACTGCCTGAGATACATACGAACTCATCCTGTAAATGCCCTTGAGCTTATATATGTTTCCTGTGTATGTACATGATGCTTGGATACAATATATATATATACTCGCCATTGTGCGGTGTGTATTTAAATACTCAAGTATAGAAAGGACCAAAAAAGCAGAGCAAGCAAACAAACAGTAGCCGGCCGAGATCACGAGAGGACCGTCTTGAGCTTGTAGTTCCTGGCAAACGCGCTGTACACGAAGAAGTTGATCATGGAGATGGCGGCCATGATCCAGAAGAAGTAGTCGAGGTGCCCCTGGTTGAGGTCGTCTGCGATCCACCCGGGGCTATCCGCCGTCGCGGTGAGCAGCTCAATGACGGCGTATATGAAGGAGCTCAGGTAGCTGCCGAGCGCGATGGTGAGCAGCGCGAGCGAGGTGCACATGCTCTTCATGGTGTCGGGCGCCTCGTTGTAGAAGAACTCCAGCTGCGCGATGTAGCAGAAGACCTCCCCGCCGGCGAGGAAGAAGTACTGCGGCAGCTGCCACGCGATGCTGATCTGCTCGCCGCGTGCCGCGCTGCCGAGGCGGCTCGTCTCCACGACCGCCGCGATGGCCATGGAGATAGCCATGAGGACGCGGCCCGCGCCCATCCGCTGCAGCTGCGACGGCTCCCCGCCGCCGCCGCCCGAGGAGATGGAGAACTTGCTCAGCGCGGGCACGATGACCCAGCCGTAGAGGAGCACCCAGGTGAGCACGCAGAGCACCTCGAAGGATAGCAGCGACGCCGCCGGTATGGAGAGGGACAGCACGTTGATGTCCATGGCGCTGCCCTGCTGGATGAAGGTGGTGTTCATCTGGGAGTATGCCACGGAGACGATGATGCTGGTTGTCCAGACCGGCAGGAGCCGGAGCAGGATCTTGAGCTCCTCGACCTGCGTGACGGTGCAGAGCTTCCAGGACGAGCCCGGCTCGCCGTCGATCCTCTCGGCAAGGTCCAGCTCCGAGTAGACGGCCGCCCTGTCGAAGAAGCTGAACTCGGCGGTGTGCGCGATCCTGGGCTCGTCGTCCTTGTCGCTGGCCTCGTGGAGGAGGGCGGCGTCGGGGGGCAGGCGGAGGCTGAGCTTCCTGCAGGCGGCGACGACGACCTGGCAGAGGCTCTTGAGCGGCGAGCCGGTGGGCATGGTGCGCTTGTACATGGGCGTGGCGAGCAGGAATGCGGCGTAGGCGGCGGCGATGCAGGCGGTGGCGATCCCGAACCCCAGCGCCCAGCTGACATTCTGCTGGATGTAGACAATGAGGAGGCCGGAGACGATGGGCCCGAAGTCGACGCAGAGGTAGAAGAGGCTGAAGAAGGCCGCCTTGCCCTCGCGGTCGGCCACCACCGCGTCGTCGAACTGCTCGGCGCCGAAGGGCAGCAGCGAGGACCGCACCCCGCCGCTCCCGATGGCCACCAGGTAGAGCCCCACGAACGCCAGCGTCTTGGCGCTGAAGAAGCCCGTCGCGCCGGCGACGGCGCCGCTGGCCGCGGCCACCGGGAGGAAGGCCGAGGAGGTGACGAGGATCATGCCGAGGAGGTAGAAGGCGAGCGAGACGAGGATGGTGTTGTAGTTGCCCCAGTAGGTGTCGGCGACGACGGCGCCGAAGATGGGCGTCAGGTAGCTTGTGCCGATCCATGTGGTGACGCTGGAGGCGCTCGCCAGGTTGCTCCCGTGCAGCACCGTCTCCAGGTACACCACCAGGTTGGTGGAGATGCCGTTGAACGCCGTGCTCTCCAGGCACTCGAACCCTGCGCGCGCCACCACCACAATTGCATCAAACACCTTAGTAATCATCATTCAGCCGAGCAGCTGGACATGGACATGGACATGCAGATGGAGGCATGGAGGCTGGAGCTCACCTAGCACCACGAATGGCGCCTTGCTGCTGGGTCTGTTGTGGTCGTCGAGAAGCGGCGGTAGCGGGGCCTCCTCTTGGATCGTCGGCGAGGAGATGGCGAGCAGGGTCTCGTGTTCATTGATCCTCGGGGAAGGCAGGACCCTGGGCCTGGGGGAGGCCAAGTAGGAGAAGGAAGGGGAGGCCGAGAAGGAGGGCGACGCCGAGAAGGAGGGTGAAGCGAGGCCGCTCTTGGATCGTTTGAACGACGGAGACGAACGGTAGGTGAGCTGCCCATGATTCCAATCCAAGAAGAAACAGAGTGAGAAATTAAGCCGAATCCAAGGAACAGCAGAGGAATAACAGTACTAGGAGTATGACACTGAATAACAAATTGCATAACTTGTAAATTACTGTACTAGCTGGCAGAAATGAACGAATCTCTGAACATATTTTTATGTACCACGTGTTAACTGGAAAGATCATAATTTGAATAGTATGATGATGAAAGTAGAGCCAAATTGCACAGTGTTAGCCGCCATGATCCGCATAGTTTAATTAACAGAGACAAACTGTAAAGCATGCATGCGTACTTAGTTGTCAGCCTTTGGACCGATGCACCGCTGGTTGTACTTGTTTTTGTGTTTGTTTTCTAGCTGCTGCTACCCGTCCGATCCTACGTAGTACCCAACATTATATCGATGCCTCAATGCATCCACCAACCGATCGTGATGTGTGGCTAATGTGTATGCACATAGTCAATCAATCTTGATCGTGATTAGCTTTAGACTCAGTCCATGGTTGCTACATTTCAACTGCCCGTAAAAAAAATGCATGCATACTAGTAATTCAGTTCCGACGCACGCACGCCATTGACAGTCATGGATTGAAATAGTCGTATAAACTTATCCCCAATCTCAAGATGCTGACGAGTTGACCATCCACCGAATCGATCCATCGAAGCAATTAATCAAGCTGATTAAAACGCTGCCGGGCGATCGGTGCCCTGGTTCTAGATGCAAGCTGAGAAGAAGGGATCCATCGAGATGGTCGACACGCAGAGCTATAAAGCCGACGGCGGGGGCGAGCGTGCGTACCTGGCGCAGGAGCGGCGCGCGCACGGCGAAGCCTCGCTCCGGCTCCTCGCCGGCGTCGAGGACGACGTACGGCCGCGGCGACGGCACTTGGATGCTGTGCTTCTTCATCGTCGCTCTCTGCAGGTCGCGCCTGGTAGACTGTGGCGCCGGACTCCTTCTCTAGCTTCTAGCTAGCTCCCCGCTCTCTCACGGAGACCAGGGCACAACAACCACGCTGGCTATATAGCGGGCGCGCGCGTCGTCGGTCAAGCTTAGCTCTCCATGGCGCGGGCGGGCAGCATGTGATGGATGGAGCAGGGGCAGGGGTAGGTGAGTCGATCGCCGTCTCGCCGGTAATAGACTAGTTCCACTGGGTCTGGGTGGCTGGCCAGTGGCGCCTAATTAATGGCGCCAGGAACGCTTCAAATGGCACGGATTGTTATTATACTAAAAACGGAAAAACTAACATCCACACACCTTCATCATCACTTGTTTTGCCACGTATGAACAGATAATATCAGCATAATTTTTTTTGGTTTTCGGCTTAAAAATATTTTATCTCCTAATTAAAAAAGCGAATTAAAAATCCGCTTTCATTAAATCCATCTCGACGAGATCTTCAAAACTAGACCCCATGTAGATATGTTTCGACGAAATTTTTTTTTGCCCAAAAGTTGCCATGATGTTTACAGTTGCCATGGTGCTTAAACTAAAGTTGCCATGTGGCAATTTTAGTTTGTAGATCATGGCAATTTTAGTTTTTGATGATGGCAATTCCAGTATTTTGACCATGAAAATATTTTTTTAAATAAACCATGACAATTTTAAGTGCATGTATCATGGCAATTTTAGTTTATGCTGCATGGCAAGTCTAGTTTCTTAATTCTCTGTTTTATAATATGTCAAAATTTACTTTTTAATATAGAAGAAAATAGCTGAAATATAACATGACAACTCTAGTGTAAACATCATGGCAATTTATATGCAATAGACATCGCAACTTTTAACAAAAAAAATTCGTTGAAATATATTGATATGAGATCTAGTTTCGAAGATCTCGTCGCGAGGGATTTAATGGTGAAAACGGATCTTCAATCGGATTTTTCATTTAAGAGATAAAACATTTTAAAAACTGAAAATCCAAAAAAATTTCCACATGCATGCATGCGGTGACATAACGTAGTCTGTATGTTATAGGGCGTGTGGACGGGTTTGGCTCCCACCACACGTGTGGACGTTAGCGTTGTCCTACTAAAAAAATACTTCTACTAGTACTCGACCTTACCAATTCAAAAATAAAAATAGAGGACCATACGGTTCTGCGATCGCTTTCCTCCTGTAGCAAAACCTAGCCGCCACCACCAGGAGAGCCGCTTCTTCCCGCACCGTCTTCCGGCGGCTCCCCTCCGCCAGCGACCTTTTGTTCGTCGGTGGTGAGGGGGGTCACCGAATCCCGTGCGTGTGGATCGTTTTAGGTTTAGGTTTTAGGACACATGAAGCTTAGAGTTTTGGATCATTCGACGTCTTGTCTTCGGCGGCGGCGACGGCAATGCTGAATAAAGAAGCTCTGGATTCTTCTCCAGTGAGGCGATCGTCTCTATTGTCGGTGAAGGATCTCGAAACCAGCATGTTCAAGCGAGGATGTTGTGGCAGCGGCGGCATCCTTGTGGTGGACATGTGTTTTCGAGCTCCGCCGTTGCGACGACGTCTGCTCCAACATCGGCGTGGAGCTTGGGAGGTAGTCGAGGAGCGGATGCAGATTGTGGTCTACATCGACGATATATGGAAGACGAAACGTGTGCTGGGCTCGTGGTTATAAGGGAAGGTACCAAATTCTGTCTGGATCCATGGGCTTGGTGGCCGGGCACTTCGGCTGGGTTTTCCTAGTCTGTTTGCTATCTGCACCGACTCGAGGATTCCGGTTTCCGTGGCCTCCCAAAATGGGCAGTGGAACATCTTGTTCCTCGCACATTTGGATCGGAGGAAATTGTTGAGTGGGATAAATCGCGGGTAGCCCTCTCGCCGGTGTTGTCGGATTCTCCATACACCATTTCCTGGAGTCTCTCACCTCCGGGTGAGTTCTCCAGCAGTTCGGCATATCATGCACTATACCGTTCGCCCACTATTTTGTGGATTTCCCCTCTATGGAATGCACATTGCCTTTAAAAATCAAGATCTTTGTGTGACAACTACTACATGACCGCCTACCCTCTGGGACCGAGGTGCTTGAGCGGCATGGCCCGTGTAATGGCTTGTGTCCCTTGTGTGATGTCCCGAAAACTAGGCCTCTTGTTCTCGTGCACGGTGGTGCGCGCCCTCTGCAGTTTCATATGCGAGGTAGTAGGGGCCGACTAGGAGGTCCTAGACTTTGCAGGGTTACCTGAGACCATACCTATCCAGATCGGCCAAAATCACAGCCCATTCTGGCTAATCTTTGCACCAATGTTGTGGATGTTATGGACGACTCGTAATAAAATAATGATTGAGCAGGTCTTCCTGTGGCAAGCCTATAACTCGTTCTTTAAATTCATTTTTGCAGCATTGGCGCCTGCTTTCTTGGCAGCATGACCGTGACCGGTTTGGGCTCATGACTGACCGATCAGGTCCAGACCGCCGCTTGATTTTTCTCTATTTTTTATATTTTTTTGACAGATTGTATTGTTGCCCAAGCTGTCTTATTTGCTATAACTCTTGAAACTTGGTTGTATGGATGTTTGCTTTATTTATAATAAAGTAAAGCGAAAAGTCTATTTTAAGATGATTAATCCAAGCTGTCTTATTTGCTATAACTCTTGAAACTTGGTTGTATGGATGTTTGCTTTATTTATGATAAAGCGGAGCGAAAGCCTATTTTAAGATGATTAATTCTACTCTAAAGTGTGAACACACACATGCAAGCTAAAACGAAAGGGATCGAGGGATGACGGAGCTAGCTACGGCGCGTACGTACCTGGCGCAGGAGCGGCGCGCGCACGGCGACGCTTTCCTCCGGGTCCTCCCCGGCGTCGAGGACGACGTACGGCCGCGGCGGCGGCACTTGGATGGTGTGCTTCTTCATCGTCGCTCTCTGCAGATCGCGCCTCGTAGATTGTGGCGCCTGCCTCCCCTCTCCTTCCCCCTCTCACAGACACACCACACCAACCGCGCTGATTATGATTATATAGCGCGCGCGCGTCGTCGGTCGCGAGACCGGGCAAGCTAGCTCTCCATGGCCCGGCCGGCCAGCATGTGATGATCGAGTAGGAGTAGGTGAGTCGCCGATAATATACTAGTGACACTTGGTCTTGGTGGCTGGCTAGTGGAGCCTATAATTAACGGCGCGAGAACGCTTCAAACAGCACGGATTGTCATACTAAAAAAGAAAAGAAAAACTTGCTACTAATAATACACAATCTTATCAGCTCACAAGAATAAAAACTCAATCTTACATTACAGCTGCTCCAAAATATTATATGATGTCTGAGAAAGTCGCGTCGTCGATTTTATTTCATTTGTTGACCCCTAACTACCATATGAAGCTCGAGCCTCCCTGAAAATGGAAATTGCAAAATGTTCGAAGTGCTCTTCACACCGGCCGGCTAGGTAAAATTATATTTTCTTATGTTCGAGCTGTTCCACTAAGCCCCCACCGCCCCTTCCGTTCGGTTGATAATGAAACAACAACGTCCAAGACCTGCTTTTTTTTTTTTGGCGGAAGCAAAGACTTGCCATCTTGATTAAGTAAGGAAGGGGACATGGTGTTGGGTGACGAACGTGGCTTGACTATTTTTTTCCTCGTGTAGAGCTTTTTTTTTCATGCCGGGATGCCCTCGAGGCTGAGCTTGGTGCAAGCAACGGTGCCATGAAAGCTGCAAGCCACTTTGCCCGCCTCGTGGCAGTAAAAAAAGAGATGGATTCTGCTTTTAGCCCTACTAGTTGAACGCCCGTGCGTTGCTATGGGAGAACAAAAATATATAATGATCAAACAATAAGAAATAGAAGAACAAAAATATATGGCCATCAAACAATACAAAAATACCCAATAGAACATGGGTCTAGGGGCGCCCTGATCGAAGACATATTTTTTTCAATATAAAAAAAGACAAACTATTATGAAACTTTTTGTAACAATATGGTCTTATGTTATACCCGCATGTAAAGTTTCACAAGGAAATAATTTTCATGGTCTTCTGTATGAAAGAAACAAAATCAATTATATGTAAAAGTTGCAATTTTATTTATTTTTTCCGCCCAGATGAACACTGAAATCATTTCTTCATGAAACTTCGCGTGTGAGTAGACACTTCCCCCTATCAAGATTCTTTGTGAATACCAAAACCTCTATATCTAACCAAGTTTTTGCCTTCACGTTTCACCACTTGGGTGAAAGCAACTTGAGAAGTTGTGGGTTGCAGCCACGTGTATTTATTTGGGACCAGGGGGTAGAAATCGCATGTGGCTCTAGGTTTCCATTGTAAATTTTCTTAACGTGGACTGCATGTTCGTGTGTGCACCTAGCGTTTTCGGCATGCATGGGCCATCCCAGTTGACCTCTGTACTTTCCACGCATTGCTGTGCATGCATGACGTGCGTTCCCCGTCGGGAGGTCGGTTCGTTTTTCTCGCGTGTTCGACCGTACTCCCTCCGGTCCTTTTTACTCTGCATATTAGGTTTGTCCGAAGTCAATCTCATCCAACTTTGCCTAAGCTTATATAAAAAATTATAAACATTCACATAACAACACCAATATCATTAGATTCATCTTGAAATATATTTTCATATTATATTTATTAGATATTATAGATGCTAATAATTTCTAATATAAATTTGGTCAAACTTAGCAAAGTTTGACTTTCGGCAAATCCAATGTGCAGAGTAAAAAGGACCGGAGGGAGTACTTCTGGGAGGGGGGGGGGGGGGGCACGTTAGCGGTTGCCGCTTCAATCGCATGCTCTGGTTGTTTCGCGTCCACATGATCGTGTTCGAATTAGCTTTCCCTCGAGGCTCCTATAAATACGGGCGTTTCCTGCTGCTGCTCCTTCCATCGCGGTATATGGTACCTGCTCAGTTGCGTTTGTATTTACCTGATCGTTTTGCATTAATGGGGGAGGCTGTTGGCGATGAATTTCACCTCCTCCCCGTCCTGTCCGCTACCGGCCGAGTTCTGGTAATTCGCCTCCTAGTGCCACCCTCACGCCTCCGTCTTTTGGTGAAGCTTTGGGAGGTACGTGATGTGGCCGGCGAGGAGACGCGAAGAGCGGCGCCCCGGTGTTCCTGATGATGCTCTTGGACACGGTGCGCAAGGACGGGGACACCATGGCAGGAAGCGTCGTTGCTGCCGCCGTCATGGATGTCGATCACTGGCCCGCGCTTGCTGATGCAGTCGAGACCAAGGCTCGATCCTGCCCCGGTTTCGTCGTGTCCTTAGCCCCCTTCAGGTGCGTATCTAGCTGCTTGAACTGGTGCCTATGATGGCGCGCTCCATGGAGTCCACGACGTACACCGATGTGTGGTAAGGCAGGTTCTCCGGCGAAGACGAGGCCGACTTCGGGGCGATGAAGTGGAGAAGGCGGCCGAGCTCCTCCTTGTCGGCGGGGCAGAAGGACTGGACGCGGCGGGAGCGGAGCACAATCTTGAGGGGTTGCATATCTTGCGAAGCTGCCGCCATGCGTCGCCCTAGGATGTGAAGATGACGCCCTCGGCGTCGCCGTACATCATCTGTCGCATGAATTTCAGAGGCTTGAGGACGCGTCCTTGGTATTTATGATCTCTCGCAGAGCGCCTCGGATTGCAGCGGCTCGAGGGCGATTCGGGATTGAGCAGGCCAGCAGCTACGGTGGTCGTGCGCTTATGCCCACCCCGACGACGACGGCACCATGGAGGCCCGCGAGCCCGCGACGTATGGCGCCCAGGCAGCCATGGTGCATATATGTGGCAAAGGAGCGATTGCTTCTTCCTGACCTGTGCGAGCGTGGTGTGGCAGTGCTCGGAGGTGGTGGGGCAGGTGGCCGATGACCGGGAGAGGCCACGGTTCGTGGTGTGGAGCTCGCCGAGGCGGAGGCGGAGCATTATGAGCGAACTGTGGCGGGAGCGCGTTCCAGGGCGGCGTAGGACCATGTGTGGTGTCTTCGAGTCTGCCAATCTGTCGGCGCTTACAAGCGAAAAGTGCACGTCATGAGTGAGTCGTGGCGGGAGCGCGGTCCAGGGCGGCGTAGGACCATGTGTGGTGTCTTCGAGCCTGCCAATACGCCGGCGCTTACAAGCGAAAGGTGCACGTACGTGCGTAAATCATTCATAGTTTCGGCCAGAGACAATCTACACGCCCACGATAGTTGGACCACCTATCAGCGTCGTCATGGGCAAAACAATGTGAACGATCTGTGTTGTGCAGGGTGAATCGTCGTCGTCGTCATCTTCTCCTGACCAGCGGCCTGTGAGCTCGGCAGAATCGGCTCTCGGAAGATGCCGCCAATGGAGGCGTGCGAAGGCGGAAGCAACGCTGCGCAATTGTATGGAGGCTAAGGCCACCATGTACAAGTTCTTCGTCGACATGCAGCAGGGACGTCCAGCATATTAATTATTACTTCGTAGTTGCTTAGTAGCGCTAGACCTAGCTTTAGCTTTATATTATGTCTAAACTGTACTTGGAATTTAAAGCATGTCAAGTATATATCTGATTAAAATTGTAGGGTGTTTGACATACGAGGTGCGGTAATCGAGAAAGGACAGTCCAAATAGTTGTTTCATGTTGATAAGTTTATTTCCCTGTCAAAGTTAGCATATCCATGCATGTGATTTGGTGCCATGTATTGTTCCATGTTGATAAGTTTATTCCCCCTCTCAAAGTTTCCATTGTAATTTAATATTATGCATAATTTATTTGACTAATATTTGGTCATGCTAGAGCAGATAATAACTATCCAACCAGTTATGAAGGGGGTTAGAAATTGTAAAGTATGTTAGCTAGATAATCAATAAAGTGGCCGTATGCATCTCCCATATGCAGAGGCCGGGGGTCATCCTCCTTTTCTAAAAAAAAAGATAATTCAAGCTCCTTTCAGATTTATGTTGAGAAATTATTATATTTGTTCGGCAGATGGTTAAAACAAAATGTCATCAGGAATGAAGTGTTGTTCCAAAAAAAAAGGCAATAAAGTATTGTTTTTTAGTGATACCAGTGTTGTTTCAACTCTCTTGCTAAGTTTCAATATCAAGTACAAAACGTTCTAATGGATATAGTTCTCTTGGAAATTATGATGTGCTTATGGTAGTAAAAAGGTTGTAGTATATGCAGGTATGTTGTTCTACTTAATGTTTGTATTGCGGCTCTCATGCGCAAACTATAACAGGAGTACGTTTGATAATTGAAAGTCATGCTAATGTTCTATATTTTTCTTTTTTTAGTGTATATAGGAAGTTCCTGTAGAATGATGTGACCACGTGCTCCATGCAAATTCTCACGTGCCGGCCACCGTTGATTTCGTGCAATCTGGATGCCTCTCGACGCCGGATTTCTTCCCCTGCACACCTTTTCACCGTCGTACTGGTCCATAAAAGGGCTCGCCTTCTCCATCAATGGTTCTCATCTCGCTTCTACCGCTCATCCATGCATAGTGCGTCCGTCTCTTAAATTTCATTTGCGCTCACGGCAGTTCTTTGCCGGAGGCCACTGCCAGGTCCCCATCTCTATTACCGGCGCTGGCCATCTGTCTCCTCTCTCTCCGTGTGTGTGTGTGTGTGTGTGTGTGTGTGTGTGTGGGTGGGTGGGTGGGTGAGTGGTATATCAAGGACCTCGGCAAGGCACCTAGGTTATGTACCAGCAGATGTTCTCAGCCGTGCATGCGAACGGCACGGTGTCGTGTACCTGCAGGGACCATGGAGGCAGGGACTGAACAGCGTCCTCAAGTAAGGTAAGGTAGATAGCTTCCTATCGAGGTCGTCGTCAAAGGACCGAGGGCGTCCACGGCGCATGGTTAGTTCACCAATATCAACAGTAATCCTGCAGAGGCTATATCAGAATGATCTTTGCGACTTCTTACTGCAGTATGTTAGTATCCCGTATACGGGCCATTATATAGCGTGAACTGCATATGGTTTTAATAAATAGTTTTATTAGAGGCGTGCCAATCTTTACCGCTCTGTTTGTGACCATGCATTTGCATGGTTGTAATAAATAATGTTGTCATATTCAACTCTTTTACATATTGTTATGCCTCTCTTTAATTGACAACGAATAACTATTTATTACTCTATTGTTTGGACCACAGTTTACATAGTCGCGACTTATCGACAGGCGCGGCGTGTCGCCGCGCGGGCTAAGCTAGTATCCATTATGAGCAATGCATGAATCACCCGAAGTATGACCAACTATTGTGAGGTTATCTGAAGCAGGACTTGTTCATGGCAGACTTTGCAGCTTTGAGGACTTGATGAACACCTTTAGCCTGAAAAACAATGGACGGGTGCCTCCACTTTCTTTGTTGTCTTTGACCATTATTTTGCCTCAGGCACCAGGTTGGCTGAAAGTCTCCAGCTAGCAATAATTTGTTTCCATCACCGAGTTCTGATTTTCCTGCATATTTTGTTACATTTATGTTAATATATCGAAATTGTTGCAAATACGCATAATATATTCAATATACAAAAAAGGATAGATCATTTTTTTCAGTATTGATGGTAACTATGTTGGATATGCACATTCATATAATGGTAAGATTAATTCAGTGAGAACAACACACAATTAGCATTAGCATGGAATCAAGCTTCCGAAGAGCAGAAAGGTTCACATGAACATCTGTAGGGCCCTCCAGTTTACCAATATGCATGAACCAACTGAAGAGTCGAGTGTCTAATTCTCAGTACAACTTTATGCAAATGGAGAAAACTTAAATTAGCGACAAGCAAAAATGCACACGCTGTTCTATTTTCCTTTGTAGGAACCAGCTTGGCCGTGTATGTTGCCAACATCATTCACAGGTATGGTATGGCCTCGTGGTCTTGGTGGTCAGAGTGGCGGCGATCCATGGACTCTAATGTGAGCAACTCTAGGGTTGTTTTCTTCTTCCTCGCTGTGGTCGTGATTAGTACGAGTCTAGTGCGCTCCCATGCATGTGGCAGGTTCCTTCTCTGGTGTATTCTAGATGCGTGGCCGCCATCTTCTTCTTTGATGTGGTTGCGAATGTGTATTTGTAGCCACTACCATAGTACTCCCTTCATCCCAAAATAAGTGTCTTGAGCTTAGTACAAATTTGTACTAGAGCTAGTACAAAGTTGAAACACTTATTTTGGGACGGAGGGAATAGTATATTTCCTAACAAAGGAAACTTGCCTTCCCTGCCTCATCAGTCATCACCAAGACAGACAGTGAACATAGTGTAGCATACCACATAGTATTTCTCCAAACAAACACTGGTGGAAAAAAGGCCTTTGGTCGCGGTTCGCAACTGCCATTAGTCGCGGTTGCGCAACCGCGACCAAATAAGCGCGACTAAAGCCCCCCACCTTTAGTCGCGGCTGCTTAAGAACCGCGACTAACGGCCCGTCCACGTGGGCACCAGGCGGCCGTCGGGGCGGAGGACCTTTAGTCGCGGTTCTTCTGGCCAACCGCGACTAAAGGCCGCCACAGGTTTAGGGTTTTAGCCCCCCCCCCCTAAACCTGTTTTCTGTTTAATTTGTATTGTTTTATTTCTTTTGTGCTTTATTTTAATTTTGAAGGAGTTTCATATATTCTACGGTACTACATACATGCATATGAATGTACAATTTCAAATAAATTTGAAATTAGAACCAAAAAGAATTCAAGAGGAATATACAATATATATTCAATATCATCGGATGACCATATACAATTTTGAACAAGTTTCCATACATGATTTAATGCATATAAAGTTCTACGTCCTCGTAATAGTGTTCTCCTTTAGGATGGAGGACTTCCTTCTGAACCATCCAGCTAGTTCCTCTTGAAGTGGTCGGAAGCGAGCTTGGACTAAGCATCATCCGGAGGTTATTCCTCCGAGCATTGGTATCACTCGGAACCCGCTCAGAGGTGTATCTCGGATCATCTCACAGAACATAGTATCCACATAGATTGGTCTCCGGTGGCTGAATATCCCCAGCATTCTTAGGCTTTGACCTTTTAAATTCTAGCTCTTTTTTGAATTCACCGACCTTTGTATCTATGAACCGTCTCCAAACCCTACGAGGCAAAGAAAATTAAATGAACAAGAGAGTTATTAGTTACTTGATATTAGGAAATGAACGAAATAGGCCAATCGATATAGAGCGCAAATGAATGAAAATAATTACTTCTGCAGCATTCTTCTCATGCCGCCCCAAAGCTTTGGATCCATATTCGAGAGTCGTGGACGAGACATTACGAGGTGTTAACTTTAATTACTAGCAGAATCCAGTGGAACCTGCGGACCACGATACATGCACAGACGTCATGCATAACTCATCGATTAGCCGCCACATACCATGCATGGAGTAAACAAAAGAGAATGTGCTCAAGACAGAAACACTCACCCAAAATGGTAAGGAAATAGAATATCACTTTTGAGTTCCTGCTTTGTAAGAAACTGCCACAGGTCTGCCTCCACGTCGGCGAGGTGACGCTCCAACACATGTCCATTAACGATGTGTGGGTCAATGAACCCAACATCATGGATGTTCCTTACTCTGCATTCCTTAATCTTCATTCTGCATGTATAATAGCGGACACAACAATATAGTTAGGACATATATATAGTGCAGGCAATATGAGCGAGATGGGGTAGAAATTAATAAATCACTTACGTAACGTAGCAACCGATGATAGATTTGTCGAGCTCGCGCAGATTGAAAAGCTGGAACAATTCACTCAGTTCAATTTGTACATAGTAATGTTTGAAGTGATGCTCATGTCTAACTTCCGCATAAATATATTCTTTGGCGTTTTTATTTTTATGTAACCCTTGTACCATTTCAGCAGACCTTTCATTTGTGGAGGTAGATCATTTTCTCTGCAGGCTCGACGAGAGGCCAATTCTTGACATATGTAATTACTACCTCCTTCACTGGCGCCTCATCAAGGCCTAACAGTTCACGAAGAGTAATACCTAAGTTGGCCGCTTGTTCTCTCGCACTTTCGTTACAGTCAATCCATGTCTTTGTCATAGCTTGTATGATCTCGGGGCATCCGGACAGAAGGCTTCCACTATAAGCGGGGCAATCGATTGTTTACTTTGTTCCCGAGCTGGGCAACTTGTTTCCGCTTATTTTACTTTCGCCTTCTCCCGCTCTTTGTTCTCCTTGAACATGAGTGCCTGCCTGTGAAGTTCACGTGCATAGTCGTTAGGCAGATTCTTCATGCTTGGGACGGTGTGCTCAAAATGACTTAGCCCACTTCTTTTGCTCATCGAGAAAATCTGGCTTGGGCTCGGGCTCTCTTTTCTTCTTGCAGTCCGCCTTCCATTTCTCCAAATCAGCAGCAGCGTCGCCGACTTCCTCGGCACTACGTTCCCAAGGCCTTGTGGGGAGAGGCTTGATGATGGCTCCGGTACCTTTGTGGTCTTAGGTACATAAGGGTCCGGGTTAATAATCCAGACTGCTTGACTTCTTTGTCGGAGGTGGATTGGGGCGGCGTCGATCACCCGCCGGACGAGGATCGGGGCGGCGGCTGATCACCCGCCGGACGTTAGGATCGGGGCGGCGTCGGCTGGCGTGGCGGAGGTGTAGGTGAACCGCCACCACCACCACCACCACCGCCGCCACCGCCACCACCACCACCGTAGGGGGTGGACTTGTTGTCCTTGGCGCCTCGCTGGAAACTTGATAAACTTCTTTTGCCATAGAATGAAATGACGCTTGACATCTCCAAGTCTTTTCTCCCCTTCAGTGTAGCAATGTCAATCTCCGTGTCCTCAAACCCTTGGACTATGTCCTCCACCGTGACACGAGCATAGCCATCTTGAATGGGGTTGTTGTGGTGGAGTGCTCCTGTAAACATGGTAAAGCACTGCCGATGGCTACCTTCATGGACATGTTCCCGATAGGATAATACAGATGACATTCTTTCATCTCCTTTATATCGTCCACGGGTAGCGAGGAGGCTCCGGTGCAGTAATTTCGACCACCGTGAGGCTCCGGTGCAGTAATTTCGACCACCAGAGGCTCCGGTGCAGTAATTTCGATCGTCGGTGCATCTGCACCAGCCGGTGGGGCCTCCGTGGAAGCCACGCTGCTTCTCCGCTGCTGGCTTCCGAGATCCGCTGGATGATCTTCATGCTGCACCGAGCTGCATCTCTTTCGCTACTAGTACACTCATGGTTTTCTTCATCACATCCATTTCCGATGCCAACCGCGCCACAACATCTGATTCCCGATCCATCTTTCTCTTACGGCTTCAGAATCAGTCACGGGTCATCGCTCGGGGAACCCTATTTTCCACGGAATGTGCCCCATGCCTCGTGACACGTCCTCCGTGTTCAGGATTCCCGAGGGCTTTTGTCGGTAGCGTCGTTCTCTCTGTTGAACTTGATCTTCCCCTGTTGAGCATCCTTCATTGCGTCAATAAGGACTTGGGTGGGTTTAATTAATTTGCCCGGAAAACACACTCCCTGTCTCCGGGTTCAGCGTTCCCCCATGCCCGTACCACCAGCTTATGGCCCGTGGGACACATACCTCCGTACCTGGACGGATTCCTCGCGCCCTCAGCTCGTTCTCCAACTACTCAAACCTAGCCACCCAAATGCGATACCCTCCTGGCCCCATAACATGATTGTACTCCTTCTTAGCCGCATTTTCCTTATTTTTTCGATATTTGAATGAACTGCTCCGATTTCTTTTGCTTCACAAATTCTGGCCAATCATGTTTCAGTTTCTCATATTGTCCTTTGAAATCCGGAGTCTTGTTCTGCTTGACAAAGTCATGGGCTAGATTTTTCTTGAATTTCCGGAATGCGTCGGCCATCTTATGAAGAGCGAACTGTTTGACTAGCCTCCTCCTCTCCTTGTTTTCCTCAATCTTGTTACCCTCCTCATCGAATTTGTTGTATTCCGGAGGTAGAACGAAATGTTCCATAAGCTTCTTGAAGCAATCTTTTGTTGTTCTCTTATCGACAAAAGTGAAACCATCAATTCGTGCCTTCTTTGGCTCATTCCACTCCTGGACGGTGATCGAGACGTTGTCTCTAACAATGGCTCCGCATTGGCTGACAAACTTGATGGCGTTCTTGCGGGGCTCCAGCAGCCTGCCGGTTGCACTGTCGACAACCTCGATGGTGCATGTTTCTCCTTGTTTCATCGTCTTGGTTGCGCCACGCTTTGACGACGTACTCGATTGTTTCGACGATCCGCCGAGGGCTAAAATAAGAAAGAGAGTCGCAGCGTTAGTACACACATATTTATTCAAATCAGTTAGTTTGTATCACCAGAGGCTCAATGTATATATATACCTCGGCGCCGGAGGTGGTTGCTACTTCCATTTGAAGATTGTCGTTTATCGACGTTTCTTCGGCATCATCTTGCTGACGGCGCCCTTCATCTTCACCGTCAAGGTTCAGATAAGAAGAGATATCATCTTCTTCTTCTCCGGTCGGCACATATAGAATATCGCCGTTTATGATGCCGAACATATGTGCTTCACCGTCCGGATCATAGTTGTCCATAATCGGGTCAGCTCTATCGTCCGCCATTATGTCAGTCCTGAAAACATGTAGTAAAAACAAATTAATTAAGTGAAGAAGGGGCGGTGGCGGTGGCGGTGGCGAAAGGCGGTGGCAAAAGGAGGGGCGAGGAAGGTGGGAGAGTTGGAAGTTTCACGCAACTCAAGGACCCTCGGAGAGAGTTGGAAGTTTCATTATTTTCATATTTGGGATTTCTCAAATTTTGGAAATAGGATCATTGGATTTATTTAAAATTATCTTCATAAAGTTTTCCTATAAAAATCTCAAGAGAGGAATAATATGACTTTCCCAACATTTAGGAAAACGAAGATATTATAAATAAATCAAATTTGGTTTTCGAAAGATTTATTTTGCTTAGGCAAAAATGAGCATTTAAGATTTTTATGCATGTTGCAGTTTTTAAAAGTTCATTTTGTTCGACTCATTTTAAATTCGCGACTTATGGGGCTTGTGACATTTTCTAAATTATTATCCATTTAATTCTAACATTATTCAGAATAGTGTATGCTAACGTCGGCATGACGTCAAGTGATCAACAGGGTGTTGATCGGGTCAAACCGACGTATGGGACCGGTCTGTCATAGATGCATCAACCTAACTAACAGATTAGTTAGTTAACTAGGAGTTTAATTAATGTTAAGCTAATTAAGCAAGTTTAATTAAGTTAATTAATTTTTAATTACTTCTTTTGTTTTTATTCTTCTTTTCGTTTCGCAAAAGAGGGACACGGGTCCCAGTGTGGCACCGCCCAAGGGGCTAAACGGGCGCAGCCAACGAGCGCGGATGCCCGCTATCAGCGAGCCGCAGCCAGTCTTGGCGGCAGGCACGCAGGCCACAACGAGCGGCGCCGACAGCGGTCGAGGCGACATCGAGCGATGAGGTGGTGGCGGCACAATGGAGCAGGAGGTCGGGATCGTGGAGGACGCCAGGTGGCCGCAGAGTGTAGCGGCGCGCGTGGGCGTGGGAGCAGAGCCCCAAGCGCGCGGCGCTCTGGAGGGGAGCGACGAGCTGCGCAGGAAGAGGCGGGGGAGGTGAGGAGGCGGGGCGCGGCCCTGGGTGGCCGCGGTAGCCTGCCGGCGTGTGGCGGAGAAGAAGTGCGGGGCGCGGTGAGGCCGCGGCCGTGGGAGCAGAGAGGCTACGGCGATGAGCGCGGCGGACGCGAGCCCGTCCGGAGCTCGCTGGGTGCACAGGGAAAAGGGGCCGGTCGGCGGCGTTGAGGGCGGGCGAGCGAGGCGGCAGTACGAGGCCGGGCGGCGCGCGCTGTAGGCGAGGGCGACGGCGGGCGGCGCCGAGGGCGAGGGCGACGGCGGGCGGCGCCGAGGGCGAGGGGCGAACAAAGCGAGAATCGGAGAAGACGAGAATCGAATCAGAGCCTTGTATTTATAGCCCCCTTTAGTCGCGGTTGGCCACGAGACCCGCGATTAAAGGTACCTTTAGTCGCTGGTCGCCTGCCCAACCGCGACTAAAGGGTTTTTTTGGCGGGTTGTTTATGCCTCGCGCCCCTTTAGTCGCGGTTGGCACGAGACCCATGACTAAAGGTACCCTTTAGTCGCGGGTCGCCTGCCCAACCGCGACTAAAGGCCTTGTGCTGCCCTCGCCCAAAGTTTAGTCCCACCTCGCTAGTTGAGAGAGCTCGAGAGTGGTTTATAAGCGCTGCTGCGCCCACCCTCTCGAGCTCCTCTCAACTGCAGGCTTTCGAGCCTAATCTGTCACTAGCTATGTGCCTGTGGGCCTACTTGGCCTCCTGCGGGCCTGAATCCTGGCCCATGTAGGGTTTCTAGTCGTATTCAGGCTGTGGGGGCCCAGTAGGCGGAACTATTTTTTTCCAGTTATTTGTTTTGTTTTCTGCATTATTATTTATTTTTTGTTGTTTTTGCTTTATTTTTAATTCTTTTTGCTTTTAGTTTTAGAAAAATTATAAACTTTCTGTTAGTGCCATTAGTTTTCAAATTTGAAAACACTTTTTTTGTTTTCTTTGTTGCTTTATTTATTTTATTTTGTTTCTACTTACAACAAAATACTTATTGTTGCTATTTTAGTCGCGGGTCGCCTGCCCAACCGCGACTAAAGGCCGCCGCAGGTTTAGGGTTTTAGCCCCCCCCAAACCTGTTTTCTGTTTAATTTGTATTGTTTTCTTTTTAATTTGTATTGTTTTCTGTTTAATTTGTATTGTTTTATTTCTTTTGTGCTTTATTTTAATTTTGAAGGAGTTTCACATATTCTATGGTGGTATGGCCGGACTCTGCAGAGCGTCATGGACTACATCACGGCCGGCGATATCCCCCGCCTGCGCTACCCTCGATTCGAGCCACAAGCGCCGCCCGGCGACAGCGGCAGCGGCGACAGCGGCGGCAGCGGGCGCCAACTTAGAAAGCGGCGACTACCGATTACAACGACGGCGGCTATGAAGACTACGAGTATGCATATTATACGCCTAGGCAGGAGTATGACTAAATCACTCCAAATTTCATGTATCATCAGTGGTATCTCGAATCATTCGAAATGGACACCAAACACATCACGGGTAATATAATTCACATGATCCATTCAACAAAGTTTGGTACAATAAATTATTACACATCATTTTTCTTCCCTTGTGTCCCTGCTTGCTTACGATTGTGCCGTATCCATGGAGCATCCTCATCATTTAACTTAATGCTTGGGTCGGTGTTCACTTTGAAGGGCGGAATTTCAGCAAACATATTATAATCTTCTGACATGTCTGTCTTGTCCTCCACTCCCACGATGTTTCTTCTCCCTGAAAGAACAATGTGGCGCTTTGGATCATCGCATGATGTACTAATTGTTTTCTTATCTTTCCGTTTCCTCGGTTTGCTACTCATGTCCTTCACATAGAAAACCTGAGCGACATCTTTCGCTAGGACGAATGGTTCGTCAAGGTAACCAAGATTGTTGAAATCCACCATTGTCATTCCGTATTGCTGGTCCACCTTTACCCCACCTCCTGTTAGCTTGAACCATTTGCACCGGAACAAAGGGACCTTAAAGGAGGGTCCATAGTCAAGTTCCCATATCTCCTCTATGTAACCATAATATGTGACCTCTTGCCCATTCTCGGTTGCTGCATCAAAGCGGACACCACTGTTTTGGTTGGTGCTCTTTTTATCTTGGGCGATCGTGTAAAATGTATTCCCATTTATCTCGTACCCTTGGAAAGTCGTTATAGTCGAAGATGGTGTCTTGGCCAACATGTACAGCTGATCTACAACATCATTGTCATTCATTAAATGTTTTCTCAACCAACTACCGAAAGTCTCCATGTGGGCCTTCCTAATCCAGGATTCAGGCTTCCCGGGTTGTCGAGCGTAAAATATTCTTGTGTTTCTCAAAGTACGGAGCCACCAAGCTGGAATTGGTCAAGACAGTGTGGTGTGCTTCATCGAGAGAATGGCCGTCCATACATATCGTTGATTTCATTCCGATCGTGCCTTTTCCACTTAGTCTCCCCTCGTGCAGCGATCGAGGAAGACCAATCGGCTTAAGGTCAGGAACAAAGTCAACACAAAACTCAATTACCTCCTCATTTCCATAGCCCTTGGCGATGCTTCCTTCTGGCCTAGCACGGT
Organism: Aegilops bicornis; assembly: GCA_021605145.1. Taxonomy (NCBI): domain Eukaryota; kingdom Viridiplantae; phylum Streptophyta; class Magnoliopsida; order Poales; family Poaceae; genus Aegilops; species Aegilops bicornis. The sequence continues at coordinate 62,156,078 of CM038674.1, read as the reverse complement.
TACGAACATATTTCTTTAATACTCCCATGAACCTCTCGAAGGGAACATATTGTGTAGAAATACAGGACCGAGAACGAAAATCTCTTCGACTAGGTGAACCAGGAGGTGCGTCATAATATTGAAGAAGGATGGCGGGAACACCAACTCGAAATTGACAAGACATTGGATCACATCGTTCAGAACCGTGGTAGAACTTCTGGATTGATTACCTTCTGAGAGATTGCATTGAGGAATGCACATAGCTTCACAATGGCTACTCGAACATTTTCCGGCAGGAGCCCCCTCAAAGCAATCGGAAGCAATTGCGTCATAATCATGTGGCAGTCGTGAGACTTCAGGTTTTGGAACTTTTTCTCCGCCATGTTTATTATTCCCTTTATATTGGACGAGAATCCAGACGGGACCTTCATACTGCTCAGGCATTCAAAAAGATGACCTTCTCTTCTTTGGTCGAGCGTAGTCGGCACGACCTTGAAACCATTCCGGATGCCGGTCATCGTGGTCTTTCAAAGCGTTGCGGTCCTGCCGTGCTTCCTTTGTATCATTTGTCTTCCCATACATGCCCAAGAAGCTTAGGAGGTTCACGCAAATATTCTTCAGAACGTGCATCACGCCGATTGCAGAGCGGACATCTAGGACTTTCCAATATTCTAGCTCCCGAATATAGATTTCTTCTTCCACATGGCTGCGTGCCCGTCGGCTCCCTTCGAACTGATTGTCCGCCAGACCCTTTCCAAAGATGACTTTCAAATCCTTGACCATATCAAATACCTCAGCACCAGTCGTTCCGCGAGCTTCGCCGGTGATCTGCCTTGCCGTTGTAATGCTTGCCTTTCTTTCTTCTTGGATGAATTTTCGAAGAAATCGACGATGCCCAAGGTACACGTTCTTCTTACAATTTGGCAAATGTACACTTTCAGTCTCATGTAAGCAGTGCGTGCATGCATTGTATCCCTTATTTGACAGTCCCGAAAGGTTACTAAGAGCAGGCCAATCGTTGATGGTTACGAAAAGCAACGCCAGAGGTCAAATTCCTCTTGTTTGTGCTCATCCCACACACGGACACCACCCCACAGCTGTAAAAGTTCATCAACTAATGGCCTTAGGTACACATCGATGTCGTTGCCGGGTTGCTTCGGACCTTGGATGAGCACGGGCATCATAATGAACTTCCGCTTCATGCACAACCAAGGAGGAAGGTTGTAGATGCATAGAGTCACGGGCCAGGTGCTATGGCTGGAGCTCTGCTCGCCAAAAGGATTCATGCCATCCGTGCTTAGAGCAAATCTTATGTTCCTTGCGTCGGCTGCAAAATCTTTGAACCATCTGTCGATCTTTCTCCATTGCGTTCCATCTGCGGTGTGTCTCAACTCCCCGTCCGACTTACGGTCCTCTTTGTGCCATCGCAACAACTTGGCATGCTCTTTGTTCCTGAACAGACGTTTCAACCGTGGTATTATAGGAGCATACCACATCACCTTGGCGGGAACCCTCTTCCTGGGTTTCTGGCCCTCAACATCGTCACCGGGGTCATCGCCTCTGATCTTATAACGCAATGCAGTGCATACCGGGCATTCATTCAAATTCTCGTATTCATCATGGTAGAGGATGCGATCGTTGATGCATGCATGTATCTTCGTAACCTCTAAACCTAGAGGGCGGACAACCTTCTTTGCTTCAGACGTCTTGGCGGGCAACTCGTTATCCTTTGGAAACATATTCTTCAACATTTTCAGCAAGTTTTCAAATGCCGAGTCAGCTACACCTGCCTCTGCCTTCCATTTCAGCAAATCCAGCAGCAGCCCAGCTTTTTCAGACCATCATCGCATCCGGGTACAGCGCCTTTCTGTGATCCTCTAACATGCGATCCAAATTCTCCCTCTCCTTTTCAGTTTCGCAGCGTCTCCGTGCATCAGCAATGGTCCGACCAAGATCATCAACGGGATCATCACGTGCCTCTTCTTCACCTTCCCTTCACCTTCAGCATCCTCCATGAAAGTATCACCGAAATGAGCAAGATAGCTTTCATCGATGAAATCATCCCTTCTTCATCTTCTTCCATTATAACCCCTCTTTCTCCATGCTTGGTCCAACAATTATAGCTTGGCATGAAACCGTGCGAAGCAGATGCATGTGAACATCTCTTGAGGAAGAGTAACCCTTCCGATTCTTACAGATAACACATGGACAGATAACAAAACCCCCCTTGTTCGCATTAGCCACTACGAGGAAATCTTTCAAACCCGTAGTGAACTCGCCAAGAGTCGGTTACCGTACATCCATTGCCGATTCATCTGCATTATTATAATATAAAATATATAATTAACCATCATGCATTTGTTAAACTAACTAGCTACAAACAATATAAATTAAACAATGAACTACACACATGCATATTTTATCAATGACACATCAAAGGTTCATCAAGTTGCTAACCGCGATCGAGGAGTGTGGCTCCAACACTTCATGTCATGTTTGTTTCATGCTCTTGGGGCATTTCATCAAACACCTTATGTGCATAAGAGGAACCAAAAGCAAACCTACACCCACTTGTGAAGAGAATGGCTCCAAATGGCTAAGTGTTGGCTGCTGGATGGGTATATATAGGGAGGGATTTAGTTGCGTTTGGCCTGGCTAATCGTGTCTAAAGGTGCCCGAAGGCCTTTAGTCGCGGTTGTCCTGGCAAACCGCGACTAAAGACCCTCACGTGCGCCAGTTGGCCACCGAGCGCCCTGGGCCCAGGCCTTTGGTCGCGGTTCACCTCCAGAACCGCGACTAAAGGTCCCATTAGTCGCGGTTCCTACAGCTTCGCGACTTATGGGGCTGGACGGAAGCCTGTTTTTCCACCAGTGAAAGGAAACTTACCTTCCCTGCCTCATCATCATCAGCGGTACAGGGGGTACAGGTGCGGAATAGATAGCATGGCAAGTTGCACACTTTGTAAAACTGATGAAATCATGACACTGAAAGAGTTACTTCACTGCTAACATGAAGTCAGTCGCCTTATGTAGATTCTAGTTTTCTTCTCATTCCCTTGTTTGTCTTCTTCTTTCCGTGTTCTTGTTTCTTCTTTCTTTGTAGTTATTTGTTTTTTTTTGATGCAATAAAAAATAATAGTAGGGTCATGTGCCTTACTGTTTTCAGGTGAAAAAAATAAACATAGTCAATCTATTAATCGGTGTAACCAGTTGTGTTTGGAACTAATACCACTCAGGTTCTCGCCCAGGTTTAATTAGTACTCCCTTCGTCCGGAAATACTTGTCGGAGAAATGCATGAATCTAGACGTATTTTAGTTATAGATATCCAATTTTATCCATTTCTCCGACAAGTATTTCGGGACGGAGGGAGTATTTGGGCTTTCTATCTCATTATTTATAACCTGACAATAAGCCTCCGATTTATGGATGGTGTACAACTTGGGAAGGAATTATCTATGTCAGTAACCTGAAAAAAAGCACTACGGAATGAACATCACAAGCCTATCTTGAATAGAAGTTCCTTACATTTTTACAGTAGGCCTCCTGAGATATTCCATTAGCAGATACAATTCATAATTTAATTTCTCTAGAACTGCTCTCTCATCCTCGGAGGATTTTTGAATCATTCTTCTATTCTCATCAAGGGACTTCATATTTTTGAAAATTAAACCACTTTCCTTCAAAGCATAGAAAGCAGAGCATGGGTCAGCATGAAATTTGATGAAACACAAACTGAGAATAACAAGATGTTGCTTTCGAAATAACAATGTCATCAATGCATGTGACCCTATAGATGGAATGCTTCAGACATTGAGCCCATATTGGAAAAGATTTGCTTCCTTTGGGCTTTCAGTTCATTAATCTCTTCAATGAAAAATCTTCTCTTTTTTAAAGAAATTGTCTCATGCTCCATAGTATTCTCTTTCCTCATGAGTCATGATCTAAAGCATCGGAATAATTTTGTGATAAGATGCCAGATCAAAACGATATAATAATGTAACACCAGAAGGGGAATACAGTCATCTTCGTGAAATTCTTACCAGCTCCTCCATTTATTCATCTCAATTTGCTTGATCCAACTACCTAATCAATAAGCATCCACTATCTACACCATTCCTCTTATCAGCCTACAATATATTGATCCAAAAGTCAGAAACATTCCAAGGAAGGAAAAGGAAACATATGACATTTGGAGGTATGCTACCTTTTCTTTTTTTGCCAAACATTAATAGCATCTCTTTCTTGAGTTAGACGATCCAGATGAACTTGGATATTTTCCCTTGCCCAAACATCACCACCCTCAAGTTCTGGAACCATTAGTATGAAGTACTTGTATGGCCTGATTAACCTGCATATTTACCATAAAGAACACCATTAGAGTAGCACAAATGTCATCTTAAGAAAAACGGACTGAAACACGCCAAGGTTCTCGACATCTTGGATGTGATGCAAGGAGAAACGTGCACTATTAGAAAAAGGGTCAAATGTGAAGCACATTATTGCCGGTTTGATTTTGAGCCGGCACTAATGTGTCCATTAGTGCCGGTTCCAACGGCTAGCCGGCCGCTCTCATTAGTACCTGTTCGTGGCGAACCTTTAGCACCGGTTCGTGCCACCAACCGGTACTAAAGAGAGTGGTGGAAGGATGTTGTCAGTCTAGGGCCCCTCTAGCACCTTTATTACCGGTTCGTGGCACAAACCGGTACTAAAGGTCGTCGTACATAAACGCTTCGTCCACCCGAGCTCGCTCTGTTCTTCCCCTTTCCCCTCTCCTCCTCTGTTCTTCCCCTTTCTTCCTCGAGCTCATCACACATTTTGCCCAAAATTTGTCAAGATTTGAAGGCCCCCATCCATTCAAATGATCACAAAGGTTAGCAACTTTGTCCTTTCATCTCTCATAGCTAGACTAGCTCTTGCAATGCTTTGTATAGTGATTAATTTGTGAGTTTAGTAATTTGGGAGGAATTATATGTGCTAGTATTTGATTTATATGCAATTTGAGGTAAAAAAATAACACTTAGTTTGCATATGTAGGTGTGGTTTACTTAGTGCCTTCTAAATCTCCATCGTAACCACCGTCGATCGCTCAAGACCGTCCGTCGCCGGCACCACCTTGTGGTGAGGCTCTTGTTCATGAATGTTTTACATTACCAAATTGATGTTTGTGTGATTTGGATATATAGTTACTCGTATAATTATCTTACCCGTACGTTGTTTGTTATACATAGTGCATGGTTTTGATATCCGTCCCCGTTGGCCCTCGTCCTTGTTATGATTCGGATGTGGTATATTCTCTTTTAAAACTAGTTGTTGCATTTCGTGTTTATGACAAATTATGCCCATCAAGTTGACATAGATATTTTCATCTAGGAGGTACGTGAACCGGAACTTCCAACCGACCCTATTGTCGAGAGGTTAAATTTAGTTGAAAGAGAAAACGAGTATTTGAAAGAAAAATTGAAAAGAATTGAGGGGGAGAAGATGGAATTGGAGTTGCATGTTGCCGATGTCGTCGATGATCACAAGATTAAGATGGAGAAAATGCGGTTGAAGATTAGAAAGATTAGAAAATATGCCATTGATAGTGTGGCTTGGTATCATTATGCTGTTGGATCAATTGTTACCTTAGTTGCGATCTTGATCGCAGTTGTTGTTGCATTTAAAGTTTTTAGCTAGAGAGTTATTTGTATGTTGCATTTAATTAAGTGTTGTATATGATCTTTATGTATGAACTTGTATTAATTTGGTCTATTCGGTGTTGTGTAATGAAGATGAGCCGACAATGGATGTATGATGACTGATGCTCTCCCGAGTTCATTAATGGCGTGCATACTTTTCATCTTGCCGCTGAGGCAAACAAGCGGGCGGATGATTTTATGCCTTGTCCATGTGCTGGCTGTAAGAATGGTCACAATTACTCTACGTCAAGAACCATTCACGTCCACCTATTTGAGTCCGGTTTCATGCCCCACTATAATGTTTGAACCAAGCACGGAGAAAGAGGGGTTATGATGGAAGACAATGAAGAAGAAGAGGACGACAAACAGCTATCCTGGCCATGGGTTCCCTGAATACAATGATACAACAATGGGGGAAGAAGCTGAGCCGGCAATGCGAGAAGAAGCTGAAGAAGAGGCATCAGATGAGCCCGCTGATGATCTAGGTCGGGCCATTGCCGATGCAAAGAGAAACTGCGCAAGTGATTTGGAGAAGAAGAAGTTGCAGCGCATGTTAGAGGATCACAAGAAATTGTTGTACCCGAATTGTGAAGCTGACAAAAAAAAGTTGGGCACCACACTGGAATTGCTGCAATGGAAGGCATAGAATGGTGTCTCTGACAAGGGATTTGAAAGTTGCTGGTAATGATAAAGGATATGCTTCCAAAGAACAACGAATTGCCCGAGAGTATGTATGAAGCAAAGAATATTGTCTACCCTCTAGGGTTAGAGGTGCAGAATATACATGCATGCCCTAATGACTCCTCTACCGCGGTGAGTACGAGGATTTGAACGCTTGCCCGGTATGCGGTGCATTGCGTTAAAAGATCAGTCATGATGACCCTGGTGATGTCGAGGGTGAGCGCCCTAGGAAGAAGATTCAAGCCAAGGTGACGTGGTATGCTCCTATAATACCACGGTTGAAACCTTTGTTCCAAAACAAAGAGCATGCGAAGGCGATGCGGTGGCACGGAGAAGACCGTAAGAAAGGCGGAAAGTTGAGAGTACCCGCTGACGGGTCGCAGTGGAGAAAAATCGAGAGAAAGTACATGGAGGAGTTTGCAGGTGACCCAAGGAACGTATGGTTTGGTCTAAGCACAGATGGCATTAATCCTTTTGGGGAGCAGACCAGCAACCATAGCACCTGGCCTGTGACTCTATGTTTGTATAACCTTCCTCCTTGGTTGTGCATGAAGCGGAAGTTCATTATGATGCCAGTGCTCATCCAAGGCCCTAAGCAACCCGGCAACGACATTGATGTGTACCTAAGGCCATTAGTTACAGAACTATTACAATTATGGAATGGAACAGGTGTACGGGCGTCGGATGAGCACGAACATGAAGAATTTGAACTAAAGGCGTTGTTGTTCGTGACTATCAATGATTGGCCTGCTCTCAGTAACCTTTCAGGACAGACAAACAAGGGATACCGCGGATGCACGCACTGTTTGGATGATACCGACAGTATATATTTGGATAGTTGTAGGAAGAATGTGCACCTGGGACATCGTCGAATTCTTCCGAGCAGGCATTCCGTAAGAAAGAAAGGCAAGCATTTCAAAGGTGAGTTGGATCACCGGATGAAGCCTCACCACCGTACTGGTGCTGATGTACATGATATGGTCAAGGATTTGAAGGTAATCTTTGGAAAGGGTCCTCGCGGACAACCTGTTCCAAAGGACGCTGATGGACGCGGACCCATGTGGAAGAAGAAATCTATATTTTGTGACCTGCCATATTCGAAAGACCTAGAGGTCCGCTCCGCAATCGACGTGATGCACGTGACGAAGAATCTTTGCGTGACCCTGCTTGGCTTCTTGGGCGTGTATAGGAAGACAAAAGATACACCAGAGGCACGGGAGGACCAGCAACTTATGCACGAAAAAGACGGCATACATTAGGGTCAGGCCAGCTACGCTCTTACCAAAGAAGAGAAGGAAATCTTCTTTGAATGCCTACTCAGCATGAAGGTACCGTCTGGCTTCTCGTCGGATATAAAGGGAATAATAAATATGGCAGAGAAAAAGTTCCAGAACCTAAAGTCTCATGACTGCCTCATGATTATGACGCAACTGCTTCCGGTTGCATTGAGGGGCTTCTCTAGGAAAAGCGTTCGATTAGCCATTGTGAAGCTATGTGCATTCCTCAATGCAATCTCTCAGAAGGTAATTGATACGTCTCCAACGTATCTATAATTTTTGATTGTTCCATACTATTATATTACCCTTTTTGGATGTTTATGGGCTTTATTTTACACGTTAATATCATTTTCGGGACTAACCTATTAACCGGAGGCCCAGCCTATATTGCTGTTTTATTGCCTGTTTCAGTATTTCGAAGAAAAGGAATATCAAACGGAGTCCAAACGGAATGAAACCTTCGGCAACATTATTTTTGGGAAGATTATCATCCTGGAGACTTGGAGTTCACGTCAGAAGATACTCGAGGATCCCAGGAGATAGGGGGGCGCCCCCCTCCCCTACTGGGCGTGCCCCCTGTCTCGTGGGCCCCTCGAGCACCCCCGACCGACTTCTTTCGCCTATATAAGCCTATGTACCCTAAAAACATCAAAAATCAAGATAGATCGGGAGTTCCGCCGCCGCAAGCCTCTGTAGCCACCAAAAACCTCTCGGGAGCCCGTTTCGGCACCCTGCCGGAATGGAGGATCCCTCACCGGTGGCCATCTTCATCATCCCGGCGCTATCCATGACGAGGAGGGAGTAGTTCACCCTCGGGGCTGAGGGTATGTACGAGTAGCTATGTGTTTGATCTCTCTTTCTTTCTCTCTCTCTCTCTCTCTCTCTCTCTCTCTCTCGTGTTCTCTCTCGTGTTCCCTCTAAGGCACGATCTTGATGTATCCCAAACTTTGCTATTATAGTTGGATCTTATGATGTTTCTCCCCCTCTACTCTCTTGTGCTGAATTGATTTTCCCTCTTGAAGTTATCTTATCGGATTGAGTCTTTGATTTGAGAACACTTGATGTATGTCTTGCTGTGTTTATCTGTGGTGACAATGGGATATCATGTGCCACTTTATGTATGCTTTGGTGACCAACTTGCGGGTTCCGCCCATGAACCTATGCATAGGGGTTGGCACACGTTTTCTTGACTCTCCGTTAGAAACTTTGGCGCACTCTTTGAAGTACTTTGTGTTGGTTGGATGAATCTGAGATTGTGTGATGCATATCGTATAATCATGCACACGGATACTTGAGGTGACAATGGAGTATCTAGGTGACATTAGGATTTTGGTTGATTTGTGTCTTAATGTGTTATTCTAGTATGAACTCTATGATAGATTGCGCGGAAAGAATAGCTTCATGTTATTTTACTACGAACTCTTGAATAGATAGAACAGAAAGGATAACTTTGGGGTGGTTCCTTACCCTACCATAATCTCTTCGTTTGTTCTCCGCTATTAGTTGGTTTGGAGTGACTCTTTGTTGCATGTTGAGGGATTGTTATATGATCTATCTATGTTATTATTGTTGAGAGAACTTGCACTAGTGAAAGTATGAACCCTAGGCCTTGTTTCCTATCATTGCAATACCGTTTGTGCTCACTTTTATCGCTTGCTACCTTGCTGTTTTTATAATTTTAGATTACAAAAACCTTTATCTACTATTTATTTTGCACTTGTATCACCATCTCTTCGCCGAACTAGTGCACCTATACAATTTACCATTGTATTGGGTGTGTTGGAGACACAAGAGACTCTTTGTTATTTGGTTGCAGGGTTGTTTGAGAGAGACCATCTTCATCCTACGCCTCCTATGGATTGATAAACCTTAGGTCATCCACTTGAGGGAAATTTGCTACTATCCTACAAATATGTGCACTTGCAGGCCCAACAACGTCTACAAGAAGAAGGTTGTGTAGTAGACATCAAGCTCTTTTCTGGCGCCGTTGCCGGGGAGGTGAGAGCTTGAAGGTATATCTTTAGATCTTGCAATCAAATCTTTTTTTTTCTTGTTTTATCACTTGTTTAGTTCATAAAAGAAAACTACAAAAAAATGGAATTGAGTTTGTCTCATACGCTTCGTCTTTTTAATATCTTTCGTGAGTTTGATGGAAAGGAAAATTATGCTCAAGTGCCAGTAGAAGAAGTCTATAAAATGTTTGGTATTACATCTTTGAATGATGAGCATGATTGCAATGTTGTTAGTATGAATTCCTAGAATATCCATGATGCTAATTATATGCAAAGCCACAAGCTTGGGGAAGCTATGTTTGATGAATATGATATTTTTTGTCCCCCAAGTTTCGATGAGAATATTTATGATGAAAGCATGCCTCCTATTTATGATGATTCTATTGATGAAAGTGGGTTTGGAAGAGTGTCAACTTTAGGAAGTAATGATTCCACTATTTTGGAGAATGTTGAATCTTATTGTGATGAATATGAAGGTGGATTTGGATAAGTGTCAGCTTTATTTAGTGATGATTGCACTATTTCTGAAGAGGTTCCAATTGATTATGAGAACAAAGTTGCTTCTATGATGATTATTGTGATGACTTGTATGCTATTAGGAATAATGATAACATGAAACTTGTCATCATGATTTTAGTTTTCAATTGGATTATGTCTCACATGATAATTATTTTGTTGAGTTTGCTCCCACTACTATTGATGAGAATAAATTTGCTTATGTGGAGATTAGTAATTTTCTATGCTAGTAGATCATGAAAAGAATGCTTTAGGTGCTGGTTATATTGTTGAATTAATTTATGATGCTACTTAAAATTATTATGAGGGAGGAACTTATGCTTGTAGGAATTGCAATAATATCAAGTTTCCTTCCTATGTGTTGAAATTTTTGAAGCTATGTTTGTTTTACCTTCCTATGCTAGTTGATTATTGTTCCCATAAGTTGTTTGCTCACAAAATCCCTATGCATAGGAAGTGGGTTAGGCTTAAGTGTGCTAGTCATATTCTTCATGATGCTCCCGTTATGTTTCAATTATTATCTTTTATGTGAGCATCATTGCCATCATCATGCCTAGCTAAAAAGGCATTAAAGAAAAGCGCTTGTTGGGAGACAACCCAATTTATTTTTGTTTCTTACTTTTTGTTCCTGTTTAGTAATAAATAATTCATCTAGCCTCTGGTTAGATGTGGTTTCGTGTTTTAATTAGTGTTTGTGCCAAGTAGAACCTTTGAGAAGACTTGGGTGAAGTTTATGTGATCTTGCTGTAAAAAACAGAAACTTTTGCGCTCACGAGATTAGCTGCCATTTTTTACTGGAGAGTGCTTTTATGTTGATTAATTTTGCAGATGTTTAATAGACAAATTCCTCAGGTCCAGAAATTTATTTCAGAATTGTTTGAGTTCCAGAAGTATAAGTTTGATACAGATTACTACAGACTATTCTGTTTTTGACAGATTCTGTTTTCTATGTGTTGTTTGCTTATTTTGATGCATCTATGGCTAGTATTAAGTGGTATGAACCATAGAGAAGTTGGAATACAGTATATATTACACCAATATGAATTTAGAATGAGTTCATTACAGTACCTAAGTGGTGGTTTTATTTTCTTATACTAACGGAGCTTACGAGTTTTGTTTTGAGTTTTGTGTGGTTGAAGTTTTCAAGTTTTGGGTAAAGATTCGATGGACTATGGAATAAGAAGTGGAAAGAGCCTAAGCTTGGGGATGCCCAAGGCACCCCAAGGTAATATTCAAGGACAACCAAGAGCCTAAGCTTGGGGATTCCCCGGAAGGCATCCCCTCTTTCGTCTTCGTTCATCGGTAACTTTACTTGGAGCTATATTTTTATTCACCACATGATATGTGTTTTGCTTGGAGCGTCATTTACTCTTATTATTTTTTGCTTTTTTTATTTAGATTAATGTTTTGCATCTTTAGTTTCAATAAAAATGTCAAGGATAGCCTTTGCCATGCTTATTTTGCTAGTATACATGTTGCTGTTTGAAAACAGAAAGTTTACCGCTGTTGCAAAAATTCCCTAGAAAAGTCATAGAATGGTATAATGTTGAATATTTTTGCATATTGAGATATGATAAATGTATTACAGTGGGAATTTTATCTCATAATTTTTGGAGTTAGGGAAGTATTGATAATCTTGCATTCTTTACAGACTGTACTGTTTTGGCAGATTGCTGATATGGTTGCATTGTTTGCATATGTTTGCTTGTTTAATGATTCTATTTGAGGATAGGAGTGTTAAATATGCAGAGGAATTTAGTATGAAATGTTGAATAATTATTTTAGTGATCTGTTACAGTAGAAAATGATAAGGTTTTGCATTGGTTTATAATAACCTATCTCACGAGTTCTTGTTGAGTTTGGTGTGGATGAAGCTTTTGATAAAAAGAGAAACCATGATATGAGAGGAATTAAGGGGACACAAAAGCTCAAGCTTGGGGATGCCAAAGGAACCCCAAGATAATATTTCAAGAAGTCTCAAGCATCTAAGCTTGGGGATGCCCCGGTAGGCATCCCACCTTTCTTCTTCAACAACTATCGGTTAGTATCGGTTGAGCCTAAGTTTTTGCTTCTTCACATGAGTTGTGCTATCCTTGCAATGTCATTTTATTTTGTTTTGCTTGCTGTTTGAATAAGATACCAAGATATGAAATTCTTGAATGAGAGAGAGTCTTCGCATAGTTACATAATTATTTAGCTACTCATTGATCTTCACTTATATCTTTCGGAGTAGTTTGTCATTTGCTCTAGTGCTTCACTTATATCTTTTAGAGCACGGCGGTGGATTAATTTTGAAGAAATTGTTAGTATCTCATGCTTCACTTATATTATTTTGAGAGTCTTTTAGAACAGCATGGTTTTTGCTATGGTTATGAATTTGGTCCTAGAATGATGAGCATTCAAGTTGGGTACAATAAAAACTATCATAGGAAGTGAATTGGATGCTATGATCAATTTGTTGCTTGATAATTGTTTTGAGATATAAAGGTAGTAATGTTAGGGTCATGCTAGTGGATAATTATGAAATTGAGAAATACTTTTGTTGAAGTTGGCAAGTCCCGTAGCATGCACGTATGGTAAAAGTTGTGTGACAAATTTGTTGCATGAGGTGCTCTTTTGATTGTCTTCCTTATGAGTGGCAGTCGGGGACAAGCGATGGTCTTTTCCTACCAATCTATCCCTCTTGGGGCATGCGTAGTAGTACTTTGCTTCGAGGGATAAGTAGACTTTTGCAATAAGTATATGAGTTCTTTATGACTAATGTGAGTCCATGGATATACGCACACTCGTCCTTCCACTTTGCTAGCCTCTATTATACCGCGCAACTTTCGCCAGTATCATGAACCCATTATTTACCTTCCTCAAAACAGCCACCATACCTACCTATTATGGCATTTCCATAGCCATTCCGAGATATATTGCCATGCAACTTTCCACCGTTCCGTTTATTATGACACGTTTCATCATTGTCATATTGCTCTTTGCATGATCATGTAGTTGACATCGTATTTGTGGTAAGGCCACCATCATAATTTTCATACATGTCACTCTTGATTCATTGCATATCCCGGTACACCGCCGGAAGCATTCATATAGAGTCATATCTTGTTCTAGCTTTGAGTTGTAATTCTTGAGTTGTAAATCCATATAAGTGTGATGATCTTCATTATTAAAGCATTGTCCTAGTGAGGAAAGGATGATGAAGGCTATGATTCCCCCACAAGTCGGGTGAGACTTCGGACTTTACAAAAAGAAAAAAATGAGAAAAAAAAGAAAGGCCAAAGAAAAAAAAGAAGAAGGAAAAAAAAGGAAAAAAATAAAATGAGAGAAAAAGAGAGAAGGGACAATGCTACTACATCTTTTTCCACACTTGTGCTTCAAAGTAGCACCATGATCTTCATGATAAAGAGTCTCCTATGTTGTCACTTTCATATACTAAGTGGGAATTTTTCATTATAGAACTTGGCTTGTATATTCCAATGATGGGCTTCCTCAAAATTCCCTAGGTCTTCATGAGCAAGTAAGTTGGATGCACACCCACTTAGTTTCTTTTGTTGAGCTTTCATATATTTATAGCTCTAGTGCATCCGTTGCATGGCAATCCCTACTCACTCACATTGATATCTATGGATGGGCATCTCCATAGCCCGTTGATACGCCTAGTTGATGTGAGACTATCTTCTCCCTATTTTTGTCCTCACAACCACCATCTTTTACCACCTTAGTGCTATGTCCATGGCTTACGCTCATGTATTGCGTAAGAGTTGAAAAAAGCTGAAGCGCATTAAAAAGTATGAAACAATTGCCCGGCTCGTCATCGGGGTTGTGCATGATGGGAGTATTTTGTGTAATGAAAATGAAGCATGGCCTAACTATATGATTTTGTAGGGATAATCTTTCTTTGGCTATGCTATTTTGATAGGACATGATTATTTGTTAGTATGCTTTGAAGCATTATTATTTTTATGTTTTATAAGCTTTTATCTTGAATCATTTGGATCTGAACATTCATGCCACAATAAAGAAAATTAATTGAGAATTATGCTAGGTAGCATTCCACATCAAAAATTCTGTTTTTATCATCTACCCACTCAAGGACGAGCAGGAATTAAGCTTGGTGATGCTTGATACGTCTCCAACGTATCTATACTTTTTAATTATTCCATGCTATTATATTACCCTTTTTGGATGTTTATGGGCTTTATTTTACACATTTATATCATTTTTGGGACTAACCTATAAACCGGAGGCCTAGCCCATATTGCTGTTTTATTGCCTGTTTCATTATTTCGAAGAAAATGAATATCAAACGGAGTCCAAACGGAATGAAAACTTCGGCAGCGTTATTTTTGGGAAGATTATCATCCTGGAGACTTGGAGTTCACGTCAGAATATACTCGAGGAGCCTAGGAGATAGGGGGCGCGCCCCCTGAAAGTGCGTTATATCGACTAGAGGGGGGGGGGGTGAATAGGCGATTTTTATGAATTCTTCACTGAGGAATTTGCTTGTGAGGAAATTCCTAAATGAAGAACTACTTGCAGCGGAATAAGTACTCAAAAGTAAACATAGAAGAACACACGCATAGTCATCATGATGAAATGAAGACAAGCACAGAGTACAGAAAGCGTAAACACAGGATAACACAAGATGAAGACGAACAGACTAAAGAAATTGAACTGAAGAAATTGAGAAAGTCTTCAATCAAAGTCTTCAAACAGGTATGAACAAGCACACAACAACACAGACGAGGAAATTAAAAGAGTTGAGGAAATAGAACCAGTAAGCTCGGTGAAGACAATGATTTGGTAGACCGGTTCCAACTGCTGTCTCAGTTGTACATCTGGTTGGAGCGGCTGAGTATTTAAACTCGAGGACACCCAGTCCCGGACACACAGTCCTCACCGTATTCTCCTTGAGCTAAGGTCACACAGACCTCGCCCAATCACTCCTGGTAAGTCTTCAGGTGACTTCCGAACCTTCACAAACTCGTCACTCGGCGATCCACAATTCCTCTTGGATGCTCTAGACCTTGACGCCTAACCGTCTGGAAGAAGCACAGTCTTCAAAGGAAACAAGCATCGGATCCACGCAGGATCAATCTCTTCAGTGATGCTCAATCACATTGGGTTTGTAGGTTTGGGGTTTGGGTTTTCCTCACTTGATGATTTTCGCTCAAAGTCCTCGGAGGATGGGATGCTCTCAAATGACAAGTGTCAGTTTCTCTTGGAGCAGCCAACCAGCTAGTGGTTGTAGGGGCAGCTATTTATAGTCTAGGGAGCAGCCCGACATGATAAGACATAAATGCCCTTGTCTGATATGACCGTTAGGTGGGTAGATATTTTGGGACAGCTGGCGCATAGCACAGCAACGGTCGGAATATTTGACTCTCAAATTCCTCAGGGCTATCATGTTCCTCACTGTGTAGGCAATCCGCACTGGCGAATTCCTAACTCCTCAGTCAGAACAAATTCCTTAGAGACCAGAAGAACTTCGTCTCTGTCACTGAAGAATATGACTGAACTGTATGAGATTTCCAATGGCTTCACTCGAAGGGATTGGTAGGTGTAGGATTTTGAGTTGAGCATCACATGGAAATTTTTCCTTAGTATTTCCTCGACCCCCTTTAACAGTACGGTGTTTCCTATGGCTCAAGAAAGAGAAAATGAAACTATAAAAACAAAAGTCTTCAAGCTTCATGTTCCTCGAATGAATACCAAGTCTTCAAGGTCACACCAATTTCTTCACTTTCAAAGTCTTCAGAAATCCAAAGTCTTCATTTGAATAACTTCATTTTTAGGGGTCGACTTTCTCTGTAAATATCAAACTCCTCATAGACTTGTAGGCCTGTGTACACTCACAAATGCATCAGTCCCTTAACCTATAAGTCTTCAATACACGAAAATCACTAAGGGGCACTAGATGCACTTACAATCTCCCCCTTTTTGGTGATTGATGACAATATAGGTTAAGTTTTCAACGGGGATAAACATATGAAGTGTAAATACTGATATGAGGAATTTGATTGCAAGATATAGAAGAACTCCCCCTGGAGATGTGTATAGTGAGGAATTTTGCTTTTGAAGCTATGCACACTTGAAGAGTATAATCATGGAGATCTCCCCCTATATCTTGTAATTCATACACGCATTTGATATATAATATGAAGAATTTGAAATGCATGATGAAATATGGTGACTGATGTAATTCAGCATGCGTGCATTAACATTAATGAGGAATAAGCATGAAGAGGAACACAACAAAAGTATCAGGCCACCATAGAGTTTAAGATTACAACTCGATTCAGCAAAGCCATCAGAAGAACGAGAGTTGTAACTTAGCAAAAAAACGCCCATATAAGATAGAACGCTTGAAGACTAACTCAAATTTCTCCCCCTTTGTCATCGAATGACCAAAAGGGTTGAAACTGAGGACTAACGCCCCTGAAGAATATCATGATGATGGAGGAGCGCCACTGTTGTCAGGGTCTTGAGTCGTTGTAGGGCCTGCTGCAGTGTCATCCAAGTCTTCATGCTCGTCCGTGGCGCGTGATGAATAATATGAGCTCGCAACCAAAGAAGGAACCTTGACCTTCTTGAATCTCTTCGGTGGAGGAGCAGACCAGTCAAAGTCTTCCTTGAAGCCCATTTGCTTCAGATCTTCTTCACCATATAGATGTGACAGAATAGCCCAGGTGCGATCAAACAGTTCATGGAGGTAGTAGTGGTTTTCCTCACTACATTATGCGTAGAAGTCATGTTGTTAAGAATAGAGCCAAACTGACGCTTAACACACTTGTGATTTCGATCCACCTTCTGGTGAAGACTTATAAGCAGTTCACGGCCAGTCATCACACATGGAGCAGTAGCTTGACACTACTAGGGAAAAGCCTATACACAGAATCTTACCAGCAGCGCACCACAAAATACCACGCTGCTGCTACTTAGCAGCAGCGGCGTTAGAGAAAGCAGCTGGCGGACGGGAAAATAGCAGTAGCGCGTCCACCACAAACAGTGCTACTGCTATAATTGCCATGACCTCGCCCCCCGCTAGTTATAGCAGTAGCGCTCTATACTAAACCGCGCTACTACTATAGAAGTTAGCAGCAGCGCGCTTATAGAAAAACCGTTACTGCTAAGATCAGCCCACAAGTTTAGTCCCACCTCGCTCCGTGAACAGGGTGTTTACCACCTTAAATATGTTATTTCTGAAACTACCACAACCAGTTGGTCTTCAATGAACTCTATGTGTAAAATTTGTGGCCGCAATATGAGTCCTCTCCGGTTCCTACTCGATAGGACTCATATTGACACTTCAGATTGTACACAAAAGATCATTGATGGCAGATGTATTTTTGCATTGGCGTATTTTTGTATAGTTACACTTAGCGATAGCGGTTTATGGGCAAGGTGCTACTGCTATTCAGATTAGCTGTAGCGCTTTTTGGCAAACGCGCTGCAACTATCCCTACCTTATCCCCACGCCAGCATCGACCGGCCCTCACTCACACTCTCACTCTCTAGCCCCCGTGCGATAACAAGTAATGTAAATGCGTCGCCCGCTGCCGCCGCCTTCGTCAAATCACGCCGAGGTACTCCCTCCTTCCTTCCATCCTCCTCCTCCTCGCACATCCTCCCTCCGCTGCCGCCGCCTCCTCCTCCTCATGCCCGCCCTCCTCCCTCCGCTGCGGCCGCCCTCCTCCCTCCTCCATGGCAGCCCTTCTCCCACTTCCCTCGACCTCGCCGCCCTAGCTACCTCTCCGTCGCCCCACCCCTGCCACTAGTTAGTACTAGATTTAGTAGTTGTAGATGTTAATTTAGGGTTCATAGCTAGTACTAGATGTTGCTTAGTTAGTACTAGATTTTTAGTAGTAGTAGATGTTAATTACTAGTAGTGATGGTACTAGTTAACTAGATGTTGCTTAGTTAGTACTAGATTTTTAGTTGTAGTTGAACTAGTTTACTAAGTACATTAATATAACTAGTTGAACTACTTTATTTTTAGAAAGAAATAGTTTTTTTTATATTTATAGTAAGTTTATATTTAGTAAGAACTAGTTGAATTAATAAAACTAGTTGAACATGTCATATTTGTTGTTATTTTTTAGTTTAAGCAATTATTCGGGATGTATCAGGTGACCACCGTCGTCCCCGTCACCAACCCCCTCCGACATCCCCGCCGTCGTCCCCGTCACCGACCCCCTGCGACATCCCCGCCGTTGTCCCAGTCACCGACCCCCTCCGACATCGAGGTGAGACCAGCCAAATATCCTTGCATATCTTGTGTTGTTGCTCAAATAGGATATGTGGTTGCCCAAGTGGCCGTTTATGTTCAGTTTACATCTCCGAGTGGCCTATGTTTTGCCGGAGTGTTGATTAATTTTCGTTCCGGCAAATTTCAGGCGCTCGATATGTCCTTTTTTAGCAAAGGTCATGCCGGATTTTTTCGTGAATTCTGGCATGACTTGTGCTAGAATATGTACAAGTTTAATCTTTGAATTATGAACGTAGGAAATGTCGTACTCGGACGACGACAGTCTCCCGGGGGAGTGTAGCTGGTGCCACGACGATCGAGGTATGTGCGACAGGTTCGTTCAGCTGGACGAAGATCGGCGCTTCAGCATTAAGCTCGAGGAGACCTTCGATTGTGAAACGGTACGCAACAACGACAAGTGTTTTTTTCGTAATTAAGCATGACTTCAACTATTTCAACGTCTAATTTTCATCTTTTACAATTTGACTAGCTTATCCCATGCCATGCAAGACGCTATGTCTTGGAGAGGATGGGTTTTGAAGACCATGAAAATTTTGAAACAAAGAAAATACACCTAAGGACCCATCATGATATGGATTTTGAAGTAAATCTGTGCAATGCTCAGAGCGTAACCCATTTTGGTTGCCAACATTGGGAAGCACTTTGCAAAATGTATGGTTTTTATGAGGGTATGATTGTCACCATGGATCTTGGTGATCCTGACATCGAGCAAGACAATATGGACATTTGGGTCCTTGTTGATATGCTTCGATTCTACCGCAATGTGAGTTTCTCAAACATAGTTATTAACTAATTTATATTGTTTATTTCAAAATTGTTGAGAGCTTATTTCCATTGACAGCTTATTTTGAATCTTCAAAGAATGTGCAGAAGATGGTAGACAAAACCCAATACATCGATGGCTACGAATTAACGTATAAGGAGAAAAATCATCTGATTGCTTATTGTACTTTCTTTGAGAATTACAATACCTATTATCGAACTCCTCCAAATTATGGTGAATACGTGCCACTAGTGCACGTGTTGAACCACGATAACTTCTATGGAGATACCCTGGTAAGATTTTAAACTATTACGACATCCGTGCATCTTTTGCATACTTCCAAAACTAGTACATCATTGCTAACTACGAAGTTATTACTATGTTTTTCAACAGAAAATCCCGATGGATTGTGTGCCTCATCTGATGTATTACAATGGTCACCTTGAAGTTCTGAACATACAGCCAGGTCATCCTACGGATCTCACCTGTGCATATCAGATTTCTAATACTGGTGAACACATGCTAATCAAAAAATGGAAAAAATGTTTGGATATTCGCAAGGAGGTTCTTGGAAGTAACATTAAGCGAAAGGCAAGAATTGGAGACAGGATAATCTCCATTCTCCATAATGGAGAGTCAGGGGCTATCTTGTTTTTTTTCTATTTTACCTTAGAGAATATAGTAGCTCCTAAGAGAATGTAGTAGGTCCTATGAGGTACAATATGTTTATTATGTGATACAATGTGTTAGAGTTGATGATGAGGAGTACTTGTGATTACGACTAGTGACCAATTTGTTATGTGATGTCTCATTGATGAAAAGCGATGATCTTGAGGTGTTATATGACAATGATGTATTATGATGATAAGTTGTTAATGATATGATATGATATTTATTATATCATTGGGTGAAATAATCATGATTAGTTTCAAGTGGACGTCCATCCACTTGAAACTACTCCACGGTTGTTTCACCTACTCATTATGATGTAAAACAGTCTCTAAATTCCTGTTGTATGGAAACTTGTGTAAAGGTGTATGAAATACAACATGAAATAAAAAAGAAATAAAATACTAAATAATAGTAGTAAGCGGGCAAGGAGGAGCGCTACTACTAATTACCAACAAGCGCTGCTCAGAGAAGCGCTACTACTAGATCATTTTAGCGATGGCGCGGGTCCGAGGCGCCGCTTGCTAAGCTTTAATCAGCGCCTTATCGGTGGCGCTCACCGCCGCTACTAATAGGCCTAAAACCCGCGCTGCTGCTAGGCTTTTCCCTAGTAGTGTGAGGACTTGACTTGGGAGCATTGGCAGCAGAATCATGAGTGGCAGAGTTGTCATTTGTGGAGTAAGATGCAGCTTTGCGGAACTGACCATCCAATGGACGAATGCCTTCATCGATAACGGCTGGTGACTTTCCCTTCTCATTGGATGAGGAAATTGTCCGCTTGAGGACTTCAATGGGGGGCAAGTAGCTGAGGTGATTCTGAAAATCAGCCTTGTAGTTGAGTGAAGACCTTGTTCTGATGAATCTCATGATCCACGACGCGTAAAGCTTCATCGCGAATGGAGAAAGTTCAACATTTTCCAGAGTCCTCATGAAGAAATCATGATAATTTATGGGGATGCCATGCATGATGTTGAAAAGCATATTCTTCATCATTCCGATAATTTCTTCATCGGATGAGTCATGGCCTTTGATAGGACTCATGGTCTTTGTCAGAATGCGGTAGATGGTTCTTGGCACATAGAGAAATTTCCTTCACGAGGAATTTTGTCCTTGGGGCTTGACCCGGCTTCAAAGGCTTCATGAGTACTTGCATATAGTGATCAGTGAGTTCAGGCTCATCATACAGACAACAAGCACCGTCAGGTGGAGGACTGATTGGCAAGGCACGAAGCAATTCAGAGGCTGGTGCCTTGTAATGAGTGTTTTCAGTCATCCAGTCCAACACCCACGAGTTGACGTCAGCAGCATCACCTGTGATATGCAGAGTTGCGTAGAACTGAAGAATAAGCTCTTCATTCCAATCAACTATGTCAGAGCAGAAATTGAGCAAGCCTGCATCATGAATCATGCTGAGGACTTGAGAGAAGCACGACATTGTTTCCATGTCCACATGAGGAATATGCTCATGATCGAAGACTTTGTCCTTGTTGAAGAGCACTGAGGAATAGAAGTTGGCCTGTCTGGCAGTCCAGAAACGCTTCCTTCTAAGACGAGCATTGTCATAGAGGTTCAATTCAGTGAAGAACACGTGCTCGCCGAAGAAATCATCAGCCTTGAATTTTTGCTTCTTAGAGAAGGGATCCTTTGGCTTGGGCTGAGGAGTATCAGTCAATTGCATCACCACCTCAGGAATCGCAATCTCAGGTTCCTCAGGCTGAGGAATTTCAGGCTCTTCTGCAGCTTCAGCCTGGGTCGTCAATTCTTCATTGACAATTTCTTCAGCACTAGTGGCTGGAATTTCTTCATGAACACTTGGGGTTGCATGAGGTTCTTCAGATCCCATTTGCACTTCAGTGGTAGCAGGGGACTGAGGAATTGCTTGGAGTGGAGTGAGCATTGGAGAGTTGGGGTGCTGACTATCTCAAAATTCATCATTGAGCACAGGAGTGGTACAACCAATGTCCACATCCTCATCTTCTATTTCTTCAACACCCGCCTCTTCAGCAGTGAACTGAGGCATGGGTGAGGAAATGACTGGGGTTGAAGGGATTATATCCACTTCAATTTCTTCGTCCAACTGCTCTATCGAAGCAGCAGAAGGAGTTCTTCATCAGATTCACCGGGAATCACATAATCTTCACCAAAAGGAACAAGGTCCTTTGATGGAATTGATGAGACTGGAACGGCAGCAATTGGATTGTCAATTGAACTGGTTAGAGTCTTCATCTTCTTCGGAGCTGAAGAATTTGATGAAATTGATGCCTTCATTTTCTTCACAACTGCACGTTCTGCAGTCTTGGTCTTCTTCGCATCTAATGTATATGGAAGGATCGGAGTTGGTGTGGGCGCAGGAGGTGCAGAGGACTTTGGTTCATTTTCCTCAGGCACAACTGATGCAGTTGCCCTGACTTGTTCACTTTCTTCAGGCGCACCACTAGTGGATTCCCTGGCAATATCTTGGTAATTTGGAATGGAGTCATCAGCCCTGGCACTCTCATTTTCTTCAGCAGCCTGATTGTCATCAGCGGTGCTGGCATGTTCTTCAGTAGGCTGAGCAGATGCTTCAGCCTGAGTAACTTCAACATGCACAGGTGGAGCAGCACTTGAAGTGAATTTCTTCGTCAGATTGACGAAATGCACCTTGGCGCCCCTCCAATCAGCATGGTAGCGATCAAATTCATCACTCAGTTGTTTGATTTCAACTTGCAAGGCAAGGAGCTGATTAGGAGTGAGAGTGAGGACATTGTCCTTGAGGTAGCGCTGTTTCTTGTACTGCGCTTTCTTCAAACTTCTGCCTTGTTCAAATTTCCATTTTTCTTCCTCAATGAAGGCAGTCAGAACATGACTTTGACCAGGAGTGAGGTTCATCTCCGGCAAAGGCGTGTTAGGGTCCTTGTGCCATAGGTCAATGTTGTTGAGGATCAACTTTGGATCCAACATCAGCGGCACATTGCTGCCTTTGGCTCTAGCGGCCCTGGCTTGCCTATCTCTGATGATTTCGGCAAGTTCTTCATCATCAGCATCATCATCATCAGAGGGCACTTGGAAGGCGACCTGCTTCTTGTGAGGACTTGGTCGAAGGCCTCGTCCAGCAGTGGCCTTTTTCTTCAGCAGAGATGAAAGTGCGTTATATCGACTAGAGGGGGGGGGTGAATAGGCGATTTTTATGAATTCTTCACTGAGGAATTTGCTGGTGAGGAAATTCCTAAATGAAGAACTACTTGCAGTGGAATAAGTACTCAGAAAGGAACATCACAGAACACAACCATAGTCATCATGATGAAATGAAGACAATCACAGAGAACAGAAAGCGTAAACACAGGATAACACAAGATGAAGACAGACAGACTGAAGAAATTGAACGAAAGAAATTGAGAAAGTCGTCAGTCAAAAGGCTTCAAACAGATATGAACAAGCACACAACAACATACATGAGGAAATGAAAGAGTTGAGGAAATAGAACTAGTTAGCTCGGTGAAGACAACGATTTGGTAGACCAGTTCCAACTACTGTCTAAGTTGTACATCTGGTTGGAGCGGCTGAGTATTTAAACTCGAGGACACATAGTCCCGGACACACAGTCCTCACCGTATTCTCCTTGAGCTAAGGTCACACAGACCTCGCCCAATCACTCGTGGTAAGTCTTCAGGTGACTTCCGAACCTTCACAAACTCGGTCACTCGATGATCCACAATTCCTCTTGGATGCTCTAGACCTTGACGCCTAACCGTCTGGAAGAAGCACGGTCTTCAAAGGAAACAAGCGTCGGATCCACGCAGGATCAATCTCTTCAGTGATGCTCAATCACTTTGGGGTTTGTAGGTTTGAGGTTTGGGTTTTTCCTCACTTGATTATTTCGCTCAAAGTCCTCAGAGGATGGGATGCTCTCAAATGACAAGTGTCAGTTTCTCTCGGAGCAGCCAACCAGCTAGTGGTTGAAGGGGGAGCCTATTTATAGCCTAGGGAGCAGCCCGACATGATAAGACATGAATGCCCTTGTCTGATATGACCGTTAGGTGGGTAGATATTTTGGAATAGCTGACGCGTAGCACAACAACGGTCGGAATATTTGACTCTCAAAGACCTCAGGGCTATCATGGTCCTCACTATGTAGGCAATTCGCACTAGCGAATTCCTAACTCCTCAGTCAGAACAAATTCCTCAGAGATCAGAAGAACTTCGTCTCTTTCACTGAAGAATATGACTGAACTGTATGGGATTTCCAATGGCTTCACTCGAAGGGATTGGTAGGTGTAGGATTTTGAGTTGAGCATCACATGGAAATTTTCCCTTAGTATTTCCTCGACCCCCTTTAACAGTACGGTGTTTCCTATGACTCAAGAAAGAGAAAATGAAGCTACAAAAACAAAAGTCTTCACGCTTCATGTTCCTCGAATGATTACCAAGTCTTCAAGGTCACACCAATTTCTTCACTTTCAAAGTCTTCAGAAAGTCTTCAGAAATCCAAAGTCTTCAGTTGAAGAACTTCATTTTTAGGGGTCGACTTTCTCTGTAAATATCAAACTCCTCATAGACTTATATACCTGTGTACACTCACAAACGCATCAGCCCCTTAACCTATAAGTCTTCAATACACCAAAATTACTAAGGGGCACTAGATGCACTTACAATCTCCCCCTTTTTGGTGATTGATGACAATATAGGTTAAGTTTTCAACGGGGATAAACATATGAAGTGTAAATACTGATATGAGGAATTTGATTGGAAGATATAGAAGAACTCCCCCTGGAGATGTGTATAGTGAGGAATTTTAATTTTGAAGCTATGCACACTTGAAGAGTATAATCATGGAGATCTCCCCCTATATCTTGTAATTCATACACGCATTTGATATATAATATGAAGAATTTGTGATGAAATATGGTGACTGATGTAATTCAGCATGCAGAAGAACACAGCAAAAGTATCAGGCCACCATAGAGTTTAAGATTACAACTCGATCCAGCAAAGTCATCAGAAGAACGAGAGTTGTAACTTAGCAAAAAAACGCCCATATAAGATAGACCTGCTTGAAGACTAATTCAAAATTCTCCCCCTTTGTCATCGAATGACCAAAAGGGTTGAAACTGAGGACTAACGCCCCTGAAGAATATCATGATGATGGAGGAGCGCCAGCATTGTCAGGGTCTTGAGTCGTTGTAGGGCCTGATGCAGTGTCGTCCAAATCTTCATGCTCGTCTGTGGCGCGTGATGAAGAATATGAGCTCGCCACCAAAGAAGGAACCTTGACCTTCTTGAATCTCTTCGGTGGAGGAGCAGACCAGTCAAAGTCTTCCTTGAAGCCCATTTGCTTCAGATCTTCTTCACCATATAGATGTGACAGAATAGCCCAGGTGCGATCAAACACTTCATGGAGGTAGTAGTGGTTTTTCTTCACTGCATTGTGTGTAGAAGTCATGTTGTGAAGAATAGAGCCAAACTAACGCTTAACCCACTTGTGATTTCGATCCACCTTCTGGTGAAGACTTATAAGCAGTTCTCGGTCAGATATCACACGAGGAGCAGTGGCTTGAGGACTTGACTTGGGAGCATTGGAAGCAGAATCATGAGTGGCAGGGTAATCATTGGTGGAGTAAGATGCAGCTTTGCAGAACTGACCATCCAATGGACGAATGCCTTCATCGATCACGGCTGGTGACTTGCCCTTCTCATCAGATGAGGAAATTGTCCGCTTGAGGACTTCAATAGGGGGCAAGTAGCTGAGGTGATTCTGAAAATCAGCCTTGTAGTTGAGTGAAGACCTTGTTATGAGGAATCTCATGATCCACGGCGCGTAAAGCTTCATCGCCAGAGTCCTCATGAAGAAATCATGATAATTTATGGGGATGCCATGCATGATGTTGAATAGCATATTCTTCATCATTCCGATAATTTCTTCATCGGATGAGTCATGGCCTTTTATGGGACTCATGGTCTTCGTCAGAATGCGGTAGATGGTTCTGGGCACATAGAGCAATTCCTTCACGAGGAATTTGGTCCGTGGAGCTTGTCCTGGCTTCAGCGGCTTCGTGAGCACTTGCATATAGTGATCAGTGAGTTTAGGCTCATCATACAAACAACGAGCACCGTCAAGGGGAGGACTGATTGGTAAGGCGCGAAGCAATTCAGACGCTGGTGCCTTGTAATTAGTGTTTTCAGTTATCCAGTCCAACACCCATGAGTTGAAGTCAGCAGCATCGCCGGTGATATGCAAAGTTGCGTAGAACTGAAGAATAAGCTCTTCATTCCAATCAACTATGTCAGAGCAGAAATTTAGCAAGCCAGCGTCATGAATCATGCTGAGGACTTGAGAGAAGCAAGGCATGGATTCCATGTCCACATGAGGAATGTGCTCGTGGTCGAAGACTTTGTCCTTGTTATAAAGCACTGAGGAATAGAAGTTGGCCTGGCTAGCAGTCCAGAAACGCTTCCTTCTAAGACGAGCATTGCCATATGGGTTGAATTCAGTGAAGAATACGTGCTCGCCGAAGAAATCATCAGCCTTGAATTTTTGCTTCTTGGAGAAGGGATCCTTTGGCTTGGGTTGAGGAGTGTCAGTCAATTGCAGCACCACTTCAGGAATCACAATCTCAGGTTCCTCAGGCTGAGGAATTTCAGGCTCTTCAGCAGCTTCAGCCTGGGTCGTCAATTCTTCATTGACAATTTCTTCAGCACTAGTGACTGGATTTTCTTCATGAACACTTGGGGTTGCATGAGGTTCTTCAGATCCCATTTGCACTTCAGTGGCGGCAGGGGACTGAGGAATAGCTCAGAGTGGTGTGAACATTGGAGAGTTTGGATGTTGACTCTCCCAAAATTCATCATTGAGCACAGGAGTGGTACAGCCAATGTCCACTTCAATGTACACCTGCCTCTTCAGCAGTAAACTGAGGCATAGGTGAGGAAATGACTGGGGTTGAAGGGATCTTATCCACTTCAATTTCTTCGTCCAACTGCTCTGACCAAGCAGGAGAAGGAGTTTCTTCATTAGATTCATCAGGAATCACATAATCATCACCAAATGGAACAAGGTCCTTTGATGGCATTAATGAGACTGGAACGACATCAATTGTATTGTCAATTGAACTGATCAGAGTCTTCATCTTCTTCGGAGCTGAAGAATTTGATGAAGTTGATGCCTTCCTTTTCTTCACAGCTGCATGTTCTGCAGCCTTGGTCTTCTTCGCATCTAATGCAGATGGAAGGATCGGAGTTGGTGTAGGCGCAGGAGGTGTAGAGGACGTTGGTTCATTTTCCTCAGGCACAACTCATGCAGTTGTCCTGATTTGTTCACTTTCTTCAGGCGCACCACTAGTGGATGCCCTGACAATATCTTTAGCGGCTGGAATGGAGTCATCAGCCCTGGCACTCTCATTTTCTTCAAAGAGCTGAATGTCATCGGCCGGTCTTTGGCAAGTTCTTCAAGATCTTTGAGCAGATGCTTCAGCCTGAGTAACTTCAACGTGCACAGGTGGAGCAGCACTTGAAGTGAATTTCTTCGTCAGATTGACGAAACGCACCTTGGCGCCCTTCCAATTAACGTGGAGCGATCAAATTCATCGCTCAGTTGTTTGATTTCAGCTTGCAAGGCAAGGAGCTGATCAGGAGTGAGAGTGAGGACATTGTCCTTGAGGTAGCGCTGTTTCTTGTACTGCGCTTTCTTCAAACTTCTACCTTGTTCAAATTTCCATTTTTCTTCCTCAATGAAGGCAGTAAGAACATGACTTTGACCAGGAGTGAGGTTCATCTCCGGCAAAGGCGTGTTAGGATCCTTGTGCCACAGGTCAATATAGTCGAGGATCAACTTTGGATCCAGCATCAGCGGCACATTGCTGCCTTTGGCTCTAGCGGCCTTGGCTTGCCTGTTTATGATGATTTCGGCAAGTTCTTCATCATCTACCTCATCATCATCAGAGGGCACTTGGAAAGCGACTTGCTTGTTGTGAGGACTTGGTCGAATACCTCGTCCAGTAGTGGCCTTTTTCTTCAGCAGTGAGGGACCAGCTGAGGAAGTTCGAGCAGCTGAGGAGCTTGCAAATGCTCCTGAGGCAATAGAGAAGCCTTGAGTCCTTTGGCACGTGGCGAGATGCACAGGTGCCGAGGATTTTGTCAGAGCAGCTGAAGACTTTGACAGAGGAGCTGAGGACTTTTAAGGAGCAGTCTGAGGAATTTGCCGTGAGGGCCTTGAAGAATCTGGCCTTGAGGGCATAGCAGAGGAGCTTGGCCGTGAGGGCATTGAAGGTTAAGCACTGGACTTGTGCGCAGGCTTCTTGTGCATTGCCTTCTTTGGCTGACAAGCAGAAGCAGCAGCAGCAGCAGAGTCTGCGTTGAATTTCTTCACTGCTTCCTTTGCTTGCTTGGCCAGTTTGGCCTGGCGCTTTGCCCATTCATCAGCATAGTCCTCACCGCGCTTGAGGCTGGTGGGATCTGCCAATTGGCCTGGTGCCAATGGAGGTCTTGAGCATGGAGGGTTGAGTGCGAATTTCTTCATTTACTTGGGAGTTACATACCTGTACTCCCTCCATTCTCATGCCCATCTCCTCTCTATCCGTTGTATGCGCACCTTGCGCTGATTCTTGTCCTCTTTGCCAAACTTGGCTTCATCAGGAGTGCAGTATCCAGCATAAATGTCCTCAGGGATTTCAAATGCAGTATTGACCCTCAGGCCTCTTTCCTCCCTTCAGTGGCTTCTTGTCAGCCATTTTCTTCAGCTGAGGAATATGAACAACTGAAGTCTCTGAAGAGGTATGCAACTTTCTTCGAGGAACGCTGCAAATGAGTTAAGTTGATGAGAACCTAGTGATTCAGCAGCGGACATTTGTACCTGTGAACATAGTATAGTTGCGAGGAATTTGGAGAGGTCATATGCGTTCTCAGAAGATTTTCAAAAAGAATAGGTTTGACGAGTTTGACCAGATGAGTCTTGAAGAATTTCACTAAGCGTTCTTTATCTTAGGCTCCAGAGTTGTACATATTTGAGAATCCACACAATTGAGGAATCTTGAAGAAAATCATTGCTTAGAGAAACGAATCAAGAACAGATAATATGTGAGGTGTTTAGTGTGTGAAGATTTGAAAAATAAAACACCTTTGAAGATTTTTATGAAAAAACATGAATCAAAGTGGGTAGTAAAAGTAACTTTTTAATTACCCGAAGTGAAGAACACGACGAACTGGGAAGAGTAGGAGTGAAGTTCGTCCGTTCAGATCTTCCACGCCCTAACTCGGCAGAGGAAAACGGCTACGGCGGCGGCGGAGTGAAGAAATCCGCAACCGGCGTGAGTACGACGGCGACGAGGTCGAGGCTGTGAAGCTCTTCCTCACCGGCGACGATGAAGTAGCGGCGGCGCTAGGGTTTCGGGAAGCTCTAGCGATAGTGAGGTCGAGCGGAGTAAAAGTGAAGTGAAGAAGAGGCAGGGGTATTTATAGTGGGAGTGAAAAACTGTACGCCCGAAGATTTCGGACGAACGTGCCCCTGGCCCTTCTCATTCACGTGACATGTGTCACCCACGTACTGTGAGGTGGCGATCTTGTAGGATCGTGGGTGAATAGATAAGTATTTGTTATGATAAATGGAATGGTTTGAGCGGCAAAGCCGAAAATTTAGATTAGATAAGTTAAAAGTTCCGTTCGCAATTTCTTCAGCTGTCAAGGACACAGTGAAGATTTTGAACGATTTTCAAATTTAGAACGCACATGAAGAATTTGTGAATAGAGTGGGTTGAGTTTAGTATAGAGGGGGAAGGGTCCGATCACATTCACTTAGCAGAAGAAAACAACTTGAAGAAATAGCAATAAATGAATGTTGTAGAGGTCATAAACTCATATATATATATATATATATATATATATATATATATATATATATATATATAGTGTTACTATTCATCACCCAGGGTGCAGAATAAGTTATTCTTCACCCGACGTAATCTTACGATCGCTTCCTAAATAAATTACGTTTAAATTCAAAAAGTTACATTCTTATTGATTCACTACGTTAAATTTGGCATAAGAAAATAAAAATGTAGGTCATAAGACAAGAAAATTTGTAGTTTATGTATATTTTACACTATGTTCTTACGTTTGTAAATTTACATAACATAAAATATTTTTTACGGTGACTATATGTTTTCTTACAGTCTCTTTTTACATCAGAAATAACAAAAAATTTACGGAACGTAAAATTACGGTGCATTGATGGTAAAATAAAGGGGGGTGAAGAATAACTATTCCTCATCCAGGATGACGAATAGTCAATCCCTATATGTATATATATATATATATATATATATATATATATATATATATATATATACGGTAATTGCCTTTGGCTTCTAGGTGCATATGCACCCATTGTCGAAATACAGATTCCGAGAAGTTGAAAAATTCGGAACAAAAATTCCGCGTATATATCCAGACATTTTATGTGCGTGCATAAGGTTTTAGTGAAAAACAACGTTTTTTTGTGGCTTGTGTAAAAAAGGCAATTTCTATGCTTCATTCTAACTATTCACGAGACATTTCTGTATCTTTTTTACACAAGCCACAAAAAACTTCGTTTTTCACCGAAACCTTGTGAACGCACATAAAATGTTCGGATATACACGCGAGATTTTTGTTCCTAATTTTCAACTTTTCAAAATGTGTATTTTGACAATGGGTGCATATGCACCTAGGAGCCAAAACGTATATATATATATATATATATATATATATATATATATACATATATATATATATATATATATATATATATATATATATATATATATATATATATATATATATATATATATATATATATATATATATATTCAAATGAAGAACAACACCGGAAAGATTGAAGACAATGCAAAGTTGAAGAATTTGAAAACATGAGGAATTTCAAGAAACGAAGAAAAACTTAAATTGAAAAATTTCAGCTTTGGGTGGTGGCGTGACCCACTGTATAAGAAAGCTGATTTCAGACACCGCGTACAATTGTCGTAGGGCTCTGAGAATCAATTTATTCACACTTAGAGGGTTAGTCTTCATTGATTGAAGAAAAACGTTACTTCGTGTGTTGCGCATCTAAGTCATCAAGTCAGCATAAGTGTTAGGATGTGTGTCCATTTCATAGAACATTCGAAGATTCTAGGATATTTAGCTCACACCGCAACTTGCTAAATCTCTTATCATCCGAGGGCTTAGTGAAGATATCGGCCAGCTGATCTTCAGTGCTTGCGTGGTCGATGGAGATATCGCCCTTCAACACATGATCACGAAGAAAATGATGACGAATCTGGATGTGCTTTGTCTTCGAGTGATGAACTGGGTTATGAGCAATCTTGATAGCGCTCTCATTGTCGCAGTAGAGAGGCACATTCTTCACATTGATGCCATAGTCCTTGAGTGTTTGCTTCATCCATAGTAATTGAGCACAGCATGATCCAGTTGCAATGTACTCAGCTTCTGCAGTGGAGAGTGATACGCAGTTCTGTTTCTTCGAGGACCAACAGACCAAAGATCGTCCGAGGAAATGGCATGTGCCTGATGTTGACTTGCGGTCCACGCGATCGCCAGCATAGTCAAAGTCTGAATATCCAATGAGATCAAATGAAGAGCCCTTGGGATACCATAATCCAAGCATTGGTATGTGAGCTAGATATCGAAGAATATGCTTCACAGCCTTATGGTGTGATTCCTTCGGTGTAGCTTGAAATCGGGCACACATGCAAACAGTAAGCATAATATCTGGCCTAGATGCACATAGGTACAATAAAGAGCCAATCATGGAGCGGTATACCTTTTGATCAAGTCTTTACCATTTTCATCGATTGCATAGATGGCCATTTGTGGGCATTGGAATTTTGACCCCTTTGCAGTCTTGCATGCCGAATTTCCTCAATACATCTTTGAGGTATTTCTCCTGAGATATGAATATGCCATTGCGCTGTTGACGAATTTGAAGACCTAAAAAGAATTTCAATTCTCCCATCATAGACATTTGATATTCTTCACTCATCATATAGGCAAATTCATCACTATAGCGTTGGTCAGTACAGCCAAAGATAGTATCATCAACATATATTTGGCACAATAACAATTCATCATCATAAGATTTAGTGAAAAGAGTTGGGTTGAGTGAACCGGGTTTGAAGCCTTTCTTCATGAGGAATTCCTTCAAAGTATCATACCACGCCCGAGGGGCTTGCTTGAGGACATACAAGGCCTTGTTGAGTATGAAGACTTTGTCGGGATTCTTTGGATCTTCAAAACCTGGGGGTTGAGCAACATATACTTCTTCCTCAAGCTTACCATTGAGGATTGCACTTTTCACATCCATTTGATATAAAGTGATATTATGATGGTTAGCGTAAGCAAGTAATATGCGAATATCCTCAAGTCTATCAACAGGTGCAAAAGTTTCATCGAAATCAATACCCTCAACCTGTGTGTAGCCTTGAGCTACAAGTCGTGCCTTATTCCTCACCACAAGGCCATTTTCATCTTGCTTGTTGCTGTAGATCCATTTTGTGCCAATGATGTTGTGCTTGCGAGGATCTGGACGTTTGACCAGTTCTCAGACATTGTTGAGCTCGGACTGATGTAATTCTTTTTGCATAGCTTGAATCCACTCAGGTTCCATAAATGCTTCATCTACCTTAGTGGGCTCTGTGATAGAGACAAAAGCAAAGTGCCCACAAAAGTTATCTAAATGTGAAGCCTTTGAGCGGATGAGAGGACCTGGTGCTCGAATGTCATCAATGATCTTCTTGACTTGCACTTCATTTGCAATGCGAGGATGAGTGGGTTGTCTTCAACGAATTTGATCAGCATTTCCTTCAGGAGCATTTTCTTCAGCACCATTTTCTTCAGGTGCGTCATCTTGATGTTCATCACGTTCTCAAATGAATTCTTCAGTAGATACTTCAGTAGGAATGACATCCTCAGTAGCCTTGAACTTGATAGAATCCTCAGGTGCTGGTTCATCTATTACAGAAGGTAGGTCCTCTCTTTGCGAGCCATTAGTTTCATCGAACCGCACATGTACAGTTTCAACAACCTGGTGAAGAACGCTGTTGAAGACTCTGTAGGTGTGCTAGTCCTTTCCGTAACCAAGCATAAAACCCTCATGTGCTTTTGGTGCAAATTTAGAATTGTGATGTGGGTCTCTAATCCAACATTTAGCACCGAAGACTTTGAAGTAACTCACATTGGGTTTCTTGTCAGTGAGGAGTTCATAGGCTGTCTTCTTGAAGAATTTGTGAAGATGTACTCTATTAATGATGTGGCAAGTGGTATCAATTGCATCAATCCAGAACCGACGAGGTGTCTTGTATTCATCAAGCATAGTGCGAGCCATTTCAGCGAGGGTTCTGTTCTTGCGCTCCACGACGCCATTCTGCTGAGGAGTATAAGGAGCAGATAACTCATGAGTAATACCAAGTTCATCAAGATAGCCATCAAGACCGGAATTCTTGAACTCAGTCCCATTATCACTTCTGATGTGCTTGATCTTCACACCAAAGTTGGTTGAAGCCCTCGAGGAAAATCGTTTGAAGACTCCCTGCACCTCGTGTTTGTAAGTGACAATGTGCACCCATGTGTAACGAGAATAATCATCAACGGTAACAAAGCCATATAGAGATGCATCATTTGTAAGAGCAGAATAATGATTAGGACCGAAGTGATCCATGTGAAGCAATTCAAATGGTCGAGAGGTAGTCATGATAGTCTTTGCTGGATGCTTGGCCTTGGTCATCTTTCCAGCTTCACAGGCTCCGCATAAGTGACCCTTGAGGAATTTGACATTCTCAATGCCAATGACATGCTTCTTCTTCGCAAGCGTGTGCAAATTCCTCATGCCAGCATGACCAAGTCGTCGATGCCATAGCCAGCCTTCTGAAGCTTTTGCAAGTAAGCACACGACAGGTTGTGGTCCTGTAGAGAAACTATGTACAAGTCTCCTCTCCTAAAGCCTTCGAAGACTTTGGAATTGTCAGCTTCCATGATCACAACGCAACGATATTTGCCAAAGACAACAACCATATCAAGATCACAAAGCATTAAGACAGACATGAGGTTGTATCCTAAGGACTCGACAAGCATGACTTTGTTCATGTGTCGATCCTTTGAGATCGCAACCTTACCTAGACACAATACCTGACTTTTGCCTTTTTCAGCAAAGATGATATGCTTCAGATGTGATGATGATAAAGGAGTGTACATCGAAAGATTCTTGTCACCAGTCATGTGATTTGTACATCCACTATCGAGGACCCACTCGTTTGCTTTGGGTTGATCATCCTGCAGATGAATTAGTGCAACTTATGAACTCATATACTTCATCAGTGAAGAATATGACATCAATATCATCAGATCAATTTCATCAAGCAACAGCACAGATAAATGAGTATGAGGACGTGTGAAATGAAAGATCATTTCTTTCATGATTAGCCTGCGTCCTTTCAGGCAATTTCAGGTCTCCATCAAATCCTTCAGACGTTTTTGTGCACGTCTGGAGACCTGACCCTGCATAAGAGATTAGTTCTTTTTCTTCACCACCCACATCTGAAGGGGTGGCAAAGAATTCATCACTCTGCGTGCACCATATGAGAAAGGTGGCATAGAAGCCAGTCCGATTCGTTTCACATAAGAGGGGTTAGGATAAGCATATGAATCAGTAGAGAAATTCTTCGAGGACTTATGAACATAATGATTTGAAGAATAATGCTCATATTCATAGCCCTTAGCTCTACCCTGCGCGACAGAAGGGTTAGCACGATGATGGTCATATGAGGATTTTGATCCTTTTGAGGAATTGGATCCATGTGAAGAATTAGGTCCATATGAAGAATTGGATCTGGGGTTCCCGTTCTTCACTGGTGGTGTCATGAGGACATTCACCTGAAGACTTTCAATATAACTTTTGGGAACCCATATTTTCTTCATAGGGGAACCGTTCCTGCAGTTAGTGCCAACATATCTAGCAAATACTTCACCATTCTGATTCTTGAACAGTTTATAGTTGGAGTCAAATGACTCATCAGAAGAAAGAGGAGATTCACATGTAAAGCCAGATAAATTGGATGGATCAACTGAGGTCGCTGCGGCAACCCATGAGGTTTTGGGGGTACTCGAGGCTTCCAATATGTTCCATCAGCATTGAGTTTCCTCTCAAAGGCAATACCCTCTTTCCTAGGGTTCCTGTTGAGGATCTGCTTTTTAAGCACATCACAAAGAGTCTGATGCCCTTTGAGGCTTTTGTACATGCATGTCATGTACAATTCCTTCAGCCCTGCATCATCAGTGATACTAGCAATGTCCTCGGATGAGGAATTAGTGATAGCAGAGACAATTGAAGAATTTGTAGCATTAGAAGCATTTGAACATTCAGGTGAAGAATTAGCAGATTCACGTTCAATGCACTTCAGACATGGAGGATCAAATTCTTCCTTAGTAGCACTGATTTGTTGAGCTAGTAATGAATCATTCTCCTTCTGAAGATCTTCATAACTCACTCTTAGCTTCTCAAGATCTAGCTTTCTTTGAAGAAGTTCAAAAGAGAGCTTCTCGTGATCAGATAAGAGAGTGTTATGATGACCTTGAAGGTCGTCAAACTTGGAATGAAGTCTCTGAAGACTTTCAGCCAAAGCTTTTGACTGATCCATTTCTTCACCCAACATGTCATCGCTCTTATTTAGCATGTATTGAACTTTTTCGAAAGCTCTTTGTTGTTTAGTGGCAAGGGAAACAAGTTTGACATAGCTAGGTCCAAATTCATCGCCAGATTCATCATCACTGGACTCAGATAGATAGCATTCGGTTACCTTCGCACTGTTTGCCATGAGGCAGGATGTAGAGGATGATGATTCTGGTTTGAATGTCATCGCATCAAGAGAGTCCTTGTAATCCTCAAACCAAGGATCATGACGGGTTCGATGACCTTCATAGACATCAAAAAGACGGTCCCATATTAGCTTCGTGTGATTGAGGTGCATGACGTTCCTGAACTGATTTCGGGACAGACTGGAGCAGATGACATCCTTCGTTGTGAGGTTAAGTAGCGTGTACTTGCGAATGTCATCAGCCTCAGCCATCTTGCATAGATCGGTAAGACCGATCTCAGTGACGGCCCACAGCTCGCTGTCCATAGCCATGAGTTGCTTTTTCATCATGGCCTTCCACCGACGATACTCATGACCGTAAAAGATGGGACGGGATACGCTCCTCAATCCTGTAGTCGACATAACTGAAACTCCATGCAGTTAAACCAAAATCACACAGAACAAGGGAGTACCTTGCTCTGATACCAATTGAAAGTGTGTTATATCGACTAGAGGGGGGTGAATAGGCGATTTTTATGAATTCTTCACTGAGGAATTTGCTTGTGAGGAAATTCCTAAATGAATAACTACTTGCAGCGGAATAAGTACTCAAAAGTAAACATAGCAGAACACACGCATAGTCATCATGATGAAATGAAGACAAGCACAGAGTACAGAAAGCGTAAACACAACATAACACAAGATGAAGACGGACAAACTGAAGAAATTGAACTGAGGAAATTGAGAAAGTCTTCAGTCAAAGTCTTCAAACATATATGAACAAGCACACAACAACAAAGATGAGGAAATTAAAGAGTTGAGGAAATAGAACCGGTAAGCTCGGTGAAGACAATGATTTGGTAGACCAGTTCCAACTGCTGTCTCAGTTGTACATCTGGTTGGAGCGGCTGAGTATTTAAACTCGAGGACACCCAGTCCCGGACACACAGCCCTCACCGTATTCTCCTTGAGCTAAGGTCACATAGACCTCGCCCAATCACTCGTGGTAAGTCTTCAGGTGACTTCCGAACCTTCACAAACTCGGTCACTCGGCGATCCACAATTCCTCTTGGATGCTCTAGACCTTGACGCCTAACCGTCTGGAAGAAGCACAGTCTTCAAAGGAAACAAGCGTCGGATCCACGCATGATCAATCTCTTCAGTGATGCTCAATCACTTTGGGTTTGTAGGTTTGGGGTTTGGGTTTTCCTCACTTGATGATTTTCGCTCAAAGTCCTCGGAGGATGGGATGCTCTCAAATGACAAGTGTCAGTTTCTCTCGGAGCAGCCAACCAGCTAGTGGTTGTAGGGGGCGGCTGTTTATAGCCTAGAGAGCAGCCCGACATGATAAGACATAAATGCCCTTGTCAGATATGACCGTTAGGTGGGTAGATATTTTGGGAAAGCTGGCGCGTAGCACAACAACAGTCGGAATATTTGACTCTCAAATACCTCAGGGCTATCATGTTCCTCATTGTGTAGGCAATTCACACTGGAGAATTCCTAACTCCTCAGTCAGAACAAATTCCTCAGAGACCAGAAGAACTTCATCTCATCCTTTGAAGAATATGGTGAATCAGTATGAGATTTCCAATGGCTTCACTCGAAGGGATTGGTAGGTGTAGGATTTTGAGTTGAGCATCACATGGAAATTTTTACTTAGTATTTCCTCGACCCCCTTTAACAATACGGTGTTTCCTATTACTCAAGAAAGAGAAAATGAAACTATAAAAACAAAAGTCTTCAAGCTTCATGTTCCTCGAATGAATACCAAGTCTTCAAGGTCACACCAATCTTCACTTTCAAAGTCTTCAGAAATCCAAAGTCTTCATTTGAAGAACTTCATTTTAGAGGTCGACTTTCTCTTTAAATATCAAACTCCTCATAGACTTATAGGCATGTGTACACTCACAAACGCATCAGTCCCTTAACCTATAAGTCTTCAATACACAAAATCACTAAGGGGCACTAGATGCACTTACACCCCCCCTCCCTACTGGGCGCGCCCCCCTGTCTCGTGGGCCCCTCGAGCACCCCCGACCGACTTCTTTCGCCTATATAAGCCTACGTACCCTAAAGACATCGAAAATCGAGATAGATCGGGAGTTCAGCCGCCGCAAGCCTCTGTAGCCACGAAAAACCTCTCGGGAGCCCGTTCCGGCACCCTGCCGGAGGGGGGATCCCTCACCGGTGGCCATCTTCATCATCCCGGCACTATCCATGACGAGGAGGGAGTAGTTCACCCTCGGGACTGAGGGTATGTACCAGTAGCTATGTGTTTGATCTCTCTCTTTATCTCGTGTTCTCTCTCGTGTTCCCTCTATGGCACGACCTTGATGTATCCCGAGCTTTGCTATTATAGTTGGATCTGATGATGTTTCTCCCCCTCTACTCTCTTGTGATGAATTAAGTTTCCCTCTTGAAGTTATCTTATCGGATTGAGTCTTTGATTTGAGAACACTTGATGTATGTCTTGCCGTGTTTATCTGTGGTGACAATGGGATATCATGTGCCACTTGATGTATGTTTTGGTGACCAACTTGCGGGTTCCGCCCATGAACCTATACATAGGGGTTAGCACATGTTTTCTTGACTCCGGTAGAAACTCTGGGGCACTCTTTGAAGTACTTTGTGTTGGTTGGATGAATCTGAGATTGTGTGATGCATATCATATAATCATGCCCACGGATACTTGAGGTGAAAATGGAGTATCTAGGTGACATTAGGGTTTTGGTTGATTTGTGTCTTAAGGTGTTATTCTAGTATGAACTCTATGGTAGATTGAGCGGAAAGAATAGCTTCATGTTATTTTACTACGAACTCTTGAATAGATAGAATGGAAAGGATAACTTTGAGGTGGTTTCGTACCCTACCATAATCTCTTCGTTTGTTCTCCTCTATTAGAAGCTTTGGAGTGACTCTTTGTTGCATGTTGAGGGATTGTTATATGATCTATCTATGTTATTATCGTTGAGAGAACTTGCACTAGTGAAAGTATGAACCCTAGGCCTTGTTTCCTATCATTGCAATACCGTTTGTGCTCACTTTATCGCTTGCTACCTTGCTGTTTTTATAATTTCAGATTACAAAAACTTTTATCTACTATCTATTTTGCACTTGTATCACCATCTCTTCGCCGAACTAGTGCACCTATACAATTTACCATTGTATTGGGTGTGTTGGGGACACAAGAGACTCTTTGTTATTTGGTTGCAGGGTTGTTTGAGAGATACCATCTTCATCCTACGCCTCCTACGGATTGATAAACCTTAGGTCATCCACTTGAGGGAAATTTGCTACTGTCCTATAATCCTGTGCACTTGCAGGCCCAACAACGTCTACAAGAAGAAGGTTGTGTAGTAGACATCAAGCTCTTTTCTGGCGCCGTTGCCGGGGAGGTGAGTGCTTGAAGGTATATCTTTAGATCTTGTAATCGAATCTTTTTGTTTCTTGTTTTATCACTAGTTTAGTTAATAAAATAAAACTACAAAAAAATGGAATTGAGTTTGTCTCATACGCTTCGTCTTTTTAATATCTTTCGTGAGTTTGATGGAAAGGAAAATTGTGCTCAAGTGCTAGAAGAAGAAGTCTATAAAATGTTTGGTATTACATATTTGAATGATGAGGATGATTGCAATGTTGTTAGTATGAATTCCTTGAATATCCATGA
Source organism: Aegilops bicornis (assembly GCA_021605145.1). Classification (NCBI taxonomy): domain Eukaryota; kingdom Viridiplantae; phylum Streptophyta; class Magnoliopsida; order Poales; family Poaceae; genus Aegilops; species Aegilops bicornis. The sequence goes on along the minus strand of CM038674.1, from coordinate 62,116,752 downwards.
TGCTTATGATATGCAAAGCCACAAGCTTGGGGAAGCTATGTTTGATGAATATGATATTTTTTGTCCCCCAAGTTTTGATAAGAATATTTATTATGAAAGCATGCCTCCTATTTATGATGATTCTATTTTCACTGAAAAATCTATTTTCAAAGTTAAGTTATTCACAAACTAGTGATTCACACAAATTTCAAATAATTCAAAATATAAACAATTCAAGTTTGAAAACTACCGGCACTAACAGAAAGTTTGTAATTTTTTGTACCTAAAGAAAAAAATATTCACAAAGAAACTCTAAATACAGCAAAAAAACAACTAAAAAAAATAAAAAAAATAAAGCAAAAAAATAAGAAAATAAAAATCCCACCTACTAGGCCAGAGCGGCCTGCATACGACTAGAAACACAACGTTTTGTTGGGCCAGGATCCAGGCCCGCAAAGGCCCAGTAGGCCCACAGGGCAGCAGAGAACAGGTAGGCCCAGTAGGCCTGCTTTGGAGAGGAGCTCGAGAGAGCTACCGCACTGGGGCTAATAAACCAGTGCGGACGCCCCTCGACTAGCAAGGTGGGACTAAACTTGCCGCACCGCACCTGCGCTAGCGCACCCCCTTTAGTACCAGGTGGTGGCTGCAATCGGTACTAAAGAGGGGGTCTTTAGTACCGGTTGGTGCCACCACCCGGTACTAAAGGGGGCGCTTCCCACCGCTTGGCCTGGCCAAAACAGACCTGTAGTACCGATTGGTGGCTCCAACCGGTACTAAAGGGGTGTTGTATATAAGAAACTGCTTCAAAAAATTCATTTCTCATCTCTCCCTCTGCTTCTTTCTCCTCTACCCCGTCGACGCCGCCCCTCATCGCCGTCCCGTCGCTATCGCCGCCCGGGCCGTCCCCGCCCCTCGTCGCCGTCCCCATCGTCGTCGCCGCCCCGGCCGTCCCTGTCCCCGTCGTCCACATGCCGCGCCCGCCCATAAATCGCCGCCCCGTCCCGTCGTCACCGCCTCGACCCGTCCCCGTCCCCGTCGTCGCCGCCCCGTCCCCATCCCCGTCATCACCGCCCGTCTCCGTCCCCGTCGCCGCCCCCATCGCCGCGCCTCGCCGGTAAGCTCATGCCCCGGCCGCCATGTCCACACACACACACACAAACATTAGTTTTTTAGTTATAGAAATTTTTCTGTTTTTTAGTTATAGAAATATTAGAAACGGTTATAGAAATGTTAGTTATATAGAAATGTTATAATTTTTTTTTCTGTTTTCTAGTTATAGAAATATTTGTAGAAATGTTAGCAATTTTTTTGTTTTTTAGTTATAGAAATATTAGAAATGTTATAAAATGTTAGTTATATATATAGAAATGTTAGAAATTTTAGAATTAGTTTTAGTTAGATGAATTAGATTAATGTCAAATTGTTAGAATTTGCATATAGAATTTTAGTTATCACAATCCAATCATTTAAAAATGTTACTTTTTATGGGCATATAGTATTTGTTCTCGACGATATGCCGACCCGCATCCTCGCCCGTCGACCCGTTCACGAAGACGTCCGGCTGACCCATGTTCGACTGGGCTCACTGGCTGGGCGGGAGGTGCTACCTGGAGAGGCACGCCGCTTGGTGAGGAACCCGGCCTTGGGTCCCGTCGTCGACCCTGATCTCCTTTGGTGGTGTTCGCGTGGGCCACATTCGATGCAGAGGGAGCCGGCCCCGCCGGAGGTGGTGCGTCGCCGTGTCAGGGAGGAGGACGAGCATGTCCATCGCTACATGGCTGCTATGGATGTCAGGTTCGCCAATACTTGGCAGGTTCTTTGGGCCGATGACCGGAGATATGATCCTGTGATGGTTCCTTCTCTTTGGGTGTCCACCGCCCGCGCCCCAGGAATCGCGAGTGGCCTAGATTCTTCTGTAGTACTCGATCTTTATTAGGTACCTAGCCAGTGATGTTATCGATATATAATATTCGAGATGATGTATTCGAGATTATATATATTATTCGAGATGATGTATTCGAGATTATATATATTATTCGAGATGATGATGTATTCGAAATTATATATTAATCGAGACGATGCATATTATGTACTATATGATTCAGTTTTTCCTTATTGATTGCATCCATGCATTGTAATTTGAATAATAAATTGTTTTATATTTCTTCTGTATTAGTTAGGTAAAAGCTATGGCCGACAATACCGGCAGAGAGAGAGAGGAGGAATTGTTCGACATCATACGCAGCCCTCGCAGACTAGATGATCTGAATGAAGCAGATGACGGCTCCCAATATCTGAACAACACCGGAGAGGGTGATGAAAAGATATTCGATCTCGACGACCGAGCTGATGAAGTCATGAACTATGATTATGATTATGATAACACAGACAATGTTTATGATGACACACACAATGCTGATCTTGAAATAACAAAGACTACCGGCGAGGTATATTTATATAAGCAGGCATCTGTTGCTCATCACATGTTTTATTATTTGAAGATATATTGACGAATCGATCTTTCTTCTTTCAGCCCTCCGGATCGAGCAAATCTGCTTCTATAGACAGCAGGACAAAGCGAGGCCCGGGCAAAAAGTTGAAGGAGGGTGTAAAGTACAACATCGACTCCATCAAACCTAGTGGCGAACCCCTCACGCCTAAGAACATTGCGAACAAGTGGACTCGTCAGTGCGGAGTTCTTGTGAAGGACCAACTCCCGATCTCCATTCAAGAATGGAAAGAGCCAAAAACTAAACGTCCAGGTGTTACTTGGGTCGACGACAGAGCAAAAAAACCCTTTGGGAATCTCTGATGGAACATTTCATCCTACCAGATTATTTCACTGAAGCAGATGTGCAGAAAGTCAAGGACGCTACTCTTAAGAAGATGGCAATTGCATTCAACACCCACAAGAAAACTGTATGGGCCAACTACCTCGCTGTAGAAAGGAAGACTCCAGAATTCACGGGAACACCGGATAAGCAAATAGAACACTGGGCCGATTTCGTGAAATTCAAGGAATCAGAATTATCTAAGGAACGGTCGATAAAAAACAAGGCCAATGCCGCAAAAAAGACACAGTTCCATAGGCTGGGTCCAGGTGGCTACGCGGTGGGAATGCCTAAGTGGGATAAGTCTGAGCAAGAGATGGAGGATGCATGGGTCACTCCGGTTACTAGGAGCTGGCCCCCCAGGCGCAGAACTTGGTTCTATGCACATGGGGGGCGTTGGACCTGAAGACAGGCCTGGTTTCGAAGAAGGCAAGTCTAAAAGGAGCCGAACAAAAGATACATGACGCAATAGAAGAAGCTCGAACGGGGGTGTTCACGCCCAACAGAGAGAACGACGAGCTTATGCACGCCATGGGAAATCTTGAACACCTGGGAAGGACACGAGGCAAGGGCGTTATTCCCTGGTATGAGGGCTTTTCGGAATGGAGCGATGAATACAGGTCCCGTGCAAGAAAGAAGATGGAGGAGGAGAAGAAGAGGAAGCTGGAGGAGGAGCAGAGGAAGCAGGACGCAGAACGCCTTCAAGGCCTAGAAGCAAGTCATGCAGACTTGGCACTCAAATTCCAGCAGCGACAGCAGATCGACTCACTTAGCCAGGAAAGGGGGTCTCAGCAGCGGCAGCAGCAAGCGGATGATCGTCCAGCATTGGATAGCACCGTTCCATCCATGCCGAGAAGCAGCGTCGGTTCCGCCCCGGGTGACACACTGCTGGATACATACCCTGTGGATGACATCATAGAGAACACTAACTGTGAGCTATACTCCAAAATGAAGAACATATCCATGAAGGTGGCGGACGCCATTGCTTTTACAATTATCCCCGAAGCAACCTTCCATTGCACCCCGATTCCAGAGGGCTATGCTCGTGTCTTGGTTGATGAAGTGGTGGACCCATATTCGGGGCTACAGCTTGACATTCCTGGAGGTACGACGAGCGCACACTGGGAGAGGCCATACATCGTATCATCCAATGGAGAAAGGATTGCATCATCTTTCAAAGTCCACCGACACTGCTGTCGCCGGACGACTCCTCGAAGTCCGCCATCGAGTCAGCCAGACTCCCGCTCCTCCAAGTCCACGAGCGTGAGCCGACTCCTCCTTGAAGTGCGCCACCTCCTCCAAGTCCCCGAGCAGCGTGAGCGGAACTCTGCTTCAAGTCCGGCACAGCGTCAGGCCACTCCTCCGGTTTCAAGTCCAACACTGTGTCAGGCCACACCTCCTGCTTCAAGTCCGGCAAAGCGTCAGGCCACTCCTCCTGCTCCAACTCAGCCACATCAGCCGTCTCCGCCGTCTCAGCAGTCGCAAAAGAGACACGCCGCAGCTATGGTGCGTAGCGGTACGAGTCGAGGTAGTACAGGAAATACAGACGGAGACAAGCGATATAAATATGGTCCAAGCCTCGCTCCTCTTCCTCATAGGCCTTACGACATGACCGAGGAGCAAAACGCAGCCATAGTGCGGGCCCAAGTGGACGCCCATTTTGGACCGAAACCGGCACCGCCGCCAAGGGAGAAAGTGCCTGAGGAAAAGATTGACCACTTCATTCGTATGGCTAGACCACCAGCTCCCAAGCCTGTTGACTCAGACTATGAGCGCCAAATCAGGAAGGCACATCGAGCACGACTACAGAAGGAAGCGAGCTCGAGCTCGAGCCAACAAGAAGCTGGCAAAAAATGCGGGAAAACCGTTCCCAAGCTGGGTGAACAGGCGGCGTAATCGATCCCCCCGCTTGTTGTGACAACAACACACGCGAGGAGTACGCGCGCCCAATATTATTGTGGGCAAACCATTAACGTTCCCCAGCTGGGCGATGTGGTAATAACGGAGGAGCATATAATGCAGGTTGAAATGCTGAAGATCACTGTTGGACAACTCCTCGAAATCGAGCCCATATCTCCGCTTAGAGAGGAGGAAATAAAACGAAAATATGTCCGGGGCCAACCTTTGGTCGAGCCAGACAAGGTCAAGAACCTCCCAACGAGAATGTATGAATTGCATCAATGGTACATGAACATTACCAAGATTTCCAATCGAGAGTCCCTCATGGTGAATGTCAAGGAGGAGCATTACTTCCATGAGAAAGCTCTGTCCGTTGAGTATTCGGAACTATTTCAGTTATACAATCAAGACGCACTCGACAAATCTATCGTCAGTTGCTATTGTCTGTAAGTGATTTCTTTCTGTAATTTAAGTCTCAAGCTAGCTGTAGTGATCATTTTGATCAATCATTACATGTAATTATCCTCACTATATATTCTTTTCTGTGGTATTATATGCAGGATGAAGATGTATGAAATGAAAAAATCTGGACGCTATGGCATTGGGTGCATTGACCCAAATAAATTAATGAGTACACATGGAATCTTCCAACTTCTCGAGTAAGTTTAGAGGAAAGCATGCTAGAGTTCTTCAAGCGCCTCAATACCAATGAAGATATACTACTTCCTTATAACTTCCTGTGAGTCACACTGTCTTGTACTACAAATTCTGTTTTTGCTTACTAGCTAGCTAGATGTTAATAATTAAGTGTATAGGGTTTACGGTAGTTGATTAGTGTTATGCACATGCCCTCTTAATTAAGACATGCAAACGTGTGCGCATGCAGTTTCCACTGGATCTTGTTAGACATTAAAGTTGACAAAGGAATAGTTGAAATACTAGTTTCACTACTTAAAGAAGAAAGTGACAACACCATCGTGAAGGGGATAGTCAACAGGTAATTTCAATCATTATTAACTATATCTCGGCCTATTTAGTTCGTCATTTCCTAATATGAACTATTTAATAACCCCTTTATTAATTTTCTTTGCCGGCGGGCAGGGCTTGGGCAAAGTTCATCAAGGTGACTCCAGGCAAATGGGCAAAAACACTATTTTGGTATCGACCAAAGGTAAGTAATTAAGTAGTACTAGCTAGCTAACTAGCTACCATCTCTTTAATTCTTGTTTCAATACCATTAATTAATTATCATGCTTGATTAATCATTATCTGATTCAGTTCCATTCTCATAAAGGCCCCAAGCGGTAGCGGGGAATGATCTGTGTGCATTCTACGTTTGCGAGAACATTCGCATGATGGCGTCCGAAAGGAGCAAATCTCAAAGAAAGGACTGGGTACGTTTGTCAGAACACTATTCACACCATTATCGATATCTAGTCACACAACTAATACACATGCATATTGACCTCCTTCTTAACAGTCCAGAGAGGTGCGGGAGCAGCTCCTACTAGCGGACCGCATACTAGAACTTCAAGAGGAAATAGCGGGATTTTTGCTCGTCCAAGTCATAGATCCCATAGGAGAATACTATTACCCGCTACCGCCCCCATGAACCACTTGTCATCATGCTCCGAAGGCACCAAGGCAACATGTAGGAGAAATTATATATATATATATATATATATATATATATATATATATATATGTATATATGGAAAATGCATCCTACTACCGGGTGTAGTTACACCCATTCCTCATATACTACCATGTGGTAGTATATACTCTACTTTATTACTTTTAGTATGCTCATATACTATATCTAAGATACTCCACAGCGAACTATGTGAAAAAATTGCATGTGAGCCCATGTTTTTATAATATTTGTGAAATACGTACATATTTATGCGTAAAAGGAGTATGCTCAAAATATACTATATACTACATAAAAAATAGTATATATACTACCTAAACATTCTTACATACTACATACTACGCGTACATACTCTCCGATATGATAGATACTACCTAGAACGTATGACATAAAAGTGGGAGTAACTACACCCGGTAGTAGGAAAAATTTGTCCTATATATATATACATGTGTATGTGTGAATAATTAATGGTGTTGGTTGTGAGACATTCGATGACATACGAATTTGTATATATATGCGGTTCTACGTACGAGAAAATCTATTTATATATATGCATAACGTGTACAATTTGTAGTATCGTAAAATACCAGCAAACAAAAAAGAATTAAATGGAAAAAACAAAATTAATGGAAAATACAAAATAAAACCAACCCCCCCCCAAACATTTAGTACGGGTTGGTGTTACCAACCGATACTAATGGTCTACCAGCACTCGGACCTGGCTCGTGGTGGCACTTTAACGTCAGTTCGTGCTGAACCGGTAGTAAAGGGGGGGGGGGGGCTTTAGTCTCCACTCTTTAGTGCCGGTTGTAGAACCGGCACTAAAGGCCCTTACGAACCGGCGCTAAAGCCCGGTTCTGCACTAGTAAGGGCGGTCGGCCCTGCCGATGCCTCCATCGCATTAGGTTTTGCCTCATTGCGGGGCTTCATCCAGGACCACCAGGTCACCACGACGGGGTCACAGAGAGCACGAGGAGCACGACGATGATAAGGGCCCAAACGACCTAGAGGCCGCCATGATGCCGGTGAGTTCGAAGGCCAGGAGGTAGATTGCGATGGAGGAGGCGAGCGCGACTGTAGACGCAAACCTCCGATTTATGGATGGTGTACAACTTGGGAAGGAATTATCTATGTCAGTAACCTGAAAAAAAGCACTACAGAATGAACATCACAAGCCTATCTTGAATAGAAGTTCCTTACATTTTTACAGTAGGCCACTTGACATATTCCATTAGCAGATACAATTCATAATTTAATTTTTCTAGAACTTCTTTCTCATCCTCGGAGGATTTTTGAACCATTCTTCTGTTATCATCAAGGGACTTCATATTTTTGAAAATTAAACCAATTTCCTTCAAAGCATAGAAAGCAGAGCATGGGTCAGCATGAAATTTGATGAAACACAAACTGAGAATAACAAGATGTTGCTTTCGAAATAACACCTTATGTCATCAATGCATGTGACCCTATAGATGGAATGCTTCAGACATTGAGCCCATATTGGAACAGATTTGCTTCCTTTGGGCTTTCAGTTCATTAATCTCTTCAATGAATAAGCTTCTCTTTTTTAAAGAAATTGTCTCATGCTCCATAGTATTCTCTTTCCTCATTGGTCATGATCTAAAGCATCGGAATAATTTTGTGATAAGATGCCAAATCAAAACGATATAATAATGTAACACCAGAAGGGGAATACAGTCATCTTCGTGAAATTCTTACCAGCTCCTCCATTTATTCATCTCAATTTGCTTGATCCAACTACCTAATCAATAAGCATCCACTATCTACACCATTCCTCTTATCAGCCTACAATATATTGATCCAAAAGTCAGAAACATTCCAAGGAAGGAAAAGGAAACATAGGACATTTGGAGGTATGCTACCTTTTCTTTTTTTGCCAAACATTAATAGCATCTCTTTCTTGAGTTAGACGATCCAGATGAACTTGGATATTTTCCTTTGCCCAAAAATCACCACCCTCAAGTTCTGGAACCATTAGTATGAAGTACTTGTATGGCCTGATTAACCTGCATATTTACCATATAGAACACCATTAGAGTAGCACAAATGTCATCTTAAGAAAAATGGACTGAAACACGCCAAGGTTCTCGACATCTTGGATGTGATGCAAGGAGAAATAGGGCGGTCGGCCCTGCCGATGCCTCCATCGCATTAGGTTTCGCCTCATTGCGGGGCTTCATCCAGGACCACCAGGTCACCACGACGGGGTCACGGAGAGCACGAGGAGCACGACGATGATAAGGGCCCAAACGACCTAGAGGCCGCCATGATGCCGGTGAGTTCGAAGGCCAGGAGGTAGACTGTGATGGAGGAGGCCAGCGCGACTGTAGACGCAAACCCCCGCGCATCGGCCTCGTCCCCATCCGTTTTAGCGCCAGTACCTAACGCGCTCCTCACGGTGGAACACCATGGCGACCCGATGCACACGGCAGCCGACAAGATGACGACTTGGCGAGCATGCATGACGAGGAACGAGGCCAATTCATTGGCCGTAGTGCGGATAAGGAAGGCCAGTTGTGATGGCGGAGGGAGCGCGGTTGCAGGCGGCGATGGGAAGCAACTTTTTTGCCCTAGCAGATCATGGGGAGAAACCTGTGAAAGGAATTGGCCATAGTGAGTTGTGCGTGCGTGGGCTGGACTGTTTTTTTTCCTGTAAAACGGGAGGTGGAAGTGGGGCGGTGAAAAAAAATTCTTTTGGGTAGAACGGTTGAGCAGGAGGGGATCGTAGAAGGGGGAGGTCGAACCATCACGACGTTCGATTTTGCTTTAATAATAGAGAACTACTTCGGACTAACTGGTCGGAATGAATGTGCACACGACGCTATGTGCCTGACGTGCACACGATAAATAATGTGCACCGTCAGATGCTTTAGGGATAAAAGTATAGAAGGAGTATAGATGGCTGGATGGGAAATGTCGTCGGTGGCCAGGTTGGCCGGTGGTGCTCATGTCATGTGGGCTATGTTGTAACGGTTTTAGCCCAGTTTTTTGTCAATTAACCGGGCAATTTTCTCCTTCTTAATCAATAAAAATGATAAGTCTTTTGCCTCGTTTCAAAAAAAAATTAATGGTGAAAGAGATCAAATACCTGAATTTTTTTTAGAAAAGGAGGAATACCCCCGGCCTCTGCATCTGGACGATGCATACGGTTATTTTATTAATTATTAACACTAGACCTTGCAAAGTCATACAACAGTAAGACCAAAGGCACCGTCTAAGAAACATATGTTGCTACTCCTAAGTTGATGAAGGGGCGTTGATAGTCTAGGCCTAATACCAAACAGACCTTGTTGCCAAACCTAACATTTAAGACCTGATGTTCCAACCAGGACGCCTGCCGGGTATGGGCACCCACCAGTTCGGCGTGCTCCTCAACCAGGCCGCCTGCCGGGTATGAGGCCGCCGCAGCCACCTGCCACCAATCTATCTTTAGTGTTGTCTATTGCATGTACCTTGCCCAGTCTAACTGCCGTCGACGCCAGCACGACGCCAGACAACGCCACCATCCTGCGCTCGTCCATCGTCACACGCCCACCGGCGAGACCCCGCTGCTCCATGCCGCCGAGACCCACCGTTGTCGACGTGTCAGATATCACGCCGCTCCTCCTCTTGTCCCCTCCAGCCAACACTTGCTCCAAAACGATGCCTCCAGGAGGGAGAACGACATCGAAATGTCGCCATCGTCCGATCCGGTAGATCCAGATCTAGGGTTTCCCCCGAAACCTTCCGATTAGGTTGACGTGACCTGCAACAACGATGCCTCGAGAAGGAAACGACGTCCGAGACACCGCCATCGTCCGCCATGACCGAGCGGAGTCTCGCCACGAAGTCAAACGCCGACATCGGTAAACCGGCGGAGATCCGACATCTCCTCACCGGTCCCTCCACGCGCCGCCGGTCGGTTGAAGGCCACCCCGCGGCGGATCCGATTGGGGTTGGATCCGTAGTCGCTGCCGCCACCATCACCACGCAGATCAGGCACCCCGTCGGATGGGGCGCTGCCACCGCCGCCATCCATCTCAGGGCCTCCGCTCCGCCTGCTTATGTCGCTTCGGCCACCGCCACAGGGCAAGGGATCGCCGCCCCAGCCGCCGCCTTCAGATCCCACGAGAGGGGCCACCCCTGCCGCCTCCGATGAGATCTCGCCGCGTCCACCCGCCCAGGTGCCTTCGGCGTCGGACCCGCCGTCACCGCGGCCCTCGCCAGCGGCAGCGGCGGCAGAGGGAGGCGCGGGAGGAGGCCTGCGGCGCTAGGGTTCGGGGGCCCCTGGCATCGCCTAGGGGGAGGCGACGCGAGGGGGAGGGGGAGGGGGAGCGGCGTTGATCTAAAAATGGGAGAGGTTTTCACTTCTCGGCCTCTGCACCAGCCAGGGATGCATACATCCATTTTAATATGAGTACCAAGATAAACATGGTCCTCAAAATTTTTTAAATGAGTATCAAGATAATTTTTGATGAGAGGTTACACCACACACCAAGGTTGATCCTCAATAAACGGGGAAAAACTCATGTGCATCGACTGCACAATCACATGTCCAACCACTGAACCAAGGCTCTGTTTGCAAAAAATACCCGATGAATCTTTGTAGAACTACTATTACTCATGTTAGTCGTTGGCAAACTAGATGCTCACTTATAGGGAAGAACTATGACCTGTCTCGGATCAGGCCCTCAGGTAGCAGTACATCTTAAGTCATTGATTGTAATCCTGCTATGATATGAGTAATACAAGTTCTTATCGACAACAAAAATACATTAATTGAGAAAGAAGTTTTGAACGGCGTTGTCCATCTTGGTGCTGTGGCGCTTTGGCGATGGTGGTTCCCTGGAATGAGTAAATTGCAAGAAATCATCATTTTGAAGGCTAGGTTAGCAGAAAATACTACTACACATTTTTCTGGCAGAAAGCACCATATCTAGCGCAATCGTTTGAAAAATAACACTGATCGACGGATTAGGACCCGTTGAGCATGTTTATGACAGGTAGGTCCTGTATTTTGCTGATATGGCATAACATCCTCCCGGGACGGCATTGCCGAAAACACCTCATAAAAAATAACATACCTCACCTGCCCCTACTCAACACTGGATCCGGCGAGATCCGTCCCTGTCCTGTTGCTGCTCCGGTGTGGTCGCAGTCTCTCTCGGTGCTCGGCTGAAGCCCTCCACGCGCGCAGCTGCTGGAGAAGGTCAGGCGCGCGAGGCTGCTCATGGCCGTGGGGCTGGTAGAGCCCCATCCCGAGCGGCACCACTGTTCCCCTTCTCCATCGCTGCTCAACCTCCTCCGTCTGCTCGGGACCACCAGGCATCCCCTCCTCTGTCCGCTCCGACCACCAGGCACTCCCACCTCCGCTCGCTCAGGACCGTCGAGGCTGTCGGCGCACCGGGCAAGTCCTCGCGGCCCACGAGTACAAGTCCCAGATGCTGGGCACGCTGCCGCTGTCCTACCTACGGTGGGTAGTCGCGGAGCTCGACTACGAGGACACCGTGGTCTGGGCGCGCCTGTCGCGCGAGGTGCTCGACGACCCGTTTACGACGACCGTGTCAAGTAGGAGCACGCGCATCGCTTCCTCCGCGACGACTCCATGTTCGATGCGCCCTACCTCCAACGAGCGATGGAGCTCCGCCCCTGCTACTGCTCGGAACTTCACCATGGATGCGGCGGCTCGCCGGACCTGTTGTTGCTGCTCGAGCCGACATGGCAAGGTCCCGCCGGAGCTTCACCCATGACAGGCGGCGCAGCCACTACCTCCGAGAAGGAGAGAAGAGGATGGGGCTGATTGCACTTTTTCTTTTTGATTGAAGAGTATTATTGTAAAATACCAAGGACTATTTTGTGAACTTAGACCAAACCCCGCCTACCATGTCAGCAAAATACGGGACCCACCTGTCATAAACGCGCTCAACCGGCCCTAATCCGACGATCAGTGTTATTTGCCAAAAGATTACGATAGACATGGTGATTTCTGCCAATAAAGTGTGTAGTAGTGTTTTCTACTAACCTAGCCTTTAAAGTGGTGGTTTCTTGCAATTTACTCCTGGAATAGAGGCCCCAGGCTGGTGGCGACTCCTCCCTCCGGTTGGAGTGGTGATCTTCATACCTCAGTGTGGTGCATAGTTTAAAATTTTGTCGAAATTTCCGAAATTTTGACAATTTCGGGAGGGGGGGGGTCGGGGATTTTGCCTTTGGTTCAAAAAAAATCGGTTGGTTTAAATTTTTGACAAAAACATTTATCAGACTGAATCAACATGGTTTCCCGTAGCGCAGTGGTAGGCCAGTTTTCTTCCGATCAATAAGTTCACAATTCGATACATGATGCACAAAGTTATTTATTGTTTTAGCACCGAATAATTGGCAAAAAAATGTCGTATCCAATATTGGAACCGCAGCCAGCTGATTGCTAACCAACGGACGAACCAGCAGGTTAGACATGGACTTCGGTTAGTTGTGTACTACACTCTGCTTTATCTAAATCTTTGAATTTAATTTTTTTTAATGCATACAAAAAACTCGGTGATTTGTCCGAAACAATCTTCTAAAATTTTGAAATTTCATACATTTCAATGGTGAGCGAAATTTTTGTCACTTCGAAATTGTAAACTATGGTGTGGTGCGGGTGAAATTCTAAGCAAAAGCTCCATGCTTCGACATCGGTGCCAACGAAACCTATTGGTGCTGCATCCCTCTTGAGTACGTCATTGTGGTAATAATCCCCGTGCCAGGGCTCCACGTGAAAACTCGTCCGTCATTCCGGTCTTGGCGATGGCCACACGTTGCTTCGTCACCCTCTTGGGGGTGTCGTCGTGGAGCTTAGGTACCTGCTAGTTCTAGCTTGTCGGGGTCTTTGATCATGACGCGAAGCTTATTCGACCATGTGCAAGCCCACCATGAATGATACTTTTTGTCACCTTTCTCGTGCTAGATCGACCCGAACCTGAAAGCCTGGCCTGAAATCATGAAAAACAAAAACCTGAGCCTGTCCTGAACTACCTTCCGGGGTGGAAAATAAGGCCCGAGCCCAACCTGAATGCCAGGCCTGACCAGGGCCAGGTTATTCGGGCTGGGCTGTTCATGCTCACTATAGTCTTACATACAAACCCAAAGCCCAAACACCAAGCCTGCGCCTCAACTCAGATATCCAGAGTGAAGGAAATATGCCCTAGAGGCAATAATAAAATTGTTATTTATATTTCTTTATATCATGACAAATGTTTATTATTAATGCTAGAATTGTATTAACAAGAAACTTAATACATGTGTGAATACATAGACAAAACAAAGTGTCCCTAGTATGCCTCTACTAGACTAGTTTGTTAATCAAAGATGGTTATGTTTCCTAACCATAGACATATGTTGTCATTTGATGAACGAGATCACATCATTAGAGAATGATGTGATGGACAAGACCCATCCGTTAGCTTAGCATAATGATCATTAAGTTTTATTGCTATTGCTTTCTTCATAACTTATACATATTTCTTTGACTATGAGATTATGCAACTCCCGAATACTGAATACTGGAGGAACACCTTGTGTGCTATCAAACGTCACAACGTAACTGGATAATTATAAAGATGCTCTATAGGTGTCTCCGAAGGTATTTGTTGGGTTGGCATAGTTCAAGATTAGGATTTGTCACTCTGTATATCAAGAGGTATCTCTGGGCCCTCTCGGTAATGCTAATCACTGTAAGCCTTGCAAGCAATGTGACTAATGAGTTGGTTACAGGATAATGCATTACGGAACAAGTAAAGAGACTTGCCGATAATGAGATTGAACTAGGTATGAGGATACCGATGATCGAATCTCGGGTAAGTAACATACCGATGACAAAGGGAATAATGTATGTTGTTATGCGGTTCGACCGATAAAGATCTTCATAGAATATGTAGGAACCAATATGAGCATCCAGGTTCTACTATTGGTTATTGACCGGAGATGTGTCTCGGTCATGTCTACATAGTTCTCGAACCCGTAGGGTCCGCACGCTAACGTTTGATGACAATTTGTATTATGAGTTATGTGTTCTGGTGGTCGAAGTTTTGTTCGGAGTTCCAGATGAGATCACGGACATGACGGGGAGTCTCGAAATGGTTGAGAGGTAAAGATTCATATATTGGAAGGTACTATTCGGACATCGGAATGGTTTCAAGTGGTTCGGGTATTTTACCAGAGTACCGAGGGGTTACCGGAACCCCCCAGGGAAGTATTGGGCCTACATGGGCCTTAGTGGAGAGAGAGGAGGGCCGCAAGGGGTGGCGCCAAGACTTCTCGTGGCGGTCCGAATTGGACCAGGGGAGGGGGCAGCGCCCCCCTTTCCCTCTCCCTCTCCCTCTCCATCCTTTTCCCTCCGGTGGAAGAAAGGAAAGGGGGGGGGGGGCGAATCCAACTAGGAGTGGAGTCGTAGTAGGAGTCCCCCCATCAAGGCCCCTCCTGGTCGCCGGCCTCCTCCTCCCCTCCTTTATATACGGGGGCAGGGGGCACCCCAAAGACACATCAATTATTCTCTCAGCCGTGTGCGGTGCCCCCATCCACAGTTTACACCTCTGGTCATAGCGTCGTAGTGCTTAGGCGAAGCACTACGCGGATCACATCACCATCACCGTCATCACGCTGTCGTGATGAAGAAACTCTCCCTCGACCCTCTGCTGGATCAAGAGTTCGAGGGACGTCATCGAGCTGAACGTGTGCTGAACTCAGAGGTGCCGTACGTTCGGTACTAGATCGGTTGGATCACGAAGACAGTCGACTACATCAACCGCGTTAACCTAACGCTTTCGCTTTTGGTCTACGAGGGTACGTGGAAACACTCTCCCCTCGTTGCTATGCATCTCCTAGATAGATCTTGCGTGATCGTAGGAATTTTTTTGAAATTGCATGGTGCGTTCCCCAACAGTGGCATCCAACCAGGTCTATGCGTAGATGATATGCACGAGTAGAACACAAATAGTTGTGGGCGATAATAGTCATACTGCTTACCACCAACGTCTTACTTTGATTCAGCGGTATTGTTGGATGAAGCTGCCCGGACCAACATTACATGACCACGTTCATGAGACCGGTTCTACCGACATGCTTTGCGCACAGGTGGCTGGCGGCTGTCTGTTTCTCTAACTTTAGTTGAATCAGGTTTGACGTTGAAGGTTAAAACAGCACACTTGACAAAAAATCATTGTGGTTTTGGTGCGTAGGTAACAACGGTTCTTGCTAGAAGCCCATAGCAGCCACATAAAACTTGCAATAACAAAGTAGAGGACGTCTAACTTGTTTTTGCAGGGCATGTTGTGATGTGATATGGTCAAGACATGATGTGATATAAGTTATTGTATGAGATGATCATGTTTTGTAAAAGTTATCGGCAACTGGCAGGAGCCTTATGGTCGTCGCTTTATTGTATGAAGTGCAATCGCCATGTAATTGTTTTACTTTATCACTAAGCGGTAGCGATAGTCGTAGAAGCAATAGTTGGCGAGACGACAAAGATGCTATGATGGAGATCAAGGTGTCAAGCCGGTGACAATGGAGATCATGAGGGTGCTTTGGAGATGGATATCAAAGGCACAAGATGATGATGATGGCCATATCATGTCACATATTTTGATTGCATATGATGTTTATCTTTTATGCATCTTATTTTGCTTAGTACGGTGGTAGCATTATAAGATGATCCCTCACTAATTTTCAAGGTATAAGTGTTCTCCCTGAGTTTGCACCGTTGCTACAGTCCGTCATGCCGAGACACCACGTGATGATCGGGTGTGATAAGCTCTACGTTCACATACAATGGGTGCAAGCCAGTTTTGCGCACGCAGAATACTCAGTTTAAACCTGACGAGCCTAGCATATGCAGATATGGCCTCGGAACACTGAGACCGAAAGGTCGAACGTGAATCATATAGTAGATATGATCAACATAGAGATGTTCACCATTGAAAACTACTCCATCTCACGTGATGATCGGACATGGTTTAGTTGATATGGATCACGTGATCATTTAGATGACTAGAGGGATGTCTATCTAAGTGGGAGTTCTTTAGTAATATGATTAATTAAACTTTAATTTATCATGAACTTAGTCCTGATAGTTTTTTGCATATCTATGTTGTTGTAGATCAATGGCTCGTGCTACCGTTCCCTTGAAATTTTATGCGTTCCTACAGAAAGCTAAGTTGAAAAATGATGGTAGCAACTACACGGACTGGGTCCGTAACTTGAGGATTATCCTCATTGCTGCACAGAAAAACTATCTCCTTGAAGCACCGCTAGGTGCAAGGCCTGCTGCAGGAGCAGATGCTGATGTTATGAATGTCTGGCAAGCTCGATCTGATGACTTCTCGGTAGTTCAGTGTGCCATGATCTACGACTTAGAATCGGGACTTCAAAGACGTTTTGAACGTGATGGAGCATATGAGATGTTCCAAGAGTTGAAGTTAATATTTCAAGAAAATGCCCGAGTTGAGAGATATGAAGTCTCCAACAAGTTCTATAGCTGCAAGATGGAGGAGAATAGTTCTGTCAGTGAACATATACTCAGAATGCTAAAGGCTGCGGAGGTAGAAATCAAGAAGGAGCACCAAGTGTTGATGGTTAACAAGACCACTAGTTTCAAAAAAAAGGGAAAAAGGGAAGAAGGGCAACTTCAAGAAGAATAGCAAGCAAGTTGCTACTCCCGGGAAGAAACCCGAGTCTGGTCCTAAGCCTGAAACTGAGTGCTTCTAGTGCAAAGGGACTGGTCACTGGAAGCGGAACTGCCCCAAGTATTTGGTGGATAATAACGATGTCAAAGTGAAAGGTATATTTGATATACATGTTTTTGATGTGTACCTTACTAATGCTCGTAGTAGCGCCTGGTTTGATAATGGTTCTGTTGCTCATATTTGCAACTCAAAATAGGGGCTACGGATATCGAAGATTGGCTAAGGACGAGGTGACGATGCCCGTCGGAAATGGTTCCAAGGTCGATGTGATCGCTATCGGCATGCTACCTCTACATCTACCTTCGGGTTTAGTTTTAGACCTGAATAATTGTTATTTGGTGCCAGCGCTGAGCATGAACATTCTATCTGGATCTTGTTTAATGCGAGACAGTTATTCATTTAAATCAGAGAATAATGGTTGTTCTATTTATATGAGTAATATCTTTTATGGTCATGCACCCTTAATGAGTGGTCTATTTTTGTTGGATCTCGATCTTAGTGATACACATATTCATAATATTGAAGCCAAAAGATGCAAAGTGAATAATGATAGTGCAACTTATTTGTGGCACTGCCGTTAATGTCATATTGGTGTAAAGCACATGAAGAAACTCCATGCGAATGGCCTTTTGGAATCACTTGATTATGAATCACTTGATGCTTGCGAACCATGCCTCATGGGCAAGATGACTAAGACTCCGTTTTTCGGAACAATGGAGTAAGCCAATGACTTATTGGAAATAATACATACCGATGTATGCGGTTCGATGAGTGTTGAGGCTCGCGGCGGGTATCTTTATTTTCTGAAACATTTAAAAAGTTCAAAGAATTTCAGAGTGAAGTGGAAAATCATCGTAACAAGAAAATAAAGTTTCTACGATCTGATTGCGGAGGCGAATATTTGAGTTACGAGTTTGGTATTTATTTGAAATAATATGGAATAGTTTCGCAACTCATGCCACCGAGAACACCACAGCGTAATGGTGTGTCCGAACGTCGTAACCGTACTTTATTAGATATGGTGCGATCTATGATGTCTCTTACTGATTTACCGCTATCGTTTTGGGGTTATGCTTTAGAGACGAATGCATTCACGTTAAATAGGGCACCATCTAAATCCGTTGAGACGACGCCATATGAACTGTGGTTTGGCAAGAAACCTAAGCTGTCGTTTATTAAAGTTTGGGGCTGCGATGGTTATGTGAAAAAGCTTCAACCTGATAAGCTCGAACCCAAATCAGAGAAATACGTCTTCATAGGATACCCAAAAGAAATGGTTGGGTACACCTTCTATCATAGATCCAAAGGCAAGATATTCGTTCCTAAGAATGGATCCTTTCTAGATAAGGAGTTTCTCTCTAAAGAAGTGAGTGGGAGGAAAGTAGAAGTTGATGAGGTAATTGTACCTTCTCCCGAATAGAAAGCAGTTCATCACAGAAATCAGTTCCAGTGACTCCTACACAAATTAGTGAAGAAGCTAATGATGATGATCATGAAACTTCAAATCAAGTTACTACCAAACCTTGTAGGTCAACCAGAGTACGGTCCGCACCAGAGTGGTACGGTAATCCTATTCTGGAAATCATGTTACTAGACCATGATGAACCTAAGAACTATGAAGAAGCAATGATGAGCCCAGATTCCGTGAAATGGCTTGAAGCCATGAAATCTGAGATGGGATCCATGCATGAGAACAAAATGTGGACTTGCCCGATGATCGGCAGGCCATAGAAAATAAATGGATCTTCAAGAAGAAGGCTAATGCTGACGGTAATGTTACTGTCTACAAAGCTCGACTTGTTGCGAAAGGTTTTCGACAAGTTAAAGGAGTTAACTGCGATGAGACATTCTCACCCGTAGCAATGCTTAAGTCTGTTGCCGCGTTTTATGATTATGAAATTTGGCAAATGGATGTCAAAACTGCATTCCTTAATGGATTTCTTAAAGAAGAGTTGTATATGATGCAACCAAAAGGTTTTGTCGATCCAAAAGGTGCTAACAAAGTGTACAAGCTCCAGTGATCCATTTATGGACTGGTGCAAGCCTCTCGGAGTTGGAATATATGCTTTGATAATGTGATCAAAGCATATGGTTATACAGACTTTTGAAGAATCCTGTATTTACAAGAAAGTGATTGGGAGCTCTATAGCATTTTTAATATTATATGTGGATCACATATTGTTGATTGGAAATAATAAAAAAATTCTGGATAGCATAAAAGGATGCTTGAATAAGAATTTTTTAATTAAAGACATTGGTGAAGCTGATTATATATTGGGCATCAAGATCTATAGAGATAGATCAAGGCGTTTAATTGGACTTTCACAAAGCACATACCTTCATAAAGTTTTGAAGAAATTTAAAATGGATCAGTCAAAGAAAGGGTTCTTGCCTGTGTTACAAGGTGTGGAGTTCACTCAGACTCAATGCCTGACCACTGCAGAAGATAGAGATAAAATGAATGTCATTCTCTATGCCTCAGCCATAGGTTCTATCATGTATGCAATGTTGTGTACCAGACCTGATGTGTGCCTTGCTATAAGTTTATCAGGGAGGTACCAAAGTAATCTAGGAGTGGATCACTGGACATCGGTCAAGAACATCCTAAAATACCTGAAAAGGACTAAGGATATGTTTCTCATTTAAGCAGGTAACAAAGAGCTTCGATGCAAGCTTTGACACTGATTTGGATGACTCTAAGTCGCAAAGCGGATACATATTTATATTGAATGGTGGAGCTGTCAGGTGATGCAGTTCCAAGCAGAGTGTCGTGGCGGGATCTACGTGTGAAGCAGAGTACATAGCTGCTTCGGAAGCAGCAAATGAAGGAGTCTGGGTGAAGGAATTCATATCCGATCTAGGTGTAATACCTAGTGCATCGGGTCCAATGAAAATCTTTTGTGACAACACTGGAGCAATTGCCTTGGTGAAGGAGTCCAGATTTCATGAGAGAACCAAACACATCAAAAGACGCTTCAACTCCATCCGCGATCTAATCAAGGAAGGAGACATAGAAATTTGCAAGATACATAGGATCTGAATGTTGCAGACCCGTTGACTAAACTTCTTCCACGAGCAAAACATGATCAGCACCAAGACTCCATGGATGTTAGAATCATTCCTATGTAATCTAGATTATTGACTCTAGTGCAAGTAGGAGACTGAAGGAAATATGCCCTAGAGGCAATAATAAAGTTGTTATTTATATTTCCTTATATCATGATAAATGTTTATTATTCATGCTAGAATTGTATTAACCAGAAACTTAGTACATGAGTGAATACATAGACAAAACAAAGTATCCCTAGTAAGCCTCTACTAGACTGGCTTGTTAATCAAAGATGGTTATGTTTCCTTATCATAGACATGCTTGTCATTTGATGAACGACATCACATCATTAGAGAATGATGTGATGGACAGGACCCGTCCGATAGCTTAGCATAATGATCATTAAGTTTTATTGCTATTGCTTTCTTCATGACTTATACATATTCCACTGACTATGAGATTATGCAACTCCCGAATACATGAGGAACACCTTGTGTGCTATCAAACGTCACAACGTAACTGGGTGATTATAAAGATGCTCTACAGGTGTCTCCGAAGGTGTTTGTCGGGTTGGCATAGATCGAGATTAGGATTTGTCACTCCGTGTATCGGAGAGGTATCTCTGGGCCCCTTGTAATTCTCATCACTATAAGCCTTGCTAGCAATGTGACTAATGAGTTAGTTACGGGATGATGCATTACGGAACGAGTAAAGAGGCTTGCCGGTAACGAGATTGAACTAGGTATGAGGATACCGACGATCGAATCTAAGGCAAATAACATACTGATGACAAAGGGAATAACGTATGTTGTTATGCGGGTTGACCGATAAAGATCTTCGTAGAATATGTAGGAACCAATATGAGCATATAGGTTCCGCTATTGGTTATTGAATGGAGATGTGTCTCGGTCATGTCTACATAGTTCTCGAACCCGTAGGGTCCGCACGCTTAACATTCGATGACGATTTGTATTACGAGTTATGTGTTTTGGTGACTGAAGTTTTTATCGAAGTCCCGGATGAGATCACAGACATGACGAGGAGTCTCGAAATAATTGAGAGGTAAAGATTCATATATTGGAAGGTTTACCGGAGTACCAGGGGTTATCGAAACCCCCTGGGGAAGTATTGGGCCTACATGGGCCTTAGTGGAGAGAGAGAAGGGACGCAAAGGGTGCCCCCCATGGCAGTCCGAATTGGACTAGAGGAGGGGGCGGCACCCCCTTTCCCTCTCCCTCTCCCTCTCATTCCTTTTCCCTCCGGTGGAAGAAAGGAAAGGGGGCGGGGCGAATCCTACTAGGAGTGGAGTCCTAGTAGGACTCCCCCCCCCCCCATGGCGCCCCCTCCTGGCCGCCGACCTCCTCCTCCCCTCCTTTATATACGGGGGCGGGGGCACCACAAAGGCACATCAATTGTTCTCTTAGCCGTGTGCGGTGCCCCCCTCCACAGTTTAGACATCTGGTCATAGCATCGTAGTGCTTAGGCGAAGCCCTGCGCGGATCACATCACCATCACCGTCATCAGCCGTCATGCTGACGAAACTCTCCCTGGACCCCCTGTTGGATCAATAGTTCGAGGGACGTTATTGAGCTGAACGTGTGCTGAACTCGGAGGTGCCGTACGTTCGGTACTAGATCGGTTGGATCGTGAAGACGTTCGACTACATCAACCGCGTTAACCTAATGCTTCCGCTTTCAGTCTATGAGGGTACGTGGACACACTCTCCCCTCTCGTTGCTATGCATCTCCTAGATAGATCTTGAATGATCGTAGGAAGTTTTTGAAATTGCATGCTACGTTCACCATCATAGAGTACCCTAAAAAATAGCATCATTGTGCAGTTTTTGCTAGTCTATCCGGTGCAGATGCGTGAGGGTTTCTAGTGCTGTCGCCACCGCCATCATATGAGAAATTTAGGTCCCCTCGCCCCGGCAGCCATCTTGGCACTGACAGGTGTGTGTGTGGGGGGTGGGGGGTGACCTCATATCTTCAAGACCTCTATGTTCTTGGTCAACATCAACTCATCTTTCTAGTTATATGAGAAGATATTTTCTCTCGTCCTTTTGGCGGTGCAATGAGATTGGTCAACGTCAACTGATCTTTCTAGTTATATGAGAAGAAATTTTCTCTCGTCCTTTTGGCGGTGACATGAGATTAGAGAATTTTCTATCCTCGCTGATTCGATTATTCGGATGATCGGATCAAATGAGTTTATTTTGCCATGTCAAGTTTCTTTTTGTTGGTTTTATTCTTTGTGAAGGTGAATTTTTTTATTGACACCATGTTAAAGATATAGTGATCCGGCGGCCTACACTGCTAGGGGATCATCCCTGACCCAAGTACGTTCATCTGTCAAAGCATCCCATATTTTTGGATGGGTGACTCAAAACGTTTTCAAAAATCATTATTGGTAATGTTCGTGCCAGTGAAGGAGTGACAACATCTCATCGTTGCTCCAGTCCAATTACACGCTTTTTACCGAAGTATTTGGAGTATTTCTTCAAGCTGAGATTGTTACCCCGAAGAAGGTGTCTTCAAGAGATTTCATTGTAATTGAGTTGCTTAGTATTCTCTTCGATCTTAGGTCAAATCAGTGTACCTGTAATTGGTATGAGTATGAATAAAGTTATATGTGTTTCCAAAAAACCCTAAGATAAAACTCAGATACCCAGAAAACTATCCTTAATAAAAAGATGTCCAGAAAACTGCTGTAGTGACGGAATTTTGCGAAGCAATCGCTGGGGCGCTCATCCTGGCGCGAGTTAATTGCACAGAAGTACCACAACTGAGGCATCACATGCAGATTGGTACCAACATTGCTAATTTTTACATGTCAGTACCAACATTGGTCCAGGTTTTTGCAAAAACGTCTAAATCGCGTATAAATATGTATTGACGGTGTATCTGACTGAGGGGGCTCCCCTGTCAGATGCTTATGTGGCAATTTTTTTTGCAGAAAACCCCCTAGCTTTATATGTAATCACGTAAATGCCCATTATTTTTGTGGTAAAACCAGTACTGAGAGTGATTTTTTCCATTCGCAAGTTTTCCACGGACTTGTTTGAAAGTTTCCACCGAATTGACAGTGTATCTGACTGGAGGTGCCCGCCTGTCGGATGCTTATGTTGCAGTTTTTTTGCAGAAAACTCCCTAGCTTTATATGTAATCACGTAAATGTCAATTATTTTCGCGGTAAACCAGTACTGAGAGGGATTTTTTTCATTCGCAAGTGTTCCACGGACTTGTTTGAAAGTTTCCACCGAATTGAACATATAAATAACAGTAACGAAAAGAAACGCGCAGGGAGGTATGAACCCGTGTCCCCCGACCTGCAGCCGGAAGGCAGAGCGCGCTAGCCACACCGCCACAGCGTCGCTGTTGACAAGATACATGCGAAACTTTTATTATACTAGAACACACACGCTGGGCCGGCAGCTGGGCCAAACAAAGCCAGCAATATTTTTTTCCGTTCAGTTACACACTTGCTGCCCTTTTACTCTTCGTTCTTTTTTTGTTTCTTTTAATATTTTTCTTTATTTAGATTCGCGAGCTGTTTTCCAAAATCCGATAAGTTGTTTTCAAAATCACAAGCATTATTTCCAAATTGATGAACTTTTTTAATTTATAGTGAATATTTTCTTAATACATGGTGAAATTTTTGTATTTCAAAAAACGTTCAGAAAACCCCCTTGCTTTGTATTCAATCACAAAAGTGTTGATTTTTTTTGCGGGAAAAAAACTTCTGGGAGGCTTTTTTTTCCGTTCGCAATTTCCAACAGCGAGTCGGACTGGTTTGAAAATTACCGCCACTTGAACAAATAAATAAATAAAAAGAAAAATCCCGCGCTGACGGTAGGGATGAAAATGGAGTGGAAAGTTTCTGCTTTTCCGGAGGAAAAATGGAAACGGAGAGGAAATATGAAAACGGAAATGGAACAGTATTTTCAGGTGGAACAGACGTGGAAACGGAACTTTCCGTTCCCGTAAATATGGAATTTCCATTTCTACTATAGGCCTATTGCTGCTTTTTAGCCCAACTACCAAACAACACACAACGACACAATGAGTAGAATGAGCAGAATGGATCATTTGAGGACCAGCTTTTACTACCACACACGTACTCAACTAGACCCTATACTGAATTTTCATGTACTACTACAATCCTACTGAATTTTGTAGTAAGGTTAACAATTCCATAAATTTGTTTGTTTTTGTCCATATTTCTCTATGATTCAAAGGGGTTTTAAGTTCTGGTCAACAAACCGTTTTGTTTTTGTGTCCGCTCTGTATTTGCTCCGTGTCTGTTTCCGGTAGTATTTGTTTCCGTATTCATTTCCGGGGTTTCTGTATTCGTTTCCGCTTCTGTAAAAAATATGAAAACAAATATGGTAGCATCTAGTTCCGTCCGTTTCCGCGCCGTTTTCATCCCTAGCTGACGGGAATCGATCCCGCGACCAGCCGCTCACAGTTCTGCGCCATGTTTCTAAAATTGATTGTGATTACAAAATTATTTTTAATACAAGTTCTGCGCCATGTGTTCATCTTTAAATGCATTGAATGCAAGAATCATTAAGAAACTAGGCAAAAAGTTCCTGAAACACATCGTGTATTAAGAAAATGTTCACCATAAATTACAAAAAGTTCACCGCGCATTATGAAAATGTTCATCATATCTTAACAATATCAAGATATATTACAAAAATATTCAATTTGCATTTAATCACAAGCATTATTTTGAATTTGTTTTAAAATTAATGAACTTTTTCACAAATCAATTAACTTCTTCACAACCAGTGAATTTATCAAAATCAATGAAGTTCTTTGGAAAATTGATGATTTTTTTTTTCAAAATATATTTGAACACGTTGATTTTAAGAAACACGTTGATTTTTTAAATAAAATTTGAACAGTTTTGATGCATTTCTAATATTTATTATGATTACACAATTATTTTTAATACATTTTGTCTACTTTTCAAGTAACTGTGAATTAAAATTATTATTTTTGAGAAACAAGTAACTGCGCATTGAAGAAAATACAATTAATAAACGAGTAAAAATACTGTGTATTGGGCCTGAGTGAAGAGACATAAAATTGGGCCATGCGCAGCCTCAGTAAGACCAACTTACTGCCCAACGTCTTAAAGCGCTTATAAAAGGTATCTCGCCCCATATCCGTCGCGTTAATCTCCGTGCCGTCGTGGCTAGCGCGCGCGGCTGTAGTGTCGCGGGTTCGAATCCTCCTCGCGCGGGATTTTTCGTTTCTGTTATTTATTTGATCAATAAAACGCCGGAAACTTTCAAATAAGTCCGTGGAAAACTTGCGAATAAAAAAATTCCCTCTCAGTAGCGGTTTCATCGCGAAAATAATGGGCATTTACATGATTACATATAAAGCTAGGGGGTTTTCTGCAAAAAAACTGCCACATAGGCATCTGACAGGTGGGCCCCTTCGGTCAGATACACTGTCAATACGTATTTATACGCGATTTAGACGTTTTTGCAAAAACCTGAACCAATGTTGATACTGACATGTAAAATTTAGCAATCGTGATACCAATCTGCATGTGATGAGTTGCATGTGATGCCCCAGTTATGGTACTCCTGTGCAATTAACTCTCCTGGCGCAGATGAAGATGCATGAGCAGACCGACTCAGCGCCAGCATGTAGTCAGTCAGTTGGTGCAGCTAGCGAAGTTGACAGCTCGATCGGTTCTTCCTCCGGCCAGCGACCAAGTGTGAGGGCCTCACATTGTCGAGATCAATGGTTTTGTAGTATAAACGATTTTTTCTCGCCGTTGACGGTCGTAATTGCGTTCTAAAGACCGACCGTGTCGTGTCATTAAGAAACCAAATCACTATAGTTAATCTGGAACACCAGTGCTGCTGCATGCTGCGCATGCGTACATACATGCTCATCGTCGATGGTGACACGGTCGATTTGGTCGCCACACGCCAAGCGGGAAGCAGCCGGCCATGTGTGCGCGGAGACGACTGGTTCGATCGTGCGACGATCAAGTTTTATCCTGGTGTGTGAACCGTGGAGTTGCACTGCGTGAACTTGTCGTTTTTTTGTTTGTTTGAAGTGAACTTGTCGTTTTAGTCGGCACCCAGTGAACTAAGGCTGTCCATATTGGGTTAGTATGATAAGTTAGTATATCATACATATGATAATGTGTGATACTATCTCCTTTATACATATAGTTGTATCATAGATGATCTTTTTTATTATAATTAAAAACACATTGTAGTACAATGATATGGTATTTGTATTTTTTTGCGAAAGAGTGATATGGTATTTATTATGATAAAGTATCATGATATCTTTTTTTTCATTTAGTTATATGTTAACTCATCAAAATTGCTTAATTGACATGCATAATACTAGTTATGATACTTATATTACAGGCAGCCTAAGCATGGACCTGGTAACCTATTTGTATGTCTCCCCGCCAAAGAAATAAAAAGAGTTTTGTATTCGTACATTACTAAGTCTAACTAAGGTTGTTTTTCTTAAGTCTAACTAAGAGCATCTATAACCGGGCTTGGCAAATCAGCACCCTGTACGTCCGTGGACCCATCTGGACGGCCCCTCATATCTCGCTCCCGCATCCACGTATCTCAAATTCGGACTCTCAAATCCATGCACGTCGATCATACTCGCCAATGGCACATAAATATAAATGTTGGTACCGAAAATAAATAGTATTTACAAAAAACTTATTTTAAGTGCACAACTCAAACATCAACTCTTTGGTTTTCATTGTGGGTCCACATATGCTCCACAAGATCATTGAGTTCTTCTCGTGCACATGATGATCTCAAAGATTTTGATGCGTCTGTAGAAAGTTCATAACCTGTGTTGTATCTTGATCTCAGTGCACGGTGGTGGAGCAGCAAGACAGTCAACACAGAGGGGAAAGAAGAGAGGAGAGAGCAAATGGATCCGGTAGGTCGAGAGGGTGCAATTTGCGGTGGGGTCGGGCTGTCGAATCTAACGTGGCGGACACGCCCAGGCGCCCCATACCCCCAGGGCTGAAGGATGCATGCCAGACTACCTTTCCAGGTTCATCCATACCGAGTTGTGTGATCATCCCATTGTTCTAGTTATCATTTGGATGTTGTTTGCATCTATGTAATTTTTGTGCTTACACTATAATTTATCATAAACTTTAGTTTGTGGGCTTCATAACTGGAGTGTCTCATGGGGAAAAAGTAACCTTTTTCTATTGATGTTGAAACTAGTTATGTGCATGTGTGACTATCATGAAATATGCTTGTTAGGATAGGGCTACAGGGGCCTACCACCCACCTCCCTAAGTTAGAGGTAGAGGACCAATGCCCCCCTACCACATTGCATAGTATATTATATCCGAGCACATATGATACATACCGTTTAGATAATTTTACGAGTACATAAATCAGAAGTATCATAAATTACTTGTTATACCATAATTTTTTTAAAGTTAATCCATCTATTTGTTCTCGATCATCGATGAGGAGTTGTAGATCACTGGTGCTGTCCTCAATAGCAGCGAGATCGTCGACGAGGAGATGGAGTGTACGATTCTTCATTTAAGGGACAACCAAGATTTATGCGCACGAGAAGATCCAATAGCTCGCGATGCTCATCGTTGAATGGACCGTTATGTACTTTTACTGCACCATTTCACTTCTCGCCATGTTCCTTTTATCATTGTTTCCAGCTGGCTATATGAAGCCTTGCTTACCTATAATCGGGATGGAATTCCTGTGAGAGCTTCTGATGCGGACCATCCTATGGTCAGCCCCATGGATCTACCGTCGTCTCACCAAGTGCCAAGTGAACCGATGACACGAGAACGTGCAAGAGCTCTCGAGACCAAGGTGACATCTCTTCTTAGTGATATTCTATATGACTCACATGAGACATGGCTACTACTTAAAGCTGGAACACTATGTGTGATTAGGTATGAAGAACACCCCCTCGGAGATTCTCGTGATGATGGACATGCCCCAAGTACATGGATGAAGAGGAACGACAAAAGGGACCGAAGACGGCTCCTAGGACCCGGGCATCCGGCCGCAACCCCGGACATCCGGCCCTTGAAGGTGACTACAACAGCAACCCAGCTGACGAGCTACAGGGCCCGGACATCCGGCCCGACGCGAGCAGCTGGACATCCGGCCCCAGCCTGGAAATCTGGCCTCCATCACATAACGCAACCGAATCCAGCCTGGACATTCGCCCCCCTCATCCCGGACATCCGGCCCGACGCGAGCAGCTGGACATCCGGCCCCAGCCTGGAAATCTGGCCTCCATCACATAACGCAACCGAAGCCAGCCTGGACATTCGCCCCCCTCATCCCGGACATCCGGCCTGTCCTGAAAGCCCGGACATCCGGCCCGACGCCCGGATATCTGGCCCCTGTCTCCGCACGGTGATTGGGCCGAAGCCCATGTACCCCTTCGCCCCCTAGACTATATATACTCCTTCTCCCCCAATGTTTTAGGGTTAGCATTGTCATAGCTCATTTTTGAGATTAGAGCATTGCTCATCCACTTGTACCCCTACTCCACTGGAGACCGAGGCCTCCTAGGAGAAGATCCCCCAAGTGGATTCAAGACCCCATCAAGGGAAGATCCCCTCGTGGATTCAAGACCACATCTCCTCACGGATTGGGAAGAACTACCGACCGTTTGTATCGTCCCTTGTTGTGTTTGGATCATGTAACTCTTTGTGTACTTGGATCTAGCACATGTGCGATCAAATCTCGTTGATCTGAGTGTTTCCTCTCGTTTCCCCTCGTGTTTCCCCTTGTGTGTTCTTCACGGGATCCGCTCCAATCATCAAAGATCGGCCCCTAGGGTTCAACCCTACATCATCTTGGTATCATGATCCATGTTGATCACAATTTTGGAGCCTTCCCCTTTGTTTTCTAGCCTAATTTTGTTGTGTTTTGTCCCAATTTTGAAAATATCCACAAAATTAGCCCTCCGTGTGATGATGTTTTGTTGGATTTGATCGGTGGATTTGATGTGTTGCAGGTAGATCTAGCTTCCCTCAACTTTTTCCAAAATTCCATCCATGAAATCCCTCGAATTTTGCCCCAAAATTTTATTTTCTCCACTTGTTCATCGAGTTCATCATAAATTTGGAACCCCGGACATCTGGCCTATCGCCCCCCGACATCCGGACCGCAACCCCGAGCATCCGGCCTCCCACAACACCACTTCATCCAACACTTTCTTTTCCGCATAATTTTTGCCAATTTTGACTGGGTTTCCACCAATACTTCCGCATACCAATACAACGACTCGCGACCATGCCCAACATCAACAAGCAACCCATGATACTCAACATTGGAGATCTTTTATGGTTACACCTTCGCAAGGACCGTTTCCCCAACGAGCGCAAGTCCAAGCTATTACCACAAGCCGATGGACCTTTCAAGGTGCTAGCACACTACAACAACAACGCCTACAAGATCGACATTACAAGCTACAAGTACAATGTGAGTGATATCTTCAATGTCAAGGGTCTCTCTCCCTACCATGGCGATGTGGTTTTCGATCCGAGGTCGGATCTTTCCCAAGGGGCTGGGGAGATGATGCGGAGCATCCTACGGTCATGCCCATGGATCTACCGTCGTCTCACCAAGTGCCAAGTGGACGGCATGAGCATGTGCTAGAGCTCTCGAGACCGGGGTGACATCTCTCGTTAGTGATATTCCATATGACTCGCATGAGACATGGCTACTACCTAAAGCCGAAACACTATGTGTGATTAGGTAAGAAGAACACCCCCTCGGAATTGCTCATGATGATGGACAAGTCCCAAGTACATGGATGAAGAGGAACAACGAAAGGGACAGAAGACAGCTCCCAGGACCCAAATATCTCGCCACAACCCCGGACATCCAACCCCTGAAAGTGACTACAGCAGCAGCCCAGCCGACGAGCTACAGGGCCCGGACATCCGGCCAGACGTGAGCGGCTGAACATACGCCCCCAGCCCCGAAATCCGGCCTCCATCATAGAACGCAAAGGATATTTCATGCAAGTACCTTGGGATGGCCTACCCTTCCCCTCGGACAAGCTAACACAAAGGATATTTCAGGCATGTACAGTGATCAACATAGGCAATGGTGAGAGCTTCAAATTCTGCCACAACCATTGCCACGCTGGAATAATCCTCAAAGACGCAGCGCCCCACCTATCCGCCCACAACAGAGGATCCAAGCTAACAATAAAAGCGGCGATGGCCGGAAACCACTGGATTGACTGCATCAAGCCGAATCCTACGCTCGTCGTTCTTCAGGAATACCTTTGGATATGGAATCTACTCCAAGAGGTGCACCTACAGCCCCATACTTCAGATTCCATTGCTTGGAAATGGACGGCTGATGGATCCTACTCAGCCAAGTCTGCATACCAAATGCTTTTCCAAGGACGACTGATCAAATCAAATTACAAGCAGCTTATCTGGGACTCCAGGACACCAGCAAAGTGTAAATTTCATGCTTGGTTAGCCATCCAAGGAAGGTGCAACACGGCTGATATACTTCTGAAGAAAGGCTGGACTCACACACCCATATGCAAGTTATGCAACACCCAGCAAGAAAAAGCCCTGCACTTGTTTGCCCAATGCAGTTACACTTGAATGATCTGGGAGGACATAATTCAGCGTTTCGGTGTTCCATGGACCCGCTGATCAGCACTGAACCAAACCTCGAAGACTGGTGGTTCAAATCAATCCAGAATAGGGCAGCGGCCACAACCACAAAGATCGGCACCTTATTCATTTGTGCCTGGTGGAAGATATGGAAGGAACGGAACAATCGCATTTTCAAAAACAAGGCTTGCAACACTTCGGTGCTACTTACCAAAATTTGTAACGAGCTCAACTCTTGGAGAACCGCCGGCCTAGCTGGGGCAATGTGGATGCCACCTGATTAGAAAATAGCTTACATTACATAGACCTTTTCTTTCTTTCCTTTCTTTCTCTCTATTTTGCTTACATACTTGTAACCGCTACTGCCACTCTTGGCACTTCCTCTTACTAAATTAAATCAGCACTAGCGCTGCTTTTTGTCAAAAAATGGGGGGAGAGGATCCCCACTTGAATATATTGCTCAAAACGCTGCCAAGCCAAGAGTTTCCCCTTAAGCATTGGCTGATCCAGTTTATAAGGAAAACCGGATCGAAAACCTAAACAAATTGACCCCGTTTATGAGGAAAACCGGGCCGAAAACTATAGCCATGAAAGACACTCGTAGATGTGGGGTGTCGTCGAGGGATCACAATACCTGACTTTGCAATCAACCTAACGCACCGAACTGGCGTGCGTACCGAGGCGACGACACAACTCAGAAGCGTCCGCAATCAACGAGTGCAACCAAACATGAACCTTGACTGGGAGCTCCGCCACGGTATCTGAACGATTAGCAAGTTGGGGAGGCATCTTGCGCCATCAATGAGCAAAGAAGAACCGAGATATCACCAAGAGCACGGAGCTCACCGCAACACATCAGCAGCCATGGAGGGTCTTGAGCAAGCCAGCAACATGGGTGAGACACCTTCACGAGAGGGGAAAACAGATGGCCGTCCCACGACGCCAATGGCACCGCCGCCGAACCCCAAGGAAACACCACCGAACAACCACCATCGACCTCGGCGGCACAACCACCACCACCGTCAAACCAACACTAGTCACCCAGTTGATCCCTACTCCAAAAATGATGCCCACAAGAGGGGAACGACGCAAGACTGCGCCACCATCCGATCCGAAAGAGCATGGACCTGAGCTTTCCCTCGAAGTAGGGGACGACAAGGTAGAGGAACACATCACCACAACAGCAGGGACGGAGCCAGGATTTAAACATAAGGGGGGCGAGAGAGATAGCTATCACACACATAATATGTATATCAAGTCTCACGTAAATCCACAATGTATATTTTGCAATAGTTGTACATAATTTTGTATGAGAAAATAACACATGTTTTGCAACTGTGGGTGTAAATTTAGCCCTACCATTACCTATATGATCATAAAATTAGCATGTTGAATTCGTATTTTCGGTGCAAAGATATGTTATGTTCCTTTTTTTTGTGAGAGAAGTGCAGCTAAACAGAGATGAACAATATATTAGATCTCTATCAAACATCGAGTAAATACATGTGAGTACAACGGCAGAAATGCTACTAACTAATGCAAGGATTAGCGTAGCAGTTTTTTCAGTAGGGTTGAAACGAAGGGATTACAGTAGACCTGAACTGTGTGCGTAATGGTTCATAGCCTGGCCCCTTTGCTTTCACGGGGGGCTACTTCCTAATTTCTTTTCCATGGATTTGGGCCTTTATGCTGCAATCACTTGTTCAACAACATATGGGCTCCGGGCGTTCCTAAAAAAAACATATGGGCTCTGGGCTACGGGAGGCACAAGGGGGGCGAAGCAAGCCACGGACAACTGCGGGGCCAAAAAAATTAGCGATTAACTTATCGCTATTAACGTGCAACACGATCGTTATGGGGGGGACAGACTTTCGCCTGGCATCGTCTCCTGCACCTCTACTAGAGCAGCCGGTCCACCACGAGCACCTCCCCGGCCATCCTCCAACAACTCCGCCTGCTTCGCACAACCTAGCTCCCAGCAGCGAGACGCCACCTCACTGCTGAGCAGCAGCCATCTCGGTGCCCCGAGACGCCAGATCCGGCACTAGTCGTGTAGCAAGAAGGCCATCAACGGCCGCGCAGATGCAGCCCTGGGGGCTGCAACCAAGCGCCTGAGCTCCTGCAGCAGTGCGCCTGAGCTCCATTGAGCAGCAAAGCCGTCAAATCCTGTAGCCCCCCCTCTCCTGGATCCACGGCTGGGCGGACGTCTTGATCCGCAGGGTGCGGCCATCCCGGCGGTTTGGCGGATCCCGGAGGCAGCGGGCTCGCGGCGATGCGCGGGCGCCAAGATCCATGGGTGTGGGACTCCCAGCAGCGTTCGGGCTCCCGGCGGCGGTGGGATCGGTGGACGGTGGGCTTGGGCAATGGTGTCGGCCGCGCGGTGCCGGATCTCGTCGCTCCTAGCGGATCTCGCCACTCCGGCCATCATGGAGGAACCTGGACCAGGGGAGGTGGCCTCCTTAGGCATGGTGACGACGCCCTCGGCTGGCGACATTCGTGGGGGTGGATGGACGACATCTTGACCGCGTGGGCGGTGAGTTGCCGGTGGATCTCCTCCGCGCTGCAGGCCTTCTCCCCTGCATTTGGTGGCTTACGATCGCGGTCGTCGGCCCCGGTGCGTTCGGGGGGCTGGTGGAGGTGACATCGGACCGGAGGAAACTCTGGATGGCTCGTTCATGCCGACGGTGGCGACGACCAGGGTCGCCGTTCTCCTACTTGCAGGTGCCGTCGAG
Organism: Aegilops bicornis; assembly: GCA_021605145.1. Taxonomy (NCBI): domain Eukaryota; kingdom Viridiplantae; phylum Streptophyta; class Magnoliopsida; order Poales; family Poaceae; genus Aegilops; species Aegilops bicornis. The sequence goes on along the minus strand of CM038674.1, from coordinate 62,083,240 downwards.
GTCCCTGCCCTCTACCCCGACCCCATGCCCGGGTGAAAACCCAAAATCTCATTAGATTGGGCGGTGGAGGCACTGCGTGTGTCGTACCCTTCTTGGAGGCGCCGCTTGGGGCATTTGGGTGCTCGGTTAGAGGAACTGCAAGCGGAGGGGATGGGACCAGTAGCACCAGGTGGTGTTCACGAGGGAGGAGCGCCGTGGCATCTGGCACGTCGACATCGGCGGGTCTCAGCGGAATGTAGCATCGGGGTCTCGCCGATGGGCGTGTGATGATGTACGAGCGCATGATGGTGGAGTTGTCTGGCGTCGTGGTGGCGTCGACGACAGCTAGACCGGGCAAGGTAGATGCAGCAGTACAACACTGAAGATGGAGTGGTGGCAGATGGCTGCAGCGGCCTCATACCCGGCAGGCGTCCTGGTTGATGAGTGCGCCGGACTGGTGAGTGCCCCATACCCAGCAGGCGTCCTGGTTGGGATCCCAGGTCTTAGATGTTAGGTTTGGCTGCGAGGTCTGTTTGGTATTAGGCCCAGCCTCAGCATCCCTTCATCAACTGGATAGGAGTAGCGACACATCTTGCCTAGACGGTGGCTTTAGTCTTGCTGTTGTATGATTTTATAAGGTCTTGTGTAAATAATTAATAAAATGGTTGTATGCATCGTCCAGATGTAGAGGCCGGGTTCCTCCTCTTTTTCTAAGAAAATCAATTGGCGTGGGCAGGAAAGGACTGCTTGCTGGCTAGCAAATTTTCCTTCGGAGATTAGCATCCTCGTTATTAATAATTGTAAGACCTTATTCAATTAAGTAATGAAATGTTTTCCCCCTGCAAAAAAAAACTAATAAGGATCGCTATAAATGTATGAAGACATAAAATACATAAGTTTAATTTGTACTTCCTTATTTCGTAAATGCTTGTTGCAGAAATGAATGTATCTAAACGCGTTTTTAGTTCTAGATACATTCATTTTAATCCATTCCCGCGATGAGTAATTTGGGACGGAGGGAGTACATTGGTCAGCAGTGAAAGGTAGTGCTGTAGGTCCGAGAGTGCTATGTAACTTCAGTTTCTTGAACCTCAAGTAAAATGTACTCTCTCTGTCTCAAAATATAACAACGTATTTTACACTATGTGTATTTGTCAACACTAATGCGAGAAGAAAGTTCTCACCATCTTATTAAATCCATATCTGCTACAAATTATCCAAGTTGCTCAAAAATACCCGCAATCAAACATACAGTCAAGGAGGAAGGATTCAAATAGTCCTTTCTTCTTTGCAGGATCTTTGCAAATAGTAGATATGCCACTTTGTTATGTAAAAAACGAGTTAAGACTTAAGAGTGTGCATGAACAGTTACATCAACATTGTTGCCTTGTTGTATCTAATTCCACACCTGACGGCAGTTCTCAGTGCTATTGCAGATATATCATTGCAATATATCCAACATGGCAGGAAGTAAATGGTTAGGATATTTTGATAATCCACTCGCCACGAGATTACCTTAGAAAACAGAAAATGGAACGAATAAAAATGGCTTGGAATAGCTCAAATTTCAATGCTGCAACATTCAGATTATTGTGTAGTTCTACTGTAACTAATAGCGTCATCTTGAGATCAAAAAATTTCTGACCAGTAAGCTGCATATATTTGAAGAATTACTATCTGCTCTTCAGTCTTCACCCTTTGCGTCCCTAGGAAAGCGCGGTTGAGGCCTGGTGGCAAATGGCAATACATGGGAACATGAAAATGTTATATCTCGAACTGATATATATGTGACTTAGTAAATAAAATACATCAACCAAATCAAAGAGAAGACGCTAATCGGCACCATCCTCGTGGTGTATTAATTAACCATCTAAGAGAATCACATGTCTGATTGAAGTCTAGAGGAAGCAGAAGGGAAAGGGAGTTACAGCACTCACATTAGCAAATAACCTCACAGTGTAACCATTAGCACGTTGAGAAATTCCAAGATGTTGGCATTCACGCATAGCAGTTCCAATGTAGGAGAATCAGCCAACCCTATGAACCGAGGTTCTAATCAATGTGTTACAGAACCTACATTCATTTGGGAGCACAAAAAAGAGCATCAGGATGCAGAACTGGAATTGGGGTGGGGGTGGGGAGAGGGCGGAGGGAACACTGTGGGGCTGACGAATTAGCAACCTCGCTCTCGACTATGCCTGTCGGACAGTTTTTGTGGGAGCGAGAAGGGGAATGGGGAAGGAGAAGCTTGCCGATGGAGATCATATATAAGTGCGTGAGTAAAGGAGGATCATGAACCGACAGTATAACCGAGCTGCAATTGGCACACATTGATTACCATCAATGACTTGTATCAACCAACTGCGATTTACTTCCGGAATTGAGTCGACAACGCTCCGTGGCACCACTCCGTCACAAAGCATCTACCCCACCCTCCATCTGAAATCAGAAGGAAGAGATTAGATGTTTTGTGATTTGTGAATGCCATGTGTCATCAATCAGGGTGGGTCTCACCTGCTTTATATGAGACATGGTCTCATATAATTTTTTGGAAAACGTTTCGAGCCGGCGGACCGGCCGAAGCTTGAGCCGGTCGTCTCCCACGCGCGAACGAGCGAGCAGTGGCCCCATGCAAAAAAAAAATCCCGTACCTTATCCCTTAGAAAATGTTTCGCGCCTTACGTCCGCCCGAGCGCTCGGCTGGTCGCGCTCGCTCGCACGCTTGGCTATGGACCACAGGTGTTGCGTCGGACGCATCAACGGGCCCACGCACCGCCCACCTTCTTCTCTCCCTTATCTCTTCGCAGTCAAACCCCATCCGCTCCATTCACTTTCCTTCTTCTCCTTTTTCCACACCAGCCAGCTTCCGCTCCCAAATCCTCTAGCTTTACACCGGCTCCGATCGTGAGGAGGGGAGGCATCGCCTGTGATGCAAGCTATCACGTCGGTGCTGTTGGGGACGGCCACGTCTCCGGCGAGCATCCGAGCAGCACTAATCGGCGCACTGACGGGGTGGGAGGAGCTGGAACGACGGCGACCCAGGGAGCTAGGCGGCATGCCGAACCGGTGAGCGGTGTTGCTGCGACCAACGATGGCGAGCCCACGCACTCATGCTGCAAGTCCGACGAGATGCTATGGCCAACGGGAGCGGTGCTGGAACCGGTCTCGCGCGGTGTTGGAACCAACATGGGTAGATGCTGGAACCGGCCATGATCAGAGCTACAATCACAGGGTGTTTTTGCACCCAGGCGGCACTAGTGCTACAACCGTTTTTCTTTCTTGCTGGTACCTGTGGCGATTTTTGCTGGAACCGGCTACAGATTTTGCTACAGATCATCAAGTGGGTGGCGTTTTTTGCTGGAACCGGCAATTGATTTTGCTGGAACTAGTTTTTGTTATTTGCTACAATCGTACAACTAGAGTCCGGTTGTTTGAGTTTATTTGTTGGTACCAGTGCTTATTTTCGCTGGAAGTAGCAATCTTTTTTGCTACATTCTTTTTTGTTTTGCTACAATCGAACCACTGAGAGTCTCCCTGCTGAGTGACTTTTGTTGGAACCACATTTTATCTTTGTGTAAGTGCACCTAGTGCCCCTTAATGATTTTGGTGTATTGAAGACTTATAGGTTAAGGGACTAATGTGTTTACGAGTGTACACAGGTCTATAAGTCGATGAGGAGTTTGATATTTACGGTGAAATTCGACCCCTAAAAATGAAGTTCTTCGACTGAAGACTTTGATATCCTGAAGACTTTCTGAAGACTTTGAAAGTGAAGAAATTGGTGTGACCTTGAAGACTTGGTATTCATTTAAGGAACATGAAGCGTGAAGATTTTTGTTTTCGTAGTTTCATTTTCTCTTTCTTTAGTCATAGGAAACACCGTACTGTTAAAGGGGGTCGAGGAAATACTAAGGAAAAATTTCCATGTGATGCTCAACTCAAAATCCTACACCTACCAATCCCTTCGAGTGAAGCCTTTGGAAATCTCACACGCTTCAGTCAATTTCTTCAAAGGATGTGAGACGAAGTTCTTCCGGTCACGAGGAATTTGTTCTGACCGAGGAGTTAGGAATTCGCCAGTCTGGATTGCCTACAGTGAGGAACATGATAGCCCCGAGGAATTTGAGATTCAAATTTCCGATCGTTATTCTTATGCGCGCCAGCTGTCCCGAAATATCTTATCCACCTAACGGTCATATCATTGAAGGGCATTTATGTCTTATTATGTCGGGCTGCTCCCTAGGCTATAAATAGCCGCCCCCTACAACCACTAGCTGGTTGGCTGCTTCGAGAGATACTTGACACTTGTCATTTGAGAGCAACCCATCCTCCGAGGACTTTGAGCGAAAATCATCGAGTGAGGAAAAACCCAAACACCAAACCCCTACAAACCCAAAGTGATTGAGCATCACTAAGATATTGATCCTGAGTGGATCCGACGCTTGTTACCTTTGAAGACTGTGCTTCTTCCAGACGGTTAGGCGTCATGGTCTAGAGCATCCAAGAGGAATTGTGGATCGCCAAGTGACCAAGTCTGTGAAGGTTTGGAAGTCGCCTGAAGACTTACCACGAGTGATTGGACGAGGTCTGTGTGACCTTAGTTCAAGGAGAATACGGTGAGGACTTGGTGTCCTGAGCTGCGTGCTCAGCGACTGGGTGTCCGGGACCGTGTGTCCTCGAGTTTAAATACTCAGCCGCTCCAACCAGACGTACAACTGAGACAGCAGTTGGAACTGGTCTACCAAATCATTGTCTTCACCAACCTAACTGGTTCTATTTTCTCAACTCTTTCATTTCCTCATTACTGTGTTGAGTGTTCATTCATATCTGTGTTTGAAGACTTTGATCAAGACTTTCTCAATTTCCTCAGTTCAATTTCTTCATGCTTTGTCTTCATCTTGTGCTATCCTGTGTTTACGCTTTTCAGACTCTTTGATTGTCTTCATTCCATCATGAAGACCATGCCCGCATTCTCTTATGCTTACTTCTGAGTACTTATTCTGCTGCAAGTAGTTCTTCGCTAAGGAATTTCCTCACCGGCAAATTTCTCAGTGAAGTATTCATAAAAATCGCCTATTCACCCCCCTCTAGTCGATATAACGCACTTTCAATTGGTATCAGAGCAAGGTACTCCCTTGTTCTGTGTGATTTTGGTTTAACCACCGGAGTTTTAGTTATGTCGACCGCAGTATGATCAAGGTCTCAGCAGGGTGTCCTACCTTTGATGGGACGGACTACCCCTACTGGAAGAACAAGATGCGAATGCATCTTGAGGCAATTGACAACGATCTTTGGTATGTTGTGGAAAATGGTGTTCCCTCAGTCACACCTTCTCTGAATGCTGCCGATGTGAAGAGATTCAAGCAACTCGATTCTCAAGCGAAGAATATCATATGTGGCCATCTGAGCAAAGGACAATATGGAAGAGTGAGTGCTTTGGAAACTCCCAAGCTCATCTGGGACAGGCTGTCCAAAGTAAATGAAGGAGTCTCAACTCAGCGTGACTCTCGAGTTGATGTTCTTCGCAATCTCTTCAACCGCTTCAAAAGAATCGACAACGAAAATGTCCAACAAACCTTCGATCGCCTCACTGACATCTCAAATGAGCTTCAAGCGCTTGGTGTTCACTGACATCACCGACCATGAGGTGGTGAAGAAATTATTGAGATCGCTTGATTCCTCATTTGATACTCTGGCACTGATGATACAAGAGCGTGCTGACTACAAGTCACTTGATCCAGCTGATATCCTCGAGAGGCTAAATACTCATGAGTTCCAGCTTGCTGTCAAAAAGAGAGATCTCTATGGTTCTAGCTATGGAAAAACACGTGCCTCAAGGCCAAGGCTGTCTCAATCTGAGTGTGAAGACTCTGGTAGTAGCCTTGGAGATCCTCAAGAATTAGGCCAGGAGCTAGCACCGCCGTGAAGAAATTCCAAGTTCTCAAGACGTGGTCGCTTTGGAAAATCCTCAAGGAGCAGTGATTCCTCATCCAGTGACTATAAGAGGAGACTTTGCCACAAATGCAAGAAACCTGGTCACTACATTCAAGATTGTCTTCAGTGGGAAAAGGAATTAAAGAAGAAGAAACACAAGGATTACAGTTCTGATGACGCTAAGAAGAAGAAGAAATCGTCGAAATCTTCATCATCAAAATCCTCAAAGCCTTCTTCTCACAAGAAGAGCAGCTCCAAAAAGGCTCGAGCATTCATTGGCAAGGAAATGGACTCTGAAGCTGAATCCGAGGAACATGAGGAAGAGGAGGCATCAGAAGAATCTGAGTCCGTGTGGCGAAGTCTAGCTCTCGCCATCGCTTTCATCGCCAAGTCCATCTTCAACTCAAGAAAATGACCTCACCAACAAAGCTGATGAAGATAGTGATGACTACGCTCCCACCTATTGCTTCATGGCAAAGGGTGCCAAGGTACTCAAATATACCTCCTCTGAATCTAGTGAAAATGAATCTGATGAAGATCTAAAGCCCAGTTACTCAAAACTTGCTAAGATTGCTGTAAAACAACAAAGGGCTTTTGAAAAGGTTCAATACATGCTAGATAAGAGTGATGATATGTTAGATGAAGAAATGGATCGCACTAAAGCCCTGACTGAAAATCTCCAGAGACTTCAGTCTAGGTTTGACAGCCTTCAAGGTCATCATAACACTCTCTTGTCTGATCATGAGAAACTTTCTTATGAATTTCTTCAAAGAAAGCAAGATCTTGAGAAGCTAAGAGTGAGTTATGAAGATCTTCGAAGGAGCGATTCATTACTTGCTCAACAAATCAGCGCTTCTCGTGAAGAATTTGTTCCTCCATGCTTAAAGTGCATTGAACGTGAATCTGCTAATTCTTCACCTGAATGTTCAAATGCTTCAACTGTTACAAATTCTTCACCTGCCTCTGCTGTCACTAATTCCTCATCTGAGGACATTGCTAGTATCACTGACGATGCAGGGCTGAAGGAATTGTACATGACAGGCATGTACAAAAGCCTCAAAGGGCATCAGACTCTTTGTGATGTGCTTAAAAAGCAGATCCTCAACTGAACCCTAGGAAAGAGGGTATTGCCTTTGAGAGGAAACTCAATGCTGATGGAACATATTGGAAGCTCGAGCGTATCCCGTAACCTCATGGGTTGCTGCAAAGGGACCTCCAATGATCCATCTAACTTATCTGGCTTTACATGCGAATCTCCTCATTCTTCCGATGAGTCATTTGACTCCAACTATAAACTGTTCAAAAATCGTAATGGTGAAGTATTTGCTAGATATGTTGGTACTAATCGCAGAACGGTTCCCCTATGAAGAAAATCTGGGTTCCCAAGAAGTGCCTTGAAAGTCTTCAGGTGAATGTCCTCATGACACCACCTGTGAAGAATAGGAACTCCAGATCAAACTCTTCATATGGACCAAATTCTTCATATGGATCCAAGTCCTCATACGGACCAAATTCCTCACGTGGATCAAATTCCTCAAAAGGATAAAAGTCCTCATATGATTATCATCGTGCTAACAACTCTGTTTCGCATGATAGAGCTAAGGGCTATGAATATGTGCATTATTCTTCAAACCAATATGTTCATAAGTCCTCAAGAATTTCTCCGCTTATTCATATGCTTACTCTAACCCCTCTTATGTGAAACGAAATGGATTGGCCTCTATGCCACCATTCTCATATGGTGCTCGCAGAGTGATGAACTCTTTGCCACCCCTTCAGATGTGGGTGGTGAAGAAAAAGAACTAACCTCTTCTGCAGGGTCAAGTCTCCAGACGTGCTTTAAACGTCTGAAGAATTTGCTGGGGGCCTGACAAAAATGCCTGAAAGGACGCAGGCTAATCATGATGAAATGCTCCCCCTCCACCACCTACCACCTTTCCCCTCCTTCCTCCCCTTTCTTCTTCCTCTTCCCTTCCTTTCTCCCCTTTTGCTTGCACCTTGCTTGTTCCATTCAATGCTCCCCCTCCACCACCCCTCCATTAGAGCCCTCCCTGCCCCTCTTATTTGCCCTCCACCACCCCTCTCCATTAGATCCCTCTTCTTTGCCCTCCACCACCCCCCTCTTCTTTGTGCCCTCCACCACCACCCCCTCCATTAATGCCCTCCCTCCCCCGCTTCTTTGCCCTCCACCCCCTTCCATAGGTGAGCAAACAAAGGTGTTTGTGTGGATAGGATCGTAACTATATATATGGGCGATATGAGAATATATATACCGATTTGTGTGTGGCATAATTTGACTTTCCTACATTGTGTGTATTTGATGAAATAATGTGGGTGACATGAGTTGCCTATGTTTTGCCGAAATGTCGATTCAATTCCGTTTCAGCGAATTTCGGGCAAACTCAATATGTCCTATGTTTAGGGAAGGTCATGCTGAATTTTTGTATGAATTTGATCCATGCATGCATATATACGTGGTTATAATATTTTCTCCGCGCGCAGGTGATCATGAAGGTCAATGGAAGGATGGTGGAAAGATACTGGCAATCCGCTGTGGACGACATGTATGAAAAAAGACTGAAGGATGTTTTATGTTCGTGTCAAAAATGCAAAGGAATTGTCAGGGTCGACCCCTTTGAGGGTGGCACATTCAAGGCGCACCTGCTCATCTATGGTTTCATGCATGGCCATACTCGGTGGATAAGTGAAGATGATGATGAGGAGGACGTCGACGAAGCAGGAATAACGACATGGGGCCACCAGATGAAGAGATGACCGATTATGTGCCCGAAGAGGAAGACGGCCTCGGAAATGTCGATGGCGAAGAGGCAGTTCAAGGCTGAGAAGACGCGGACACGCCACCGCCTTCGCTGCCATTAAGTTCAGCCATGCGGGACCCACATGTTCGAGACCTGCTTCGCAAGAAGACGACTAGCGATGTAGCTGCTTCTAGAGAGGAGGCCAAATGGCGCATCGGAGGTAGACTCGATGACTCCTTTGTATGATGGTTGCAATAATCCCGAGGTGACCCGCTGAGTTTCACACTAGAACTTCTAAAGATGAAGGCAAAAACAAATGGACAGATACAAGCCTGGATGAGCTTCAAGTACCTAAAGAAGGTTCTTCCCGCGGGAAGCCTGTGTCCTACTAGTGTCAAGGAGGCAAAGAAAATCATGTGCCCTCTTGATCTGCCACATATTAGATATCACGCATGCATCAATGATTGCATCATATATTGGAACGAGCACGCTGAAAAAACCATCTGTGCAAAGTGCAATGCTTCACGATATAAAAAGGCCGGAAAGAAAGCTGCACAGAAAGTTGTATGGTACTTTCCGATCACTCCGCGTCTACAACGGTATTTCGTAGATCCTAAGGAAGCAAAGCTTATGCGCTAGCACGCGGAGAGGGTAAAGCCAGATGACGGAGATGAGCCGAAGCTGAGACACCTCGTAGATGCTAGCCAGTGGAGAGCATTAAATGCTGAATTTGATTTTTTTCGCAAATGATCCAAGGAACATCGTGCTTGGCGCTAGTAGTGAGGGCATGAATCCATTTGGCAACCAGACCACCAATCATAGCACATGGCCCGTGTTTGTATGGATGTACAACCTCCCCCTGTTGTGCATGAAGGAAAAATACATACACATGGCTATGCTTATTCAAGGGTCGAGACAACAGGAAATGATATAAATCTGTATCTCGGGTTACTGAAAGAGGAGTTACAGACCTTATGGACAACGCCGGCCAAGACATGGGATGCAAGCAAAGGAGAGTATTTCTACATGAGAGCCGCGCTGATCACGACGTTGCAGGACTATATCGGTTACGGCTATCTCTCCGGCCAGGTGTGCCACAAGATATTGCGGATGCACGAGGTGCATGGATGATACAACTTCTCTGCAGCTATCGAAAGATGGCGGGTCTTCCAAAATCATGTACATGGGGCATCGAAGATGGCTCGAGAAGGATGACCCATGGAGAAAGCATGGAGATCTATTCAATGGTAAGGCTGAGCATCGAGGTCCTCGACGTAAGCGTAGCAGTGAAGAAATATATGAGTTATTGAAGAACAGGAAAGAGTGCCCCTCGCCGGGAAAGACGAAGAAAAAGGCGCCGGAGCCCCTGCTGAAGGTATGAAAGAGTGCCCCATCGCGGCGCACACCAGATTCGCCCGCCGCCACAGACAGCCACCTGCTAGGCGAATCACCGGCATCTTTGTACTAGAAAAAAACTCTAGCAGTGTTCAGTTATTCTGATTTCTTGCAGCAGTTCAATGTATATTACACAACAAGAATGAACTAACAGTAGGTTGAAGATGTTCTGTTTTGTGATTTTCGTAGACTTGCAGCAATTTCGATGTTTGCAAGTCAAACATAGTTCTCTTTGCTTCTGTTGATTTTCTTGGCTCATCAGGATTGTGCTCTTTGGCAGGTCAAAACAGAGTTCTCGTGGCAGGTCGAACAAAGGTGCTTTGGCAGGTCAAACAGAGTTCTCATGGCAGGTCAAACAAAGATGCACATGGAGCCGTTTCTGCTAGTCGCCATCCCCATCTGCCACACATTATGTTCCTGTTATCGTGATGCATGTTTTTTGATGTGCTATCGGATGCATAATTATCACTGTATGCGTTTGTATTTCTCAACAGGTTTCTACATGCATTTCATTGTGATGGATAGAGATTCTTTCTTTGTTAAAATAGAAGTTCAAAATGAATAAAAATGACGGTTCGATGTTTATTGAAAGCCACTTTGGTAAAATCTACTAGGTCTGAGATTCCCATGTGCAGAAAATGTTGGTAGGAAAGGTGCCCATGAACAATGTGAAAAATATTGTTTCAGATGAATCAGTGTTTTTGATTGATTTATGTTATAGTGTGTGGTTTGAAGTTCATGTTCTCAAGATCGTGAAATTCAAAAAACTATTCCTGAGAAAAGTTCAGGAAGAGCTTTCTTTGAGCAGTGCTTCAAACATATTATTTGCTCATCGTGTTAATGGGGTCGTGGCCCGGAAGTTCAAACCTTTTGTTTTGTGGAAAAAAATGCCGGTTTCAAACAAGATAAACAAATCCAACATATGATACACCAGGATATGGTTGGTTTTTAAAATTCATTCTGCACGTAAAATGATCATTGGAGACATTGACATATTTGTCTTGTTATTTCTCACTACGTTCATTTTTTAGGTGTTGGAAAATGTACAACAGAAGCTCAAGTTAAACTAAGAGGGTGATTCAGCATTTATATAAGAATCAAATTTTTCATAGAAAAAGATTAAGAAATATAACCAGGAAGTCCAAATTAAAAAGATGCAGAAGTTCGATAATTATAGAAAACTCAGATTTCCCTCGTTATTAAAGAATGGAAACAAGAAGTTCAAAAAAAAATAACAAGAAGTTCAACTTTTAAGAATAGAGCACTTCAAAATTTCATAGAAAAAAATTAAGAAATAAAACAAGGAAGTCCAAATTAAAAAGATGTAGAAGTTCAATGATTATAGAAAACTCAGATTTATCCCGTTACTAAAGAATGAAAACAAGAAGTTCAAAAATAAAATAACGTCTAAAAAATTTGTTGCTAGAAGTTCAAGTGCTCAGCCTGAGGAAATTCTAAAATTCATGTGAGAGAGGTTGAACAAAAATACGTGACGGAAGTTCAAGGTGAAAACAGTGGGAAGTTCAACTATATGAATAGAAAGCAAAAAACTTAAAAGGTTTGTTGCAAGAAGTTCAAGTGCTATGTATGGACAAGTTCAAAAATTCAAGCGAGAGAGGTTCACCTTGAATTTCCATGTTCGGTTTTTTCCGTATAAAATTGAATAAAATTCTTTACTCAAAATATAAAAAGGTGAAGTTAAAATTGAAATAACAGAGAAGTTCGGAGTTTATCAAAACATAGGATTTACCTGTTCAAAAAATAAAAAACACAACGCCTTTTTTGCACTTTTAAAAACAACTCATAAATGAAAAAAAATGGTTGCTAGAAGTTCAAGTGCTCGGCGAGGAAAAATTGAAAAATTCTTCTGAGAGAGGTTCACCGTGTATTTAGATGTCCAAAATACATAAAAATATGTTATTTTTGTGTTTTAAAATAATTCTCTCAAACCAGAGAGAAGTTCAAAGTGATAACAACCGGAAGTTCACGTACTACATGGTGTGTATTTCATATAAGAAAAAATACAAAAAAAGTGAAACAGGGTGAAGTTCAAACAGAGATGCTCCAGAAGTTCAATTACTTCACGTAGTGCAAAAAACACCACGTATAAAATCAGTACGTCAACAACAAAGTGAAGTTCGAACAGACACGTCCTAGAAGTTCAACTACTTCACGCAGAGCAAAAAACAACATGTTAAAAACAGTGTGAAGTTCGAAAAGACAAGCACGATAAGTTCAACTACTTCACGCAGTGTATTTCCATTTGCGATGAAGGCAGGAATCATGATCTCATCATTTTCTAATTTACTTCAAAACAGTAGGAAATCATTTGTGTAAGTTCAAGTCCTTCGTCGGAGAAAGTTCAAAAAAATATTGTGAGAGAGATTTGTACAAAAGGAATATCATTTGTGTGACATTGACGAATGTATGAGAAAATTACAAAACGAAAATACGTTACGGAAGTTCAACGTGAAAACAACTGGAAGTTCAACTACTACACGGAATGAATTTCAAATGAAAAACTTTTAAAACCGTTGCGAGTATGAAAAAGTGATCAACACGGCAAAGTTGCGTGTCTACAGCAGCTTTCCATCGGTATATCACTTGCTCAACTTCGGTGAGTGTTCCGGTGCGTGGATGGAGATCCAAGGGCAAAAAAAGCACGTGAAAAGCAGAGTGAAGTTCAAGGTTTCATACCGAGAAGTTCAGTTACTTCACGCGATGCATATTTCACGAATCTGTTTCGCGATAAAGGCAGAACGAATGATCTTGCCATTCTCCAAATTACTTGAAAACGGCAGGGAATCACAGAAAACCATCAACACGAAAAGTTTCGCATTTTCCTTAGCTTTTCAACGGTATATTATTTGCCCCATTCCGATAAAGTTTGTGGAAACTACGGCGAAAATACATTTTTTGCCATTTTGAAAACTGACATAAAACAGTAAGGAATCGGGAGAAATAATATATACCAAAACGTTTCGCATTTCCTCAAGCTTTCCAACGCCATATCATTTGTTGCATTCAGACATAGGGTTAAAAAAATAGATCGAAACTACGAACTCCGTGAAACTTGTAACGTTTTCTAAATCACTGTTAAACCGTTCAAAATTAGAAAAAACTTTCTACATGAAAAAGTAGCGCATTTTCATAAGCTTTCCAACGCCATATCATGTGCCTCAAATGGTTTAGCCGTTTAGAAATGACATCGAAAATACGAACTCGGCTCTTCGGTTTGTGAAATTTTATGATTTTCTAAATTACTCTTTAACCGTAGGGAATTAGAGAAAACTTTCGACATGTGGAAGGAGCGGTTTTGCAGCAGCTTTCCAAAGCCATATTACTTGCCTCATTCCGATAAACGGTTTAGAAATGCGATCGAAATTACGATTCACGTTTTTTGTGTGAAGAAAAAATGGTTTTCAAAACTGCTCTTAAACCGCTTAAATTTTGCAAAAAATTTAACTTGGGTCATGATACTCGTGTCCATAGCTTTCCAACGGTATATAGCAAGCCCTATTTAGGCAATGTTGCGGGAAGTTCAACCTAGCATGTGGGGAAGTTCAGTCGAACAACTCGAGCAAAGAAAATCGCAAAAACGTGAGTTCTTCACGACCGAGTGCAAAATCCGCCTATGAGCGAGATTCCTATCTAAAAGCAGTATTTAGTTGCTAAAAATCGTTTGAAGATTGCGATTACATCACATGGAACACGACTAACCGTAAAAACTTCGCGGTAAAAAGGCACGTTGCGAAGATAGCCGAAGGTCGGGTTCGTGCAGAGAGAAGTTCGCGCCACAGACAAACAAAATACGTCACAAAAGTTCAACGTGAAAACAACATGAAGTTCAACTACTATGCTGAATGAATTTCAGATGAAAAACTTTTAAAATCGTTGCGAGTATGAAAAAATGATCAACACGGGAAGTTGCGTGTTTACAGCTTTCCATCGGTATATCACTTGCTCAATTCCGGTGAGTGGATGGAGAGCTAGGAGCAATGGATAGAGATATACGAGCAAAAAAAAGCAGGTGAAAAACAGAGTGAAGTTCAAGTACACGTGCCGAGAAGTTCAGGTTCTTCACGCGATGCATTTTTGAAAAATCAGTTTCGCGATAAAGGCAGAACAAATGATCTCCCCATTTTCGCAATTACTTGAAAACGGCTAGGAATCAGAGAAAACCATAAACATGAAAAAGTTTCGCATTTTTTGTAGCTTTTCAGCGGTATATAATTTGCCCCATTTCGATAAAATATGTAGAAATTATGCCAAAAATACGTTTTTAGCCATTTTCCAATTTGACTTAAAACTACAAGGAATTAGGAGAAACAATATATACGAAAAAGTTTCGCATTTGCTCAAGCTTTCCAACGCCCTATTATTTGTTGCATTCCGCTGTACGATTAAAAACTTATCTCGAAAATACGAACTCGGTGAAACTTGTACCGTTTCCTGAATTACTTTTAAACCGTTCCAAATTAGAAAAATCTTTTGACATGAAAAAGTAGCGCATTTTCACAAGCTTTCCAATGCCATATCATTTGCCTCAAATGGATTAGCCGTTTATAAATTACATTAAAAATACGAACTCGGCTGTTCGGTTTCCGAAATTTTACGATTTTTCAAAATTAATCTTTATCCATAGGAAATTAGAGAAAACTTTCAACATATGGAAGGAGCGGTTTTGCAGCAGCTTTCCAACGCTATATTATTTACCTCATTCCAATAAACGGTTTAGAAATGCGATCGAAAATTTGATTCATGTTTTTTGTATGAAGAAAAAACGGTTTTAAAAAATGCTCTTAAACCGCTTACATTTTGCCAAAAATTTAACTTGGATCATGATATTGGTGTCCATAGCTTTCCAACGGTATATCGCAAGACCCATTTGGACACTTTTTAGCTGAAGTTCAACCCAGTACAGAGGGAAGTTCAGACGCGTTACTTAGGCAGTTCAGGTTGTGATCAGAATATTATTCTGATCCTGTGATCAGAATAGTGTTTATGTATACGATGACAATGTAAGAGACATGTGATCATTAACTTGTATCGCTATTTCGAGATGATGATGAGATCGACATCATTTGTGTTGAGACTATGTTGATACGATGAGACTATGTTGTAACACTTCGATGATGATGATAAGACATTCCTTTTTCATATACTTCCAGTGTATGTGTATGTTGTAACTGTATAAAACCTGAAAAAATACGAATACATCAACATAAAAAAAAGAAAATAGTAGCAGTAGCGTGGGGTATTGGAGTAGTAGCGGTACCGCTTACGATGGCGTTTTGAAGGGCCATGCTACTAGTATTAGCGATGGCGATGGATGAGGCGCGCTACTGCTACATACAGATAGCGATAGCGATGGTTCAAATAAGCGCTACTGCTAAAAATAAGCTGTAGCGCCAGAGCGATGGCGCTGCCCGCGCTATTAATAGCCAAAAAACCAGCGCTACTGGTAAGGGTTTTCCTAGTAGTGATGCCAACATAATAGCATCGGAACGCAGGGGAAGCCAGCGGCATGTGCCGGTGTCCAGGGCAACCGGGTGCGGTATTGTAGCCGTGTCATGGGGAGAGGCGCCTATAATCAGGCCCCGGGGATGTAGCCATATCGGTGAACCTCGTTAACAAATCTCGGTGTCATGCCTCATGTGATTGCTTGATCCTCGGATGATCGATGGTGACGTCGAATTTATTCTAACAAGTGGTATCATGAGCAAGGTTTGAGGAGGTCACAATTCGTCAATGGCAAAGCGGTGCAGAAGCATGCGGTGGCAGATTGTTTTCGGCGGATTGAGAGTGTTCGATCGCGAATACTCGACGAGATCGAGGCTGAGAAGATGTCATGGGACGCGTGCAAGCGGCTGTGTCGTCACAGTAGGATTGCAGAATACTTTGGCGATTTGGGCAAAGGCGTGGTGTGCATAGGAGGTGTACTGGATCGAATTGGAGCGGTGCCGACGACGCGCATTGACGTGCACTTGTAGTCGGATTCGGACGCGCGCGCGCACGGGCGCTGGAAGCCTAATGTCGGGCGAAGGTGGCCCAAGGCCCTTGACGCGTTGCAGGGCAGGTGGCCCATAGGTAAGTGCAGGGCGAGGCCACAGACTTAGTTGTTTGCTGGATTTGCTGTGACGAGGACAGATGCATATGCATGACCACTACGTGATTTGTTTGTTGAAAAAAAGAGGAGCGGCAAGGTTCACGTGTGTGTACAAGAGCAATTTGGCTCGATCAAACTTGGTCGTTTTTCTTGCTAAGGTGCACGGAGAAGCTACAACAACAAATAGAGACAATAAAAATTGTGCAGGTTGCACGGAAGTTTTTAGAAGTCAGATTTGTTGAGATGGCTTGGAACACATGGACAGGCTGTGGAGGCGCACGGATAATTGCGTGATACAGGATCATGCATACACATGGCGTCTAAGACATGCACAGACGTGCAGACAGACACGACGCAGGGTGGAGCATGGTTGCAGTCGAATATGTTCGGCCGGGTCGGACTTGTCAGTCTGACGGATCGATATGAGTCGGTTGGAACAGAAGACGGTGGTGGGATCGGCAACAGCGAAATTGGAGCGTGATGCTGATGGTGACCGACTTTTGGGGCGTGGAAACACGTGGCGCAGGCCCCGAGGGCTTGTGTGGCTTCGACAAGACTATGACGTGCGGTTGATTCAAGATGGCGTACGCATGTGAGCTTGAAGTCCACGGGACATGAGGGTGGACTGATCATCTACCATGGAGTCATGTTGAAGGTGGAGCTGGATTGAGGGGCTACGGTGTAAGTGCACATAGAGTCGAAGCCTATTCAGCGGCGGGAAAAAGCGAGTGACATGCAGTTCGGACTGGAGCCCAGTTGTCTGATGAAAGCGTGAAACTCGTCATCGGTCGGTGATGATCGGTGGTACTCTGCAGTGCGGATTGAGTGGTGTGGTTTCGCGACCCTTGAGACTCGACCGGGACAGCGGAGGCTCGACGCGGTAATAGCAGCGACGTGTGCGGTATGCACGGGACATGGAGATGGGCCAGGGCTCTGGTGGTTATACATGTGGTGAGACAACTACGAATTTGACTCGGGATGACTATAAACAATAGTGAAATTCTTTCAAGTTTCAGACAGGCGGTCAAGAAAGGAGCGATGATGTTGAGTTCAGGTAACTCTTATACGTGACACCCAAATATGTGAGTTGTTCACTTTCACGCGTGTCAGCGATTAGTGTATGATGGCGTTGGACTGATGCTCTGGAAGTTGAGAGCGCAAACTAGAGTAATGTGGAACTTAATTTTGCTCAAGTGTTGACTGTGGTCAAGAAAAGAAGCGACTATAAGTTGCAAGTGGAGTCATATGGAGTCTTTGGAGTAGCAGCGGTGCTCATGGGATAAGCTCAAGTCCAATGTACATGAAAGTTCGGCGCATTGGCGAATTCAAGATGATGGAGAATATTCGCCAAGGTGGAGTTTGTTAGAGTTGTGTCGAATATTATATACAAGGTAGGTTATAGTTGGACTCTGAGTAGTGTCGTGTTTACATAGAATATGAAGTCGTGTTCTAGTAGAACAATTGTATCCTAGACCTCTCATATATAGCGGGGGTAGCAGGCCCGTCGATGAGGGGGGCAAAGTGACCGACCGCACTGGGCCCCCCAAATCGTAGGGCCCCTGATTGGAAAGAAAACATGAGTTTGTTTTAGTTGGAGAAAAAACGAGAGGTAATCTGCCTGTGTGGCGCCCGCTACATCTTGAGCCCTAGGGTCGTGACCCTCCCCAGTCCCTCGCCTGCGCAGACACGCCGCCTCTCGTGCGATCTGCAATGAATCCACGGGTATTGGTCTGCTACAGATCGTCGCTAGCGTCCGCTCTCCCTCAGTCTAGCTCCGCCTACTAGCTGCTCCGTGCTTGCACTAGTGTACGCCTGGCAGTGATTCCCGTCCTCTGCCTGGCCGCTGGGCGCTGGCCTTGCCTCCACTGAATGTAGGACTTGCTGCCCCTCCAAATCTGGTGCTGGTCCGCCTCGGCCACTAATCACTGGGTAATTTACTGATTCTTGCACTGGGAGAAGCAAACGACAATAAAAAATGCACTTGAAGTTTAACTGACATTACTGTATGTGTTGATTTCTGAACTGATGTCTTTGTTAGATGAAACCCGGATTGATGTATATTTATATCAATTTTATTGCATGAAACCCGGATTGATGTATATTTATATCAATTTTATTCCATGCTACAGAAAAATAAGATGAAGACATATTTTCGTTAGTGACCTGCAACAACAGGAGTGTCTACACACTACACATATGGGAGGAATAGATGAGGCAAACTGATGCTTTGGTATTCTTTTGTGTCCCTTATTATTATTTGTACCTTTTTTTTCATGTTTAATCTATTTGGTTCCATTGCTAAGCATTGAGTTTCAATTCTACATATATTGTGCAATCTAGTAAATTTATGTATGCTTTGGCATGAGGCGTTCCTTGGCTAGCGAGGTATTATTTGGTCAGTGTAGATATTCTTTGGATACTTCTTTAGTTATATGAATTTAAGAAAATTTAGGACCCCATTTTGTATTTCGTCCCGGGCCCCCAAATTTCTGGAGACGGCCCTGGGGGGTAGACACACGATGTAACCTATGCCAACATAATAGCACCGAAACGCAGGGGAAACCGGCGGCATGTGCCGGTGTCCAGGGCGACCTGGTGCAGTATTGTAGCGGTGTCATGGGAAGGAGCACCCATAGTCAGACTCCGGGGATGTAGCCATATCGGTGAACCTCGTTAACAAATCTCGGTGTCGTGCCTCGTGTGATTGTTTGATCCTCGGATGATCGACGAATACGTCGAATTTATTCTAACACGGCGACTGTTCCTTTTCTCGTGTGCCATTTAGTCTCCTCCGTCCCAAAATAAGTGTCTCAAGCTCAGTGTGAGACAGGGGGAGTATTATTTTCGCGAGAAGTGATCGAACCCAGTTTAGCACATGAGGCCCAATTTAACAAGAGATAGTGAAAATAGTTACCGGAGCATTGGCTCACTCCGTTGCACTGGGGGTGGTGATCAAACGAAGCTCACACGGGATCAGAGGCAAATCAAATGGCCGAAAATGCACAAAAAGGAAGATCCAACGGTTCAGACTGCTAATGGCCTCAGAGGGCTGGATTACCGCACAATTTTAATGTCTCTAAATATCCGAGCACATGTAACACATACCGTTTAGATAATTGTACGAGTACATAAGTCAGAAGTATCATCAAATACTTGTTATACCATATTTTATTTCAAGGTTGATCCATCTATTTGTTCTCGATCATCGATGAGCAGCTGTAGATCGTTGCCGCTACCCCGAGTTGCGGCAAGATCATCGATGAGGAGCTGCAAATTGCCGATGAGGAGCTGGAGTGTTCGATTCTTCAGTTAACGGACAGCCAGGATGCGCACGAGAAGATACAACAGCTCATGATGCTCGTTGTTGAATGTACCGTTATGTACTTTTACTACACCGTTTCACTGGTCGCCCTATTCCTTTTATTACTGTTTCCGGCTGGCTATATAAAGCCTTGCTTACCTGTAATCGGGATGGAATTTCTGTGAGAGCTTTGCACCAAATACTTTAAAGTTCCTCTTAAAGGAATATGACAATCTGCAGGTAGTGTACATCTAGGAATAATGAAGCGGAAAGACTTGTGTATTGATGGAATAATATAATTCTTAAATGGCCATTCAAAATTTCTCCCAAAATAAGGTGAAAAGAAATGATGTAGTATACCTGGAATGTTCAGGTAAGTGTCTCAGAAGATGACAGTTCACTCCGAATTGTAAATTTGGTGGAGCTGTCAAATCTAGGCTTCAAATTACAAGTGCAGAATTTGTCAAGTCCCCGATGGATGACCCTCAACAAAGTGGGTTTTGCTTGAAGGGTTCGGGTCAGGTACCCTGAGCCGAGAACTACACTTGGCAAATACGTTGCCGAATGGGAATTGGCTTTTGCCGAGTTTTCTTGGCACTCGGGAAACTCAGAAATTGCAGTAGTGACACAACAAGAATATTTGGGATTCATATTTTCTACAGCTATGACACCATACAACAAATTAAACATGATCTAATCCTATATGCTTAATACTAATACTAATAATAAAACTAGTTCCACCAGGCAAGGGGAGTTAAGACAGCACGTAGAGCTCAGAAACCGGATCGCCATCACCTCCGCGCTTGTCCCGCCCGGCGAGGCATAGGCAACACGTTCCGTTGTTGATTGTTCATACTACCGTCCAGCATTCATTGCTGTTGAGCACGTGCCTCTGCACTGGAGTAAGGCGCTCTTTAAACAAAGAGATTCTTGCAACAGGTCGCTCAGTTTCATAACGAGAAATTTCTCCGAGTCGAAGGATTAGTTCTAGGGTTTGAGACATGAGATCATAGGCGAAAACCCTGCCAAAGGATGTGGCAAGGATCATCTTCTTTCCTTGTTTGCCAACAACTCTGATATACTGTGGCACAGTCAGCAGATATCCTGTTTTATAACTAAGCCGTACCAAGTCGACGCGATGCTCCAGCGACCAGTCACCATTATCTTCCCCGATCTTCCAGATCTCCAGGCAACTAAGAACAGAAGCGCGAGGGAGGAGGTCCTCCCGGACCATGCACAGCCCGCCGTCGAGCTCCGTCAGGTGCGCTCCTTCCCAGTCGAAGGGCGGTGCCCGGACCCAGCTGAAGGTCTCGTCCTCGACGGAGAAAGACAGCACCGCAGCTGCCGGCCTTGTGGCGAAATAAAATCTTGGGTGGATGAGCCAGTGCAGATACCCGTCGGCGAACACCGGCGGCAGTTTGTCGCACACAGCCCCGAACAGCGCGGCCCCGGCGAACTTGCATGGCAAGCTGTCGACAGAGATGGGCCTCCAGCGATCTCCCCCAAGGGTGTGCACCTCGCACCTGGCCCTGGTAAATGCTTCCCTCGGTGTCCCGCTGTCGCCGGTGAACAGCCGCACGACCTTGCACTCCTTGGTCTTGGCATCGAACCCGAGGCCGGCCGTTGTCGAATGAAGGATCTTGTCTGGGCAGGGCGGCAGCATGGTGACTGCTCGCGTGGTGGCGTTCAGGACGTAGAACCCGTTGTCAGGATCGTGCAGGAGGGTGAGGCCGCGGCACGGCGTGGACGTGATGCGCGCGTTGTCGCCGCCGCATGCCGTTGAGCGTGAGCAGCGGCATGCCGCCGTCGTCGTCGCTGGAGCGCGCCTCGGTGGAGTCGAATCTCGCGGTCCGTGAGAGGAACAGCAGCTTAACGGGCTCCGTTGCCGGCCCGGCGGCCTCCTTGGCCGCGCAGAACTCCTCGGAGGATACCAGCGCCGCCCAGCGGCGGCAGACGGCGCGGGATCTGAGGATGGCTTTCACGGGCAGACGCACGAGCACCTCTATAATCATCTCCTCCGGCAGCATCGCCATCATCTTCGTTGGTTTGAGCAGCAAACAGGCCGTCTCTTTGAATACATGCAATGTGTGGGGAGATGCTTGGATGCAGTACGCAAGTTTTTGTTTGTTTAAACCAAATTCCATCTCTCTCCCTCTCTTTATCTCTAAGACTCTAATCGAATACGTTTATGTTTCCTTCTGTAGTCCTTCGCAACTTCAAAACTCATGAACTCCTGGGCTGGAAAAATTGACTTCTGCCAGTCTGTTGAAGCTCACGTACGCAGCATTGCAGTTACTCAAAAAAAAAAAAACGTACGCAGCATTTTTTTTGGGTGATAGCGCAGCATACGTTATCCTACATAACTCGGGCACGGAGGAAGGACGTGGTCTTTTTTATTTGCGAGGGTAAAGGGAGTTTTATTGCAAGTTCATAGAGTTACAGTCGAGAGGCCACAGGTCCTCAATACAAGGCGGTACTGAGCGAAGCCAGACAGCGGTGGCTCGCTCCGATCGGCTATAGTTCGACAAACGATCGGCAACTCTATTCCGAGAACGACTAAGTTTCTAAGGTACAAACTCCCTACTACCAGCTTAGTGTTTAATCTCCAAGACTAATTGGCCATAAGCTGACCGCCGCAGAGCGTCCGTGGACAGGCATGATAATGCTTCAGAGGAATCCGATTGTAACACCACCGGATAATTTGAGTGTTGAATGGCCAGGGCCATACCTTGCATCAACGCGTGAAGTTCTGCCTCTAGTGGATCATTGCAATGGAAAATGTATAGGTATGCCACAAATAGGATCACTCCCTCGCTATTCCTCAGGACCATCCCGGCCGCCGCGGTGCCATCCTCCGGTTGGTACGAACCGTCGATGGACAGGGCCATCGTACCCTGCGCCGGTGCCGGCCAAGGTAGAGCAGGCCCAGCAGCCTTTTGATGCGGCACCACAAGGGGCACCGAAGGTATTTTCCCTTTGATAATATCCTCCGCTTCGAATTTGCCCACAAGGTTGATTGATTTGTAGTAACTGTCCAAGAACTCAACCGAAGTAAGCACGGGTGGGGCTTCCTTGTCGTGGTAGATGGCATTAAGTATTTGCCATATACACCAAATCAGCATAATAACCATGTCCCCGACCACCTCAGAGCAGGAGCTTAGAAGAAGCATTGGCCATTCCTTCACATTATCAATGAGAAGCTCGTCATTGGGAAGCGGCCATCTCCTGCGCATGTTGATCCACGAGATCCTTTCCTGAGTGCAATCAATCAAGGCATGAAAGGTACTCTCCTCCACCCAACAGAGAGGACACAGTGAGCGTGTGGCCAAATGCCTATAGTTCTTGCATTGTTGAGTAGCCAGTGTACCGGTAACCACTCTCCAAGCTGTAATCTTCATCTTCTGAGGCACATTGGCCGACCAAACTCGGTTCCATAATGAACGATTCCCCTCCGGGTTTGAGCTAGATGAGCCATTTGCAAAGGCTGTATTGTGATCACATGTGGCTAGCTTGTAAGCACTCTTAACCGTAAATACTCCGCATTTCTCCGGGAACCAGGACAAGAAATCATCGCGCTGCCGGGGCGATGTCCTGATTTTTAATATGTACTCCACGTCCATAGGCCAAAAGAACTCACGGAGACGATCCACCTGCCAAGCACTGTTTTCGTCAATAAAATCAGCCACCTGGTTCAGGCGACAATTGCCCTTCAGTGAGATAGGGTGAAACGTCGAGGGACGGGGGATCCACGGATCCCTCCAGGTGCGGATGTCAGCACTGTTTCCCACCCTCCAAATGACACCTTTCTTAAGCAAATCGAGACCATGCAATATACCTTTCCAAACTGAAGAACCATTGCCCGAGAATACCGTGTCCAACAAATGTCCATAAGGGTAATATTTTGCCTTTAGTAAACGAGCACAAAGACTCTCCGGCAAATCCAACAATCTTCATGCTTGTTTTGCTAACAGGGCTTGGTTAAAAGCCCTCATGTCCCTAAACCCCATGCCACCCATGGATTTAGGGACTCTCATTTTATCCCAGCTCATCTAGGCCATCCTTTTCTTCCCGTTCTCCACTCCCCACCAGTATTGACGTATCATATGAGTCAACTCATCACAGATAGAGGCCAGGAGCTTGAAAACACTCATAACATAAGCAGGAAGGGCTTGAGCAACAGCTTTAATCAGAATCCCCTTAATACCCGAGAATACATATTGCTCGCTCCAATCTATAAGCTTCTTACATAAACGCGCTCCTGGACAGTTTCAAAATTTCCTTTGTGAATTCTTCCTTCAGGGAGAGGAAGGCCCAGGTACTTGGGTTCAGAAACTTCTTGTGTAATCTCTAGAACAGTTTTAACCTCTTGAACCACACATGGCAAGCAGTTATCTAAGAAAAGGATGGAGCACTTCGACGGGTTGATCAATTGTCCAGTCGCCGTCGCATGCGTGTTCAACACACCTTTAACCAAAAGAGCCTACTGTTCTGAAGCATGGAAAAACAGAAGGGAATCATCCGCAAACAGGAGATGTGAGATGATTGGAGCACCTCTGCAGATCTTAAGGGCATCTCCAGCCGCGCCCCCAGGAAGGCCTCCCCAGGCGATTTTTTCGCGCCGGCGCCGAAAAAACGGCCCAGTCGCGCCCCCAGGAGCCCGATTTTTGCCGGCTTGGGCCGAAAACAGCGCCGGCGGACCCAGCCCGAACCCGGCGCGCTGGGGGGCGCCCGGGGGCGCCGGGGCGAGCTGTTTTGGCGCGAAAAAGACATGGGCCAGCCACGTCAGTGACTCGGCGCCTCGTCTTCCCCCAACGGCTTCGGTTTCCGCGGGGAATCAATGGCAAGGCTGCCGCCGGTCAGCCTTGCCATTGATTCCTCACGGGCGGCGCTTCACGGGACGGCGCGCCGACGCCTCCCCTCCCTCGCACGCGTACACACGGGCGCGGCCCGGCTATAAAAGCCGGCGGCCTCCACTCGCCTGTGCCCACACCAGCCCCGCCCCTCGCCGCCGTCCAGCCCCTCCCTCTCGCTGCCTCTCCCGAGCGCCGCTGCCCAGCCCCTCCCTCTACCTCTCCCGAGCACGCCCAGCCCCGCCGTCGCCATGGCAGAACGCTTCCCCGGAGACGAGGCGGCGGCCAACGGCTTCGGCCGCCGTTTGCTCCGTGAACAGGAGTCCTGGCTCCGGTTCCAGGCGAACATCCCGGCGCCGCCGGACATGCGCGCCGGGCCAACGGGGTGGAGACTCAGCGCCGGGGGAGTGCCTATTCCCCCGTTGCCCGACGCCGCGGGCGGCCGGCATTTCGCCGAGGAGGTCGAGATCGTCGCGCGTCCTCACCAACGCCCAACTCTCCCTCCCCGATGCGCCGCCCGACAACCACGCGGCCTGGGCGGCGTATTTCGAGCGCCGCCAGCAGCAGCGATTGGCGTCCACCAACGGCGCGCCGGTGGTCGGCGGCCGGCAGAACAGCGAGTGGCGCCACCTCTGGTGGGGCGCCCCCGGCCGCACACTCGAGGGCGTGCTCACGTACCCCCCGGTGCAGCACCGACGCGTCGGGCCATGGGCGCCAAGGAGGTTCGGGTCCTCCTCCTCCTCTTCCTCATTCCGATCCTCATCGCACTCCTCCGGCACTCCGGCCCTGCTCGGCGTCAAGGCCGAGCCCGCGGCGGAGTCGCCGCTCGGCCGGCGCACTCGCGGCGCCGGCATTGTCATCAACGAGGGCGGTCGGCGCGCCTCCTCCTCGTCGGCTCCTCCGCGCTTCGTCAAGCCAAAGACGGAGCAGGCTGGCGCCGTGAAGGCGGAGTTCGGCACGACGCAGCGCTGCCCTAGAATGGGCGGCGCCAGACTCCATTGCGATGCGTATATGCGCGCCGGGAGAAGGTGAAGGAGTGCCAGCGCCGCCGCCTGCGCCCGCTTCGAGGAGGCGTCGGCAGCGGCGCGATGAAGACGGGTCGTCCTATGCGACAATGACGACGACGACGACGACGACGCCGCCGCCGATCCGCCATGGCGACGCCGGGTCCAGCAGGGGCGCCCGCGTCAAGGAGGAGAAGGCCGACGACGACGATGGCGGCGACGACTTCGGCCCCGTTCTTTTTTAGATTAGGTTAATGTAATGAAAATGCGTGAATTTCGCCGAAATTTGTCATGTTTAGCCGAAATTTAAGTACTTTTTATCATAACCGTGACGGCCCTTCTTTTTTTTAATCTGGCGCTGAGGCGGCCACAGAACGGCGGTGAGGACCGACTTCGCCTCGGGGCCATTTTTGCGCCGGCTCACCCCCAGGCGGCGCTTTTAGACGCCCCCTGGGGGCCAACGGCTGGAGATGCCCTAACCCCTTGCAATCCCTCTTCCCTCATAGACTTTTTTAGAACGACAGAAAGAGCATCAGCCACAAAAACGAAGAGGAAGGGGGATAACGGATCACCTTGGCGTAGACCTCTTGATGGAGAAAAGGTCTCCAGCATCTTGCCATTAAGTTTAACAAAGTACTTCACCGAAATGAACAATAGTTTCATAAAATTTAGAACTCGATTCAAAATCCCGGTAGAAACAAATTTGCCACACACACGACATGCCTCTCTATACAAGTGATAAAATGAACAATAGTTTCAGAAAATTTAAACCAATATATGGTCTTATGGATTTATGATTTTTAGCAACATTACCAGAGTCCAGAGATAACAATATTGAATGGTTAGCTGATTAAACAATTAGCAGACATACATCTCTTGAAGCTTCCAAATATACGTATGAAGATAATAAGTCAAATATTTGATATTTTAGCTGGTTCAAGCTAGTTTTTCATGCATGTCATCTTCAACTTCCAGCTATGCACTCATCATGGAAGAAAATGGACCGAGGCAGTGCACTGGCAGTTCGCCAAAAGAAGTAGCAAAAGACGTGTCACCGTGTTGGGCATGTTCCGGTGCATGGTGTGTGTGTGGTGAGGACCACAGTGCGCGGTGTGGGCAACATGTGGCAGAGCGCGGGTGTGGTGGAGCGTGAGCATGAACATGAGCCCACATTGGTTGAAGGGGGCGGGGGAGGGGGTAGGTGACGCGTTGGTGTGCTGGTGCAACAGTGCCACAACCCTAGTGAGGAGGACGCGTGTGAGGAGTGCGGGGAAGAACACGCGAGGCGGCTTGTGCTTAGCAAGGCCTGAGCAGAGTGATCCTATTCTCCACCTTAATTAAGCTATGAATATATACCAAGACAAATTAAGTCAAATTGCATAGGCACAAGCACCCGTGCAATTACAAGCCACCCCATTTTAGGATTATGTCTGGTTTTTCACCGGTCTTCCCATCAGTTATTATTTTCATAGAAAATGATTTGGTGTTGGCGGGTTTACAAATAATAATATTCTTGTGGATATTTAAAAAACATTCATTAATTTAGAAAATATTTGAAATTAAAAGTGTTCACATTTTCATAATGCCACTTTTAAGTGTTCACGTATTTAAAAGGAGAAGTAATAAAAAAGAAAAAATGAAATGAAAAAAAGAAAACAAAAAGAAAAAAAATATGAAAATACGACAAAAAGCCGGAACAAACGAAACAACTCAAAAGAAAAACCAAGAAAAAGAATCACCGAAAAACCGAAAGAAAAGAAACAGCTACATAGGCCGGCTCATCTACTTAGTGCATGGGTTCCCTGAGTTGGGGTTGTCCCGAAAGCACAAACAAATACTCCCTCTCGTTCCCAAATAAAGTCTTTTTAGAGATTTCAATAAATGACTATATACGTAGCAAAATGAGTAAACCTACACTCTAAAATATATCTACATATATTCGTATGTTGTTGCCCATTAAAAATGTTTAAAAAGACTTATATTTAGAAACGGAGGGAGTAATACATAAGATTAACAAAAAATAAATAAGACCGACTCGGCTCATCCCGTCTCCCTCGTGAACCTTTTTTGGGGATGTTGACAGGACCATTTACGGATGGTTTGACAATAATAATCAGTACGCCCAGAATCAGAGCCCATCGTCCACGCTCGCAGTCACCATCACCACCCCTTGTCACATAGCCTACGTTAACTATCTCAACTGAACCCCTTTCCAAACTCGCTTACTGCTCCAGCTTGGCGTGGCGTTTCTGAAATCAACCACATCCTGAAATCAACCTCTCTCACACTATAAAAGCACATGGCATGGCTCTCTGCAGCAATCATCTGGACATCACCACGCCATCGACAATCATCAAATCATTAGCACCTTCAGTTCCGAGCTAGCTACCTACGCAACACCCACTGAACAGCAGCAGCAATGGCCGCCTGGAGAAGGAAGGAGACGGCCGAAGCATACTACCTCGCGGCCAATGCCGGCGGCGACGGAGGAAAGAAGATCCCCAAGGGGTACCTCCCGCTGGCGCTGGTGGGCGAGGAGGGGGACGGCGACGAGCGGGTGCTGGTGCGCATCGGAGCGCTCAAGGAGCCGTGCATGGAGGCCCTGCTGGAGATGGCAGCGGAGCAGTTCGGGTACGGCCAGCCCGGCGTCCTCAGGATACCCTGCGACGGGCGGCAGTTCAACCAGATGGTCAGCGCCATGTGCAGCAAAGAGCAAAGCCACATAGCTAGGTGATTGTGATTTTTTTTATGACCTCCAGTGCGTCCATCTTCCAATCTATGGTTCTCTCGGTTTATCGATAGGTGAATACTGAGTAGTGATATGCTTTCTGGGCCGTCTATTTAGTTATAGAGAAGGAACAATTCGTAGTGTTCCTCATATAGCTGATCGACAATGAATTCGGTCTTGTTTTTCCAGTGAGGTGGTTTTGTATATGCTGTTTTGTCTGAATTAAACTCACTATTATTTTACATTGATTGCTCGACTTTGGTTTTGTTCTCGGTTCAAACGTTGGTGTGTCGGCCTCTGCACGATCAACGGTACACTAGCATAAAAGGTGCACGCACTAGCAGACAGGGCATCCGACATTTTGGAGCTACTGGTGCCGAATATAACGTTTACAAAGAGGATACAGGTGAGAGGCAATACGTGTCGTTAGGAACGAGGACATAGCTGAAATTTTTAAAACTAGGTAAAAGATTTGTCATTTTTATTAATTAAGAAAACAATATTGTTACACAAATGCCGTGAAACGACAAAAGCCTAAACGGATTATTCTCGTGGCACTGCATTGCTCAATTGCTTGGCACCCGCAATAGGCCGAATATAATTTTTTTCTTTCGAGAGTGGCTAACCGTGCCGATTTGATGCCAAGTAGCCGTGGGAATAGCAAGCCCAAGCCAGGAGAACACCTCATCCCAAACCCGGAGAGAGAACCTGCACTTGAAAAGAAGGTGGACCGCCGATTCTTGCACTGATTGCAAAGCGGGCACCGGTCACAGTTTGGCCATCCTCGTCGTTGCAGCCTCTCCGCAGTGCAAATTGTATTTTGATTGACTAACGAGGTGAAGAATTTGCATTTGGAAGGAGCCCAAGCCTTCCAAAATCGACACCAAAAAGCTAGAGTGAGTGAGCCCAACGAGCTGCGTCAAATGGACATAGCCGAAACCGACATACCAAGGGCGGGTGAATACAATACCCTACCAACAACAATACACGGTGCTAAAACAAATTAACTTTAAAATAAAACTTTTTTAAAAACAATGGCAGACCCAATGCTTACAGAGCTTGCACAATTCAGTTGTGTGCACTTGCATGCCCTATCACTACCGGAATCGCCCCCTATGCCGACGGCCAGGGCCGTCGGCATAGCCCTGAGTCCCGTCGGGATAGACCTATGCCGACGGCCCCCGTCGGCATAGGGCCGTCGGCAACATATGCGTCGGCACAGCCAGGGAGGCCGTCAGCATAGAAAAGCCGTCGGCATATATGCTACGCCGACGGGGGCCGTACATCTATGCCGACGGCCCCGGCCGTCGGCAACAATCACGCCTAACGGCGGCCACCGTCAAGTTTTGGCCATCGACAGGACGCCACGTGGCACCCCTATGCCGACGGCCTAGCCGTCGGCTTAGTCAAAACCTACGCCGACGGCGAGGCCGTCGGCACAGGAGTGCCACGTGGTGTCCTGTCGTTGGGCATGGACAAGTGCTATGCCGACGGCTAAGCCGTCGGCCTAGTTTCAAACTATGTCGACGGCCTAGCCGTCGGCATACTCCTTCATACAGAGTTCCCAGTTGCTGACGCTTGGCACCTATGCCGACGGCCTAGCCGTCGGCATAGGTGCCACGCGTCAGCAACTGGGAGCTCACGCCAGACCTATGCCGACGGCATAGCCGTCGGCATAGTTTTCTTTTGATTTTTTTCTTTTTTCTGTTTGTTTTCAAATCAGTTCAATTCAAATAACAGCACATATATAGCAGCACATATCATCATCACAACAATAATTGCATAAGCATCAACACACACAAGTCTCTAAATGATCATCATCACAACCAACATAAGCATAAGCATAAGCATAAGCATATAGAAAAGCACCACACACAAGTCTCTAAATGATCATCACCACACACGAGTCATCTCAAGCATCATCACCACACACAAGGCTTAAGCGCCAGACGCCGAGCACCTGGAGGTCGCCACCGCCAAGAGCGCCAAGCCTGTGTCGTCCTTTGCTAGCGGCAGCGCTACCGCCAAGACCGCCTCCACCTCCGCCTCCGTCTCCGTGGATCGGAGTGGTCGGGCTCCGTGTCTCCGGAGTGCTGCGAAGACCACCACCAACGGTAGATCCACCTGTTCCCTGGATGTTGAAAAGACATATTAACGGGACATATGACTGTGTTGAAAGGCATGACATGCTTTGGGTGAATTGATTGGGGATGAACTAACCGGCGAGGGGCCGCTGATTACGTGCCACAAACTCCTCAAAGGTCAGTGACACTAGTTGTGCTTTGGAGGGCATTGTCTTTGGCTGGCCCGAGGACACCTGCCGCCGCCATTTCTGAAAAAGCCTGCTCCAGCTGGCGATCCCTCTGCACTTGGTGCTCATGAAGCCTTTGATGCCACGCCATGGTCTCCTGGCGTGTGTACTCCAGGTAGGCCTACGGTATGACATGATGGAACTCATAAAACTACTAGATGCGGAAAATAAAGTGAGCAATGAAGATAAGAGGGAAAATTGTTGGAAATATGCCCTAGAGGCAATAATAAAAGCATTATTATTATATTTCCTTGTTCGTGATAATTGTACAGCTGACTTGAGTAGATATGGGTATGTCTACTTGATGAAACACAAGTCTGAGACCTTTGAAAAGTTCAAGGAATTTCAGAATGAGGTAGAGAATCAACGTGACCGAAAAATAAAGTTCTTACGATCAGATCGTGGAGGAGAATATTTAAGTCACGAATTTGGTACACACTTAAGAAAATATGGAATCGTTTCACAACTCAGGGGCCACTTTGGAACACCTCAGGTAACGGTGTGTCCGAATGTCGTGTCGCACTCTATTGGATATGGTGCGATCTATGATGTCTCTTACCGATTTACCGCTATCATTTTGGGGATACGCTCTAGAGACAGCTACATTCACTTTAAATAGGGCACCGTCTAAATCCGTTGAGACGACACCGTGTGAATTATGGTTTGGGAAGAAACCTAAGCTGTCATTTCTAAAAGTTTGGGGATGCGATGCTTATGTCAAGAAACTTCAACCTGAAAAGCTCGAACCCAAGTCGGAAAAATGCGTCTTCATAGGATACCCTAAGGAAACCATTGGGTATACCTTCTATCTTAGATCCGAAGGCAAGATCTTTGTTGCCAAGAACAGATCCTTTCTGGAAAAAGAGTTTCTCTCGAAAGGAGTAAGTGGGAGGAAAGTAGAACTCGATGAAGTACTACCTCTTGAACCGGAAAGTAGTGCAGCTAAGGAAAATGTTCCTGTGGTGCCTACACCAATTGGAGAGGAAATTAATGATGATGATCAAGTTACTTCGGATCAAGTTGCTACTGAACCCGTGGGTCCACTAGGACACGTTCCGCACTGTGAGTGGTACGGCAACCCTGTCCTGGAAATCATGTTGTTAGACAACGGTGAACCCTAGAACTATGAAGAAGCGATGGCGGGCCCAGATTCCAACAAATGGCTAGAAGCCATGAAATCCGAGATAGAATACATGTATGAAAACAAAGTATGGACTTTGACTGACTTACCCGATGATCGTGACGATAGAAAACAAATGGATCTTTAAGAAGAAGAAGGCAGACGCGGATGGTAATGTCACCATCTATAAAGCTCGACTTGTCGCTAAGGGTTATCGGCAAGTTCAAGGGATTGACTACGATGAGACTTTCTCTCCCGTAGCGAAGCTTAAGTCCGTCCGAATCATGTTAGCAATTGCCGCATACTATGATTACGAGATATGGCAGATGGACGTCAAAACGGCATTCCTTAACGGATATCTTAAGGAAGAACTGTATATGATGCAGCCGGAAGGTTTTGTCGATCCTAATAATGCTAACAAAGTATGCAAGCTCCAGCGATCCATTTATGGGCTGGTGCAAGCATCTCGGAGTTGGAACATTCGCTTTGATGAGATGATCAAAGCGTTTGGGTTTATCTTGAGACTTATGGAGAAGCCTGCGTTTACAAGAAAGTGAGTGGGAGCTCTGTAGCATTTCTCATATTATATGTGGATGACATACTTTTGATGGGAAATGATATAGAATTCTTGGACAGCATTAAGGCCTACTTGAATAAGTGTTTTTCAATGAAGGACCTTGAGAAGCTGCTTATATATTAGGCATCAAGATCTATAGAGATAGATCGAGACGCCTCATAGGTCTTTCACAAAGCACATACCTTCATAAGATTTTGAAGAAGTTCAAAATGGATCAGTCCAAGAAAGGGTTCTTGCCTGTGCTGCAAGGTGTGATATTGAGCTCGGCTCAATGCCCGACCACAGCAAAAGGTAAAGAAGAGATGAGCGTCATCCCCTATGCCTCAGCCATAGGATCTATTATGTATGCCATGCTGTGTACCAGACCTGATGTAAACCTTGCCGTAAGTTTGGTAGGAAGTTACCAAAGTAATCCCAGCAAGGAACAACTGGACAATGATCAAGAATATCCGGAAGTACCTGAAAAGGACAAAGGACATGTTTCTCGTTTATGGAGGTGACGAAGAGCACAAATGCGTAAAGGGTTACGTCGGCGCTAGCTTCGACACAGATCTGAATGACTCTAAGTCACAAACCGGATACGTGTATATGTTGAATGGTGGAGCGATGGCTGGTGCAGCTGCAAGCGAAGCGTCGTGGCGGGATCTACATGTGAAGCGGAGTACATGGCAGCCTCGGAGGCAGCGCATGAAGCAATTTGGGTGAAGGAGTTCATCACCGACCTAGGAGTCATACCCAATGCGTCGGGGCCGATCAAACTCTTCTGTGACAACACTGGAGCTATTGCCCTTGCCAAGGAGCCCTGGTTTCACAAGAAGACCAGGCACATCAAGCGTCGCTTCAACTCCATCCGTGAAAATGTTCAAGATGGAGACATAGAAATTTGTAAAGTGCATACGGATCTGAATGTCGCAGATCCGTTGACTAAACCTCTTCCATGGGCAAAACATGATCAACACGAACTCTATGGGTGTTCGATTCATCACAATGTAACTAGATTATTGACTCTAGTGCAAGTGGGAGACTGTTGGAAATATGCCCTAGAGGCAATAATAAAAGCATTATTATTATATTTCCTTGTTCGTGATAATTGTCTTTTATTCATGCTATAATTGTATTATCCGGAAATCGTAATACGTGTGAATACATAGACCACAATACGTCCCTAGTAAGCCTCTAGTTGACTAGCTCGTTGGTCAACGGATAGTCATGGGTTCCTGACTATGGACATCAGATGTCATTGACAACGGGATCACGTCATTAGGAGAATGACGTGATGGACAAGACAATCCTAAGCATAGCACAAGATCGTGTAGTTTGTTTTGCTAGAACTTTTTCAATGTCAAGTATCTCTTCCTTAGACCATGAGATCGTGTAACTCCCGGATACCGTAGGAGTGCTTTGGGTGTACCAAAGCGTCCACAACGTAATCGGGTGACTATAAAGGTGCACTACGGTATCTTCGAAAGTGTCTGTTGGGTTGACACGGATCGAGACTGGGATTTGTCACTCCGTGTAATGACGGAGAGGTATCTCTGGGCCCACTCGGTAATGCATCATCATAATGAGCTCAAAGTGACCAAGTGTTTGGTCACGGGATCATGCATTACGATGCAGTAAAGTGACTTGCCGGTAACGAGACTGAACGAGGTATTGGGATACCGACGATCGAGTCTCGGGCATGTAACGTACCGATTGACAAAGGGAATAGTATATGGGGTTGATTGAATCCTCGACATCATGGTTCATCTGATGACATCATCGAGGAGCATGTGGGAGCCAACATGGGTATCCAGATCCCGCTGTTGGTTATTGACCTGAGAGCGTCTCGGTCATGTATACGCATGTCTCCGAACCCGTAGGGTCTACACATAAGGTTCGGTGGCGCTAGGGTTATTAGGAAGACTTGTATGTGATTACCGAATGTTGTTGAAGTCCGGATGAGATCCCGGACGTCACGAGGAGTTCCGGAAGGGTCCGGAGGTAAAGATTTATATATGGGAAGTTGTCAAGCGGACACGGAAAAGTTTCGGGGCATATCGGTATTATCTTTGGGGTCACCGGAAGGGTTCCGGAGGTCCACCGGGAGGGGCCAGCCCTCCCGGGGGGCCACTTGGGCTGCGTGGGAAGGGGCCAGCCCCTGGTGGGCTGGGCGCACCCCCTCCCTTGGGCCCTTGCGCCGAGGGTTGAGGGGGGGAACCCTAGAGGGGGAGCCCCCCTTGCTTGGAGGGCAAGCCCCCCTCCCCTTGGCCGCCGCCCCCCCTCTAGATGCCATCTAGAGGGGCCGGCCCCCCTCTCCCTTCCCCCTATAAATAGAGGGGTGAGGGGAGGGCTGCACACCCCAAGCCAAGGCGCAGCCCCTCCCCTCCCCAACACCTCTCCTCCTCCGCGTGTGCTTGGCGAAGCCCTGCCGGAGAACTGTCACTCCACCATCACCACGCCGTCGTGCTGCTGCTGGAGCCATCTTCCTCAACCTCTCCTTCCTCCTTGCTGGATCAAGACGGAGGAGACGTCGTCCGTTCTGTACGTGTGTTGAACGCGGAGGTGCTGTCCGTTCAGCACTTGGTCATCGGTGATCCGAATCACGGCGAGTACGACTCCATCATCACCATCCCCTTGAACGCTTCCTTTTCGATCTACAAGTGGTATGTAGATGCAAACTCTCTCCCTTGAATCGTTGCTTAGATGAACTCATAGATGGATCTTGGTGAAACCGTAGGAAAATTTTTAATTTTCTGCAACGTTCCCCAACAAAAATACTTACAGATTGTTGCTCCTGAAAGAGGGACTGTGCACTGGTCACTGGCTGGCTCGTGCACTGGCTCAGGCTCGGGTTGATCCGACGGAGCTGTGTGTAGGAGATAGTAGGAGTGATCACAACATCGAGAACCGCCTCCCGACTGTGCTCCTTGGGCCCCATGGTCACCACCGCCCTCTCGTCCAGATCCGCCGCAATGGGGTCGGTGTGTCAGGATGTAACCCAGATCTGCTGCGGAGTAGGCCTCCTTCCTCCCCGCGGTCTTCTTGCCGTAGTACTTGGGCTCGCCAGGCTTGGAGTCCTTCCGCGTATGGGCGATCTCCCACGCCTGCATGTCTGGGAGCGGCCGCTTCAGTTTCTCCTCCTGCACCACCAAACAGAGGTTAGTCATACATAAGAAAGTGATGGTAAATAGAAGAAGAAGAATGTTTAATGGGGTTAGTCATACATTAACTGCCTTGTGGAGATAGTGGTTTGGTTTCCACGAGCATGTACTCCCTCATCCCTCGGTTAGCCTTATTTTTTATTCTCATAGCCACCCAGACTCCAGCCTCATTACACCAAAGATCCACCAATGCCGCCCAGGACTCGTCTTTTCCATAACACCAATTTGGACACACCTACGTAATAAAAGCATAATGGCATGTCCACATGAAACGGTGAAATGTACCACATGGTAATGAAAGAAAAATGAAAGCACAATATATGAAAGCATAATGAAAAATCTTTTATACTTACCGCCAAGAACTCGGTCCTCTCCAAGGTAATGCCCATCCTCCGCGCTTCTTCCTTGGTCATCTTCAGACCAAGAACATCGTGGTAGTATGTCGAGATGGCCACATAGCGCACCTCGTACTGCATCTGGCGGGCCTTCTTCTTGCATTGGCGCCGCGATCTGGTCCGCTCTAGCCCTGTGCTCCGGAAGAACTCGATAGAATTTCTACAATCATGCATGAAACAAGAATGGAAGAAGCCATGAGTTAAATCATTCATGAAACTAGAATGGACTTGTGCTTTTGAATATAACTCACCCAGAAAGTAGTGATCACGACCTTGGCATGGGTCTCATGGTCCGCGTGGAGGGCCGCTTCCCAGTGGTCCCAGCTCATGGCCAAAACCCGACGGTCTAGCTGCTGGTGGATCCGGACAGTACAACCCGGCCAAGATAACTTCAGCAAAGGCGGTGATGAGGCCGTTGGGAATCTGGACCCCTTTAGAATATATCCGATCGCTACAAAAGAATGAACTATTAGCATGTGACAAGCAAAATAAATAACAACCGGAATAAGCATGTGACAAGCAAAATAATGAAATTATTACAAAGTGGCACTTACTCTTTTCCCGTGGGCTCAATGAGCCACTTCTACTCCTCAGTAGCAGGAACCTGTTTCAGTAGCTTTGCGTTACCATGCAGCCACCCCTTGTTGTCAACCCCCTTCCCGCCACCACCATCATCCCCGCCACCACCCTCCTCCTCGCCTGCCTCCCCCTCCCCAACCTCCTCCTCCTCCTCCTCCTCGTCCTCGCCTGCCTCCTCCTCCACCTCCTCCTCCTCGTCCTCGTCCTCGCCTGCCTCCTCCTCCACCTCCTCCTCCTCCTCCTCCCCAGAGTGTACCTCACTAGAGGAGGGCCTCAAAGACAACACCCCTAAGTCGGTGAGGGTGCGCTCTTTCTGGCCGCGACCCCCTGTAGTGGCTCTCCCCCACCACCTCGCCCTCTAGAGGCTCTCCCCCCACCCCCTCCTCCTCTAGGGGCACCTCTCCCTCGACCTCCCTGTGAGGAGTCATCGTCAAGTAGCCGAGGGGGAGGATTACATGCTCGACCACTCCGACTAGGCAGGCCAACGACCTTGCGTTGGAAACCCACGTCGTCGGCCTTCCCCTTGCCCATGTTCCACGAACCTGCATTGAAAAGAGAATAAGCAATTAGTAAATTAATGAAATGAAGGAAAAGGCATGATAATAAACACATTAATAAAAATGCATAAAAAGGCATATTCCTAAAATATAGACAAAAAGACTTGAAAGCGTACATCTGCTAGAACCCATATGAATCATCACTTTGTTGTAACCTCTTTCTCGGTCCGTCTCATCATCACTATCAATCATATCATCTTCGTTGTCCGACGGAGGTGGAGGCTCTTCCTTGTCGTCGGCGTCTTCGTTTAACTTTTCTAGCGAAGTATGCCATTTTCATTGACAATGGTCTCACCATCATTCCGTGCATCGTCGACGTTTGGATCCACATCATCATCACCTAATGGTCTAGCGTCATCGTTTCTAACCACATCATCATCATCAGGTTGCTCTTGATAGAACACTCCCTCCTATGTCATGGGGTTAATGTTGTAGTAATCGTCTTCATTCGGGTCTAGTAGCTTACCATGTGGCGACACCTTGAACACAACTTCCCAACCCTTTAGATACACTCTCTGGCATGGGTAAGGCCGATAATATACTTGTGTAGCTTGGGTAGCCGCAATGAAGAGATTGGCTCCGGCATAGACGGTTGATGGTTTAACCGACCAAACCGATTGGAAGGCGTATGTTTTACCCCCTCCCGCGGATCGAACCATCGGCATTTGAACACAGGTAGACTTAGGGTCTCACGCCCCTGGCGGAATTTAACCTCGTATATATTCTGTACCCTTCCGTAGTAGTCTACTGAATTTTGACCGGGGGTATACACTCCGGTATTTATAGTTTTGGGATCGGGCCGACTGTTTTGGTGCTCCTCTATATGGAAGCGATACCCATTCACATCATACTTTTTACATGTCATGACGGCAGGGTCAAAACCCATGGAAACCCATCTCAATTCATCATCCATAGAAATGTTCGGATCTTTTCCCTACAAGTATAATGGAAATTGTTGCGTGCATTAGTTCGGTTAACTAATAAATGTTGAACTAGGTATTTAATAGGGGAGTGTGGAAAATTACTTTCTCCATGAACCAAGCAACAAAAATTTTACGTCCAGGGTTTCCATGACAGAGAAGAGTAAGTGCCTCCTCCTTAGTAGGAGGATTCACTCCCGTCCATTCCTCTTGAACGAAATCGCTAAAAAAAGAAAAGCGGTGTTAGACCGGGACTAAGTGAACATGGAACATGATGATGTGGAAGAAATAAAGGAATGGTGTAGTGGTATTAAATCATCCACACTTCCTCAACTTCCTTGATGTTGTGCAAGATATAGAACATGAGGTCCTCCCACTCTTGTCGTGGCATGTTATAAGATTTCGGGGCCCCAGCTCTCCCACCTTGCGCGTTGAATAGATCGAGCCTGGGTTGATACTTGGGCTCTTCTATATTGTATCGAGGCACCTTATCATGCATATGGGGAACGTGGTCTGGATAGTATGATGTCCTGAGGTCTGACACCTCCTCCAGGATAACTGCCTCTGCCATGGAAGCTTCAATCTTAGCTTTGTTTCCACATTTCCGTTGGAGATGCTTGTTCTGCTTCTCAGGGCCGTACTGCCAGTGATTCTGCACAGGCCCCCCGAACAATACCCCGTTCGCGAGGTGCAGAATGAGATATGTCATCGGAGTAAAGAAGCATGGCGGAAATATCTTCTCTAGCTTGACTATCAACTCTGGTGCCTTCTTATGCAATTTTTCAATCACCTCTTTACTTACTTCTTTAGCACAGAGCGTGCAGAAGAAATGGCTAAGCTCGGCAAGCACTCGCCATACATGCTCGGGGACATAGCCTCGAACCATCACAGGCATTATCCGCTCAATCCATACATGGTAGTCATGACTCTTCAGGCCGGTCACTTTGCCCGTTGAAATATAGACTCCCTTACTTATATTCGATGCATAACCATCGGTGAACTTTAAAATTTGTTTCAGCCAGATAAGTACTTTTTTTTCTGGCAGTTTAAGGACAAAGTCTGCATCTGGCTTGAACCAGTTTTTTCGACCGCCTGTGGGAGGCTTCATGTTCAGACGTGGTCTATCACAAATTCTCTATTGATCGGCTCTAGATTTAACGTTATCCTTCGTCTTATCAGGAATGTTCAGGATCATGTGGAAAAGGGACTCTGCCACATTCTTTTCGGTGTGCATCACATCAATATTGTAAGGAAGTTTGAAGTCCTTGAAACAGGGAAGCTGCGAGAAGGGGGTAATGTGAGTCCAGTTGTGCGTCTCACCATATCCCTCGAAGCCTTTGGCTTTGCCTTTGCCTTTGCCCTTGACTTTAGGCTTGAGAGCTTTTAGCCGAGCAAGAACATCTGCCCCCGAAAATGTTGGACTCTCGGTTACTTCATGAACAACCCGGCCTTTCGTGAAGTTCTTCTTGTCTTCCCTGTCTGGATGGTCTGGAGGGAGGAACTGTCGATGCAGGTCAAAGGCTACATACTTGTCACCCTTATTCAGCCAAATCATTCGCAGAGCCTGCATGCACACTGGGCATGGCATCTTCCCACTGGTATACCATCCGCAGAATAGAGCATAGCCGGGAAAGTCATGCATGCAATAGTGCAACCAAACTTTCATCAAAAAAAATCTCTGCAGATCCCGGTCGTATGTCAACCTCGGAAAGTATCAAGAATGGTGCAAAGCATCCACCAACGGC
Organism: Aegilops bicornis; assembly: GCA_021605145.1. Taxonomy (NCBI): domain Eukaryota; kingdom Viridiplantae; phylum Streptophyta; class Magnoliopsida; order Poales; family Poaceae; genus Aegilops; species Aegilops bicornis. The sequence continues at coordinate 62,043,834 of CM038674.1, read as the reverse complement.
TGCATAAACACACCCAATTGCTTCCCCGGGTATTCAGACCCCGCAATGATGAGCGACAGGAACATGGTCTTCCGTTGCATTAGGGCACCAGGAGGAAGATTGAGCGGAATTACAAACACAGACCAGCAGCTGTATGGATTGGACGACATACCATATGGATTCAACCCATCACCTGATATGGCTATCCTGACATTCCCGGCCTCGGCTGCTTCCTCGGGGTATTCTTCATCGAACGACTTCCATGCTTCCCCTCCCGATGGATATACGATTTTTTTTGGATTGTACCTTATACCTTCCTTGTGCCACTTCATCATTTTGGCAGACTCCTTCGTGATGAGAAGGCGCTGTAGTCTTTTTATAAAATCAAGATACTGAAGAACCTTAACGGGGATGGTTAGCTGCTTTTTCTCACCATCCTCACCGACCACCTCAATGTACCGAGACGAACTGCACTTCCTACAGTACTTGTCATCTGCATACTCATGCCTAAACAAAAGGCAATTCTTCGGGCAAAAATCTATTTTCTCATAATCCATAGAGAGTGCCTTCATTATTTTCTTTGTATCGTACATGCTTTTCGGCAGTTCATGACCCTCAGGGAGGCTGTTAGCCCATACTCCTGTGAATGCTTGAAGCATTTACAGCTCTGACCAAATACTCAGCCTTGACTGCAATCGATTCTGAGATGGCATCCAGCTGAGATATTTTGCACCCGCATAAAGAGGTTTCTTCGACGAGGCCAAGACCTCCAAGAAGGCCTTTGCGGTTGCCTCCGGCTCCTCCGGTTCATTCTCTGAAGGTGTCGCATTTGCCGTTTCTGCAACAATGACATCATCTAGCATGTCGCTCACCCCGTCGTCCTCATATCCATCGATGTGTTGTCGCATCACCTCCTCTCTACCACGGTCCTGCTCGGCTATGTTTATCGGCAGCATGTCAAAGTTTGGCATATATCCGTGCGTGCGAAGATTCTCACTCATGTCCTTCTGATTTCTACGGTGATGTCTGGCACATCTCGTACAGGGGCATGGTGGGATAATTTTCATTGGACGACGGAATATCTCCTTCAAATACACATCGGTTTTCGCGATCCACTCTGATGTTACTCGATTCCGATGGATAAAACCACTGTACATCCACTGATTATCTGCCATCCTCTGCTTTTTTGCAAGCCACACAACATAATTAAGGATTCACTTAAATTAATCACATCAAATTTTCAGTTTCTACCGCGTTGAATTCACCTACATCTCTAATAGGTAAAGATGGGTCCTAATCCCACCCGAGGATGTGTAGATTGAGTACGTTCTCCATTCTACCCCGTTCCGAGACAAAATTTCGGCAGCACCTCCCCGCTGTTCTCCAAATACACGTCTCGGAAAATAGCCGAGAGAATGTGCTCCGGAGAACAATGGGGAGGGGCCGCCGAAATCCTGTCTCGGAACGGGGTAGAACATGGAGAACATACCCAATCTACACATCCCCGGGCTGTCCATGGAAAACGCTAGACAATCCAAAAGAGCTGCGGTGATAAATATGCAATTGAATGCATATTTATCGATGCAACCCTTTCGGATGGGAGACGCCTAGGTTACGCCAGTTGACTTGGAATGAAATCTAGTGATATGAAAAAATGGAGGAGATGGACTTGTAGCTCACCCTCGGCTGTAGAGGAAGTAGTCGAACAGCAGAGGGATGCTCAGGGGGGCCAACGTGTCGTACAACGGTCACTCCGATGAAATGCAACACCACAAAGCCTGCAAATTCCATCGCGCCAGAAAATTAGAACATCACAACTAATAGAGCATATTTTAAACATTTAAACATGAATTCATTTATTTTTGCATCATGTAGGCAAAAAAACTAACAACATTAACAATATATTCATCATCGTCATCACATATTCATCATCATCATTATGACCTATTCGTCATAATCATTGATTCATCTCATCGAACCAAATTTTTTTGCAAGATATGCAAAAGATAGCATCTCATCTAACCAAATGTTTTTACTACCTATCTCACTATCTATCTAACTATCTACCTATCTAACTATCTCACTACCTATCTTACTATCTATCTAACTATTTAACTATCTACCTATCTAACTATCTATATAACTATCTATCTAACTATGTATATAACTATCTAAATATCTATCAAAATACCTATCTAACTAGCTACAAAATTACTAGAAACACTAAAAAATATAAAATTTTCACCTTGAGAGGGCCGGCCGAGTCAGGCGGGAGGCCGGAGGCGGGTCGGGCGGGCGGCCGGAGAGGTCGGGCCAGGCGGTCTTGAGGTCGAGTGAGGCGGCCAGCGCCACGGAGTCGAGGTGGGGCGGCCGGCCGGTCGGGCGGGGCGCGGGCGGCGTCGAGCTCGGGGTGGGGCGGCCTTGGTCGAGCGAGAGGCGCGGGCGCCCGGCGTGCTGGGCCGGGCGGGCGGGTGATGGCGTGCTTTCGAGCGGGGGACGGAGGAGGTGGGCGGCGGCGGTAGTGGTCGGGGTCGGTTGCGGTGAGGGAGAGAAATGAGTGGAGGAGGAGGGTGGCCGAGGGGATAAGGTTGGCCCTATGGCGACGGCAAGGCCGTCGGCATAGGCCTGGGCCCACATGTCAGCAGCCCGGGGGAGTGGAAAACATGCACATATGCCAATGGCCCGGCCATCGGTATAGATTGGAGGCCTATGCCGACGGCTAGATCGTCGGCATATATGCAAACCACAATTTTTTTTTAATAGCCCCACCTCGCCGAGGGGAAAGCAATTTGACCTGTTTAAATAGTCTGGAAGTGTAGGCGGGTGCAAACGCACGGCACGCGTCTCCGGGGTGTGCCCCCTCTCTCACGGACGGCGCCGCCGCCGGCACCTAGGGGGAAACGGACGCTACAGGGATAGGCGGGACGAGGGCCCTAGGGGGGTAGCAATGCCACCGGAGCGTCGCACCGGGCCCTCAGACATGCTGGATGGTGTGGTGTCATGTCCGAAGAGGCGGCACGCGTCTCCGGGGTGTGCCCCCCTCATGGACGGTGCCGCCACGGCACCGAGAGAGCAGACGTCGGGTCTACGGAGGGATCTTGCCGTGGGTCTGGCCGGATGTTGCTCCAAACTGTTCCTATGGGCTGACCCTAACACAACCGGGTGGATCGTTCCTTTGGTCAAAGCCCGTCCGTGCAAAGTCAAAGGGTAGATCCCGTGGTCAAACGCTTCTGAGGTTAGGCGGGGCCAGGGGCCCTAGGGGGTAGCAATGCCACCGGAGGCGTCGCACCGGGCCCTCATACATGCGGGATGGTGTGGTGGCATGTCCGAAGAAGGCGGCACGCTGCGTCTCGAGTGTGCCCTCACGGACGGCGCCGCCGCCGGCACCTGGAGGGGGGGAACGGACGCTCAGGTCTACACGGAGGGGATCTTGCCGTGGGTCTGGCCCGGATGATGCGCCAAAGTGTTTCTATGGGCGGACCTAACACAACCGGGTGGATACGTTCACTGGTCAAAGCCCGTCCGTGCAAAGTCAAAGGGGTAGATCCCGTGGTCAAACGCTACAGGGTTAGGCGGGACGGGGCCCTGGGGGGGTAGCAATGCCACCCGAGCGTCGCACCGGGCCCTCATACATGCGGGGTGGTGTGGTGGCATGTCCGAAGAGGTGGCACGCGTCTCCGGGGTGTGCCCCCCCTCACGGACGGCGCCGCCGCCGGCACCTGGAGGGGGGAAACGGACGCGTCGGGTCTACACGGAGGGGATCTTACCGTGGGTCTAGCCCGGATGTTGCTCCAAAGTGTTCCTATGGGCTGACCTAACACAACCGGGTGGATACGTTCACTGGTCAAAGCCCGTCCGTGCAAAGTCAA